>CM038792.1:129733810-130123810 GCA_021764765.1 Vicia sativa
CAATTCCATTGTAAAAATGTTGAATTAATTTGATTCGAAAAAATATTTGAATTAATTTGGTTTAAAAAATATGATTTTGTTTAATTTGAAAAGATTAAACAATTCATGTAACATCTTTCTACTATATCATGTTTATGTGTTATTATTCTTTTATTAAATTAAAAAGAGGCAAACACATAGCAAACAACAATCAAATAATTTTAAAGCAATAATTAACCTAACCATAATAATAACAATAATAATAAAATCTAAGAATTAACAGAAAATTAATTAAAAATAACATTTATTAAAATTGTTGTTTTATTTGAAAGATGAATCTCCATGTGACCCAAATGGTCTCTCCAAACCAATATATATACCTCTCTCTATAGATTTATCTCAATGAATTATCCAAATCAAACTCAAACAAACATATAAGAAAGAGAAATAGGAATTATTGAATCGAAAAGGAAAATAAGACCGTGAAAGTGGTGTGGTGGCAAAGGGCTTCTACTGTGTTTGTCAGGGGAGTGGAACTCGGATCTGCGGTGTCAGTTGAAAGTGGGCATCGGGAGCAGATTTGTGCCGTGTCGGAGGCTTCTCCTACTTCTCGTCTCTGGAAAACAACAAAACTTTGTACAAATATTGTTAGTGTTAAGTGTTATATTCTATGTTGTAGTTTTGTGTGTTGTAATTTATGTGTAAAAAGTGTAATGTAAAGTGTAGTGCAAAACTTTGAGAATGAGAATGGCTATAAAAATAGTGTGGAAATTGTTGAGAAAAAGAATTTGTAAGTGTGGAAATTGTTGAGAAAACGAATTTGTAAGTATTAGGTGTTAGTATCGTGAAAAATAGTGAATGAAATTGGCCCCTTTTAATGTTAGAATTAACAGGTATTTGTAATGTGATAAAGTTAGATCTTAAATTAAATAAGGAAAAACAATTGTCATAAATTTTTTAATTTTAATTGATTGAATATCTAAAAATGTTTTTTCTTCTCTACTAAGATAACAAAAATGCTATAAATAACACATCAAAATTAAAACTTTCATTTTTGACCTTTTGAGTTATAAATTGCATGAAGTTATGATTTACATGAAAAATAATATTTTAAAAAAATACTTAAAATAGAAAAACAAAAATTAAATTTAAATTAATAAAAAATACATTTTTTGTGATTTTAAAATAGAAATAAAGTTAATAACAAAAAAAAAGAAAAATATTAAAAATATAGTAAATAAGATTTGAACTTGTAATCTAATACTTGCAAGTCCTACTTCCTTTACCAATTGTGCTATGTCATTCTATTCGGAATAAAAAGGCACATCAAAGCATATGAAGGGTGTGAACATATTTTTTCTATTTTTAAGATACAAATAACTTAAAGTAAATTATTATATATTTTAAATAAGCAAAATAAATTATTGTTAAAACCAAATGTTAGTAAAATCCAAAAATTTATGAAACCAAGTTTAAAAATAATTTGAATGTTTTTTTTTTTAAATGGGGCGGACAAATTTGGGGTATGACACAAAGTTTATCCAGAGCATCAAATTCAAACTGATATACCAAGTTATCTATAGGTGTTGGACACACATAAATTTGAAGGAAAAAAGGTTAGAAGAGGTGGAGTATGGTTTAGAAACTATATCTAATATGAATGAGAACTTAACAAAGTTAGACACACAAATGGTAGTGATATGGGTGAGGGGATAGTTCTAACAATTTCTATTTCTTAATCATAATCCTCTGACGTAGTTACAGGTGCATCTGAGTCATACACATTATTAGTGGTTGTGGTTTCTGGTTGTTTCGGTGAGGGTTGAGGTCTAACTCAGCTTGATGAAGTTGTAAGAGGAGAACTTAAGGTGGTTGTCTAGGTTCAACAAGCTGGTTATGGTGGGGTTGGTTTCTAAAAAGATAGTTTTGAATAGTTGATGTATAAAGACGAATTGTTGTTGTGTAGGATTAAGTGGATTAGTTACAACAATAGAGATTCTTGAAGAAGTGTCTTCAAAAAGTTTGTATTAATGGGGGATGGTTGAGGATCAGAAGTAGTCACTTCTATTGGATTTGGATATTTCTAGTTGGGAGCTTTCTCCGTTTTAAGTGTGAAAACTGGAGGTGGTAGTGGTGGAGTAGAGGTTTAAGTTGAATATGTGATAAATAAAATAATAAAAGTAAATATGAGTAAATAATTATCTGGAATAAACTCAGTGGTATATAGAGAAGAATTTGTTTCCATAGTAGTGCCAAAACCTATAGGAGAATAGGCTTCAGCTTCTGCTAGCTAAACTGATTCCAGAGTCCTTCTGGAAACCTTCAAACTTCCAGCGCTTACAACAACAGATTCTAGAATGAGTTCCAGATATCTTTTCACAAAATTAGCAGTCTTGATCTTCAAATAAGGTCCATCATTAGTATTCTTCTTAGCGGATTTATATTTCTCTTAGTTGAGGACACAAAAGGTACTTCAGAAGACTTCTCGAGTATGAGAGCATTGGTAGGAAATATAATATATTATGGAAACCTTTCAAGGTTAAATGCAGGATAATCTTCCACGACCTATCTTCTGGAAGAGATGGAAGTTCTATCCAAAGCATTTGTAAGAACAATTACTTCATAAATCAAAGCCATGTTCTTCAAATTTCTTCCATCTAGAGGATTGACAATCTCAAATTTTAACTCTTTTTGTATATTTAGATAATCCACTAGCTTACTTTCCACCATGATGTTAGAAATAAGCCTTCTCATATGGATCCATTTACTAGGTTTGGAACCAATGTTTATGGTTTCATTGATAATATGTCCCAAGGACTTGAACAATATTGATATAAGATTAAACTTGACACCAGATTCTATAAGATACATTATATTTTTCAAATTTATGTTGATGTAGTCAGAACAGTTGGAGGAAGGAAGGTGGTGTATATAGCCCAAAATAATTCTAAACCATATTGTGATTCTTATGATGATGTGAATCCTTTCCATTTAGAAAGAATGCAACAACAAATCCATACATATTTTCAAAGTGGGCGTATTGTAACACCTTTTTCCTATTTCATCATGCCGAAGAAGTTTTGCTAAATCATATTCAGGGATGCAATTGTCTTTACCCATAAACTTTGGTAAGATGTGACTATTTGATTATACATAAGCATGTACCCTAAAATCATTGAACAGTTCAGGATAAATTGGACCTTTCAAGTGATTGAAGTAGGTTTCTCAGCCTTGATTCCTCAATTTAGTAGAAAAAATGAACCCATTAGCTTTGAGATTCTCAAAGTCTACTATTAATTCACATAGAACCCTAAACTTATTGACAGGTGTAGATAAATGAAGATCAAGATCCTGTTGAAGATTCTGAGAAGAATCTTGAACATGTTGCTGAATAGTTGAATCTTGTTGTTGATGTTGTCGAGCCATTGCAAAGAATACGAACAAAAGTGTTTAGGGTTGCAAAGAATACGAACAAAAGTGTTTAGGGTTGCAAAGAAACTTAGGGCTTGAAAGTGAGAAAGTGTGGGATAGTAGTTGCGAAAATGTGTGAAGTGAGGGTGAGTCGGTTTAAATAATTGTTTTGCAATGATTAAAAATATTTTAAATTGTGCAAAATTTTAATAAGAGGTAAAGTGAAAATTCTTTATCGAATCCCAACATGAATCACTTCTCCCAAAGTGCCAAGTCATGCATTTAATGTGTTTCAAGAAAAGTCAGTTGTATTAATTTGAATCACAAACCTTTGCTTGTTTGACATATATTAATGAATTAAACTCTTCAGAGTCCAAAAGACATAATGTTTTCCAAGAGTAAAGATTTTGACCTAGGACGCTTCTAATACATAAGAACATTTCACTTCCGAAGACTCACATCTCAGAAACACACACAACTTCATAATCTCATTATAACATTATTAGAAATAACTATGTTGAGATTTCCATATTTTTCATTTTGGACAAAGTACAATTTTTAAGTTTTTAAGAATGAAAACAAATCTATCTTCAGCAAGAGGTTTTGTAAAGATATCATGCCATTGATGATCTATATCAATGAGTTTTAAGTTTAAAATTTACTTCTGAATATAATCTCGTATAAAATGATGTTTAATTGCAATATGCTTATCTATAAAATGTAAAATAGGATTCTTAGATAAACATATAGCAGAAGTATTATCATAGAAAATAGGACATTACTCTCATATATCTAAAATTCTTCTAGCTGTCTTTTCATCCAAAGGATCTGAGTGTTGCATCTAG
This sequence comes from Vicia sativa, assembly GCA_021764765.1. Taxonomy (NCBI): domain Eukaryota; kingdom Viridiplantae; phylum Streptophyta; class Magnoliopsida; order Fabales; family Fabaceae; genus Vicia; species Vicia sativa. The sequence continues at coordinate 129,738,046 of CM038792.1, forward strand.
AAGCTGAAATATACCCAGCTTCTGCATTTGATAACGCAATTGTTTATTGTCTTTTGCTGGACCATAAGATCAAGTTGTCTCTAAGAAACTAACACCTTCTAGAAGTTATTTTCATGTCAAGTCTATCTCCAACATAATTAGCATCACAATAACCCACTAGCCTGTATTCACTTGATTGTCTATAACACGAAGCAAGGTTAATAATACATTTCAGATATAGAAAAATCCTCTTAACAAATAAGCTTGATTCTCCCGGATCTGATTGGAAGTGAACATATAAGTAGACACTAAATAAAATGTTTGGTCTAGAAGCAGTCAAATATAATAGAGAACCTATAATACCTCTGTATATATTTTGATCTACCTTATTTCTTACCTTTTCCTTCTCCAGAATACATGTAGGATGCATTGGAGTCTTGGTTGTCTTGCATTATGACATATCAAACTTCTTCAGAAGTTTTTTGGTGTACTTTCTCAAGGGATATAAGTCTCTTCTAGACTTTTGGTGATTTGGATTCCCAGAAAGAACTTGAGTTCTCCTATTTGACTCATCTCAAATCCAGCCAACATAAACTTAGCAAACTCCTTGCACAAGGTAACATTAATAGAAAGAAATATAATAACATATATTTGAACTACTAGAAAATCATTTTATAAAATAAAATTGCTTAGTCTTTCGTACCATGCGCTCTGGGAGCTTGTTTCAGACCATACAATGATTTCTTAAGTATGAAAAAAAATTAGGATTTTTATGATTTTAAAACCAGGATGTTAGTGTACATACAATTATTCAGTTATGTAACAATTCAAAAATACACTCTTAACATCCATCTGATATAAGATGATGTCGTGATTAACAACAAAATAAATTAAGAGACGAATAAACTCTAACTTGGCAATTGGTGCAAAGGTTTCCGTATATTCAATTCCTTCTTGTTGAATATAACCTTGTGCTAGCAGTCGAGCCTTATTCCTTACCACTTCTCCTTTCTCTGAGCTTGTTTTTGAAGACCCATTTGCCTCCAATAACATGAGTACCTTTGGGTCTGGGCACAAGATCTCATACATTATTTCTAGAGAATTGATTAAGTTCTTCTTGTATTACCATAATCCACTATGTGTCCAGAAGTGTTTCATCAATCGATGTAGGTTCTATGAGGGAGGCCAAACACATAAGTGTATCTTCAGAAGTTTAGATTAGGATCTGGTTATGACTGGTTAAGTCTTGTCACCTAGATTCAATTATTCAAAATGTGAAGATCTTTGTTATGCTTCCTTAGAGGAGTCTAAACTTCAACAACTTCTGGTTGAGTATCACCATAATCCTTTTTCTCATGTTCTTTAATAATAACTTTTTCACCTTTAGAGTCAAGCTTATCATCAAATCTAACATGAATTAATTCTTCAACAATTTATGTTTCTTTATTATACACTCTATAGCCTTTTGGGCCTTCAGAGTATCCTGACATTAAACATTTCTAGTGTTTTGGAGCCTACGATCTTCCCTTTTTTATCACCTTTGAAACCTATGAAGCCACCAGACTTAAGTTCCAGGCTTTGGAATATATGCCTTCTTTATGTCATGTGTCGCGAGCACCTAGAGTCTCAGTACCATCATTGGTGTTTCAACTTGGCTAGAAATGAGATCTGCAATATAGATGATCTTACTCTTAGGTATCCAAATTCTTTTGGGTCCTTTCTTGTTAGTACTCCAAGAGTTATTAACAAACTTGAGTTTATGAGCAAGATAAACATATTTATATGAATAGTGAAACCGAAGAGGTGTAGCTTTTGGTTTTACCTTAGGTTTGAAATGAGTTTTTATTTAGGCACAGAACCAACAAGTGCAAAGTTAGACTTAAGAGTATTTGGTTTATCATCTTTTTCAGAAGTAGATTATTCATCAGATTCATAACCAATTCATCTTGTTTCGTTTATGCTAACACCATATATAATGGATGCCATTATGCTTCTTCTAGGTTTTTAGTAAGAAATTTCTAAAAAGATTAGTCATATTTCTTTATGACATCATCAGAACTCACATAAGCTTTAGAAAGAATTTTTTACTCAAGTTAGAACTCTTACTTTTAAGGACATTGTTATAAAATGGATAATTCTTTTTAAGCTTGTTGTGTGTATGCTTCAGATTAGATACATGGACTTGTTTCAGATCCTTGTACTTATTCTGAAGCTCCTGATATTTTTTTCTTCTGAATCTCACACAAACAAAATTCTAATTTAGAATGAAGGAGTTTAGAAAATACCTCTTCAGAATCAAATTTTGATTCGCGTTCTGACTAAATCTCATACACGAGTAAATGCAAAGCGTGTCTATGGAATAACACATACATATACTATTTAGCGTAATAAAAATTCTTGCAGACATAGATCGACGAATAGCTTTAAGCGCATCTATGAAATAACAATTGTAGATTATCTAATAGCATTCTTTTAATTATATGAACCAATCCCTCCTAATATTATAAAAGGTTACCCAAATAAAAAATTCACAACTACTAAGCATAAACAAAAGAATAAAAAGCATAAATATATAGTAGTATTGTTATTCTTTGTCGAAACTAATATTTAAAAACCAATACACCAAGTTGCAAGAAACAAACCAATAAGAGACCAAGAGTACCCACTACTCCCTTATCACTTCAAAGTCACACTCCCCCAGACAAATAGAAACAAGCATCCCCCAACAGCCATCCAATATTTTAGATTTTCTCTTCCACCATCCAAACATGTACTATACCAATTAATTCGCCTAATCACCTACATAACCTAACCCTATCTTCTTCTCTCTCTTTTTTTCCCAATTTTTTAAATTTTAATCATAGTCCATCCTACTTATATTATTTATTTTATTTTATGATATTTAATAATCTCTACTTAATTAACTAATTTTTTCTAATTTTTTCTCTTGGGTATATTTCCAACTTTGCCCTCAATTTACAAACCCAAGTCAACCAAAAAACCATAACCAAACTATATTTTCAAGCAACACTGATAATGCTATCCCCACCCCCACCACTATACTTCCCTGCCGACATAGTTTTAAAAGCCGACGACGACGAAGACGGTGAGGAATGGCCGCTACTATCCGGCGAATGATCCTTTGACGGAGGTTGCAGCTTCAATGACAATGGCAAAGGCTCAATGGAAGAAGAAGAAGAAGCTTTATCTCTCAAATTCAAATTAGCCATCTTAGAAGAAGGAGGCAACATTGGTGTCGGCCTAATTGGCTTGCCGGCTCTTTCACCACTCATCACCGGCAATGCTACCGGACTAAGACCCATCGGAAAAGGTGTCCCCGGAATGCCACCGTATAGTGACGGCGGATATAGGGTGGGGCTAGGTGGAGGCAGCGGCACTGCCGTTTCTTGCTGAAATTGCTCTTCTTCCATCATAGTAGAAGATTCAATCACCTAAAATAAATAAACAAAATTAAATCATTTTATCTTTTTATTAAAAATAAATAAAAAAATCTTAATATGCACTAAAAACTCGTATACAATTACAAATGTTGTGAACAGCTATAACTCAAAATTAATTAATAATAATTTTATTAATTAGGAATAATAACATAAATGGTATAAAAATATTTGATAACATATTTATTAATTAGGAATAATAACATAAATGGTATAAAAATATTTGATGACATATATATTATTTATATAAATAGTTTTAGAATAAAAAAACAAAATAAATTTAAAAATAATTAATTAAAATTAGAATCAAACGAGACAACTGTTAAAACTTTATTAAGCCATTAAATATGTATGAATTAAATCCAATATTTCTATAAAACAAATAAAATAAGAGATTCAAATCAATGTAATCTATTTAATAAATAATTAAATTAAAATTAAAACATAATTTATAATTAATGATTATGATTTACTGACGACTTAAAACTTCTTTACACTGTAAGTGTATTTCAACTAAATTATATATATATATATATATATATATATATATATATATATATATATATATATATATATATATATATATATATATATATATTATTATTATAAAGTTTCTTTGACTCATAATTAAGTTTTTTTGACTGGTGTATTGTTATTAATATTATCGAATTAAATAGAAAATATAAAAATTTAAGGAAAATATTTTTAGACAAAAATAAAAGGAAATTACGGATAGATTATACCTAAAAAGAAAAAGGAAATTAGTAAAAAGATTAAAATAAGAATAAAATTTACTGTATCGGTGGTGATATCGAAGAGACTAGATCTCCGGCGGCGGCGGTTCTGGTTATGACGGCGGAGGAAATACTTCTGAGCATGACTGGCCACCTGAGTTGGTGTGCGAGTTTTAACGAAGCTTCTAGAAATTCCTCTCCAATCACCTCTACCAACCTGTTGCAATCCCAACAAGAACAGCTTGTGTTCTTCTTCCGTCCAAGGAACACCTTCATTAACCAAAACAAAAAACATTAATGATGGTTTAATTAATTTATTATTCATGTCAAATTCAACCACTGACCTCGCTTGCGTTCACGGGATCTACCGGAGGCATGAACGATGTCGTCGGAGACGTAACCGGCGTCGGCGGGGTTAGAATCTTGAGGCGTTGATTGATCGTATTGAGAGAGATTGGTCATGCTGGCGCTTTTCCTGAACGGGTTGTGTTGGTTGGTGGTGGCTGTGGCTGTGTTGGTTCCTCCGGTGAGTCGAACGCCGAAAAGCATGATGCTGTTCTCTCCTCCTCCGTCGTTGCATGTTCGTGAGTTGTGGCCGTCGTTGCCGCACTGAGAGCACGTGCGGGAAAGAGACATGTTCGCTTTCGCACACTTACACCGAAAAATTGTAATGGTCAATGAATCCACTTGTAAGGAACATAATCTAGAGAGAGATTATATTTATATAGGACGATCCTATAAACAAGAGAGATGAGTGTTTCTCTCTCTATATTTCTTTTTACCTTTCATATAGATATAATGAGATGATTGGGGGAGATTTGGAGGATATAATGAGGCTGATTTTCTTTTTATTTTTTGACAAGATCAATGAGGTTGATTTGATTTGATGTATTTTGAATCATGGTTACGTTAATTAGGTTTAACATAGATAATGAGATTTGATCATATATTCAAAATAATTATAGTTAATATTGCCTCAAATTTTCGCTGAATTATAAATGTTCAACTTGTGAATGTCATCTTTATGTCGAATTCACGCTAAATATTAATGTTAAACAGGTTAAGTATATTAGTGAAATTACTAATTTGTATATATGTGGGTGAAGTTATTATCACGTAAATATGTGAGTGAAGTTATTGTCACGTTAAAATCACGTTTACAAATTTATCTGGTTGATGTGTCATAATTAAGATTATTGAACTCACATACATCAACATAGAATATTATCGTAAAATATGTTATGATAGTTACTATCGTGCCAAATACACAAAATTTTAGGATTAATAACTAATAAATTTCATCTCAATACTCAAATTGACGCACATTCACTTTTATGTACAAAAAAATTAAAGTAATTGCTTTATGTCCTTATTTTCTTTTTAATTACTTATGGGATAAGTAAAAGGGTTTTAATGCATAAAAATTAGAAGAGAGTAAGGAAAAATTACTACTTACTACTACTACTAAAGGTTACCTCCACTAAAAGTTTGTTTTAAGCCCAAACAAATGTTGGACCCATACTCTTTTCTGTACAAATAAAACATTTAATCATGTTGGTCCAAAATAATTTCTTGGTAGAGATTTAAAGTGACCAACGTGAATGACATAATCAATTACACATTTTGTAGATTATTGGCATTTGTCGTGATAGAAGATAGTGATATGGCATGAGATAGGGTTCATATATGCCGTGGGGAAGGTAAGATAGTGTGTTATATTAATCACTTGAAATATCATATAAAGTAGACAAAAACATAGTAATTATTGTTGTGTTGGTGTTTCGTTGGAGAACAACGTCGATGAATTAGGACCGTTCTCTTTTGTGCCATATGTTGTCTTGGTTAGCACGAGACTAAAATGTGTGTCCAATGTTCGTTTAGCAATTAATAATGTCCAACAATATTTTGTTTTTATGGAATGAATTCAAATTTGGAAAATGTAATATCCGTTCGTTGGAAACGCGTATAATGCTAATCTAATCTCTTAATTGACTTTCTTTTTTAGGAGAATCTGTAAAATTGATTGGATAATATTTGCCTTTTTATATGATAGGATAGGAGTATGTCAAAATAAGATATATTCATGATTTCCGTCTAAATGATATCCACGATTAATATATTTTTGTTTTTTATTAATATTTTTTTCTTAACTCTTTTTTTTTTTTTTAGTTTTTCTAAGAAAGAATTGACGGTTGTTATTATATTTTTAAGTCCAACAAAAAATCATATTTTATCTGTTTCATATTATAAATAAATTTTATATTTTTAAATTTATTAAACAATTAATGTATTTGATTTATATATAATTTAAATATATAATAAATATTTAATAAATTTAAAAAAATAAAATTTGTTTATAATCTTTTTATATATTTTAGGTTCGAATTGGTCCCTTTATTTTTTTAAAAATTAAATATACATTATAAATAAAAGAGGTAGTTAAAGGTTTTTAAGATAGGGATGTCAGTTTGGACCTGTTAATGGGGATCCCCGCGGGGAACGCCCCGTTCGGGGCCCCAAAGATGGGGAATTTTTCTCCCCATCCCCGCCCCGCCTATTATTTTAATATAGTTAATTTAATATATATATTATTATTTTGTGTTCCATTAGTATTTTTAATAAAAAATAATAAATGTCAAATACTAGTATTTTTTAATAACATAATAAATATGTGAATTCTTTGTGTTTTTTATTTTTATAGAAAATATAAACATTTTAAAAAAATAAAATATTAATGAATAAATGTAGGATCTATGGGGATCCCCGCGGGGAACGGGGATCCGCGGGGAACGGGGATGGGGATAGAAATTCCTCCGTGACGTAGATCGGGGACGGGGACGGGGAATGAATTTGATGGCGGGGAAAAAGATGGGGAAGTGTCCCCCCGGCCCCGCCCCGCCCCATTGACATCCCTATTTTAAGAGCATCCACATTCAAAGAATTTAATTTGATTCTTTAAATGCATTCTACTAATTTTTTTAATAATATTTCACACTTTCCGATTATTATTTTTTTGAATAATTGTAATTATATAAATTCAAAAATATATATGAAGTACAAGGCGATCGCTCGGATCCAGCCTCCTCAGAAGACAATAGTAATTACAAAAACAAAAGAAACCTGTTGCTTAAGGCAGTACAAGGCTAACAATGTGTTCTTTCAATTTCTTATTATACCATCTCTATAAATAATTTTCTCCAATATCGTATAAACTATCTTTGTATTATCCACACTGTTACCGTAAAAAATGTCATTACGGTACTTCCATACCCCATACACTGTCTCTTACTTTTGCCCCGGGCGGCTAAAAGAATCTACTGTAGTTCTTCCTTCCAATCTTTAGGTTTTCTCTTAATTTGCATCCAATCCAGGACAGTGGACCATATCCTACCGAGCTCCTCACACCCAAATAGCAGATGGTTCTGAGTTTCTTCCTCTTGACAAAAACAACATCCTGCATTATCAATCAAACCAAACTTCTTCAATCTAGCTTTAGTGGCTAGTCTTCCATGGCAAGCTAGCCACAGAGTTATTAAAGCTCGTGGCCTAGCAGAATTACGATACAAGAGATTATACCATGGAACTATTGGATCATCGGTACAAAGCTTTCGATACATCTCTTTCATACAGAACTTACTGTTACCCTGAAGTCCCACCCATGTAATGTTGAAATCTCCCAGATTATCACCGCTGTTTAAGAATATTCCTCACAATCCAAGAATTATGATTCTTAATAACAACGTGTATCAGGTCATCTTTCCGCAAATAATATGCATGGATCCATTTAACCCATAGGCTATCAGATTTACCACTAATATTCCACAGCAGTTTTAGCATAGTTACTTTATTCCACAACTTGAGATCAATAATATCTAATCCACCATATTTTTTTGGTCTACATACTCTATCCCACGCAATGGGACTTTTCCTGCTAGCTTCTGATCCACCAGTCCAAAGGAAAGTCCTACAGATCGCCTTAATTTTCTTGATCACCTTTTTTGGGAGAGGAAAACATTGCATCCAATAGTTCGCGATTGCAAAATTCACACTTTTAATCAATTGCACTCGACCTGCATAGGTTAAGAGTTTTGAGCTCCAATGTCGAACTCTACCAACAATCTTATCTATGAGGGGCATATAGTGCTGAACAGCTAATTTTTTGCAAGTCAATGGTACTCCCAGATATCTAAAAGGGAGTGAACCCTCATTGAATCTCGTAATGTCTAGAATAATCTTTTTTGTCTCTTCATCCACACTCCCAAAATAAATTTTACATTTACTTGGATTAGCAATCAAACCTGTAGATAAGGAAAATTCCTGAAACGCCTTCATCATAATATCAACAGAGATACCATCTCCTCTAGCAAATAGTAATAAGTCATCCGCAAACGTCAGATTTGTGATGCTTAGTCTTTCGCATTTTGCATGATAGTTATAGTCAGGATTCCTCTGCATCTTAAAAAGAATACGATTCAAATACTCCATAACAATAACAAATAAGAGAGGTGACATAGGATCTCCTTGACGAACACCCCCGTTTAGCCTGCATACGCTGAGTAAGCCGCCCATTAATGTTAAAGCAATAAGTCACAGTAGTGACAGCAATCATGATCCACCGAACAAATTGGTTAGGCAAACCAATTTCCAACAAAATAACTTCCAACGCTTTCCAATTAACCATATCATAAGCTTTCTGAAGGTCAATTTGCATCATGCATCTCGGGGTTCCCGTTTTCCTGGAATAACCTTTAATTAATTCATATGCCAGTAGAATGTGATTATGAATACGTTGACCCGGTACAAACGCCGCTTGGCTAGGACTAATAATGCTGCTCAAAATTTTTCCAAGTCTATCTGTGATAACTTTTGAGATGATTTTGTAAATCGTAGTGCATCCAGCAATTGGTCTATATTCTTTCATAGTCTTAACTTCTTCATGCTTCGGTATTAAAGTAACCAAAGTGCAATTGAACTCCCTATATATACAATCATCCAAATATTTAAACAACTCATTTACATTTTTAAAATATCCATATAACTCATCAAAACTTTAAAAATGAATCCATTAAATTCACTTTATATCTCACAAGTTAATTATACACAGTTTTTTTATCCAAGTAAAATGAAAAGAAATATTTTTTACGGCAAAAACATTTGCAAGTTAGTGAACTTGGTTTGAACATGAATTATCCATAAAACTCTCACATAGATGTTTAGATAGTGAGGAATGAACGCTCACTTGGCACCGATAGTGTTGTTTTAAGTAACTCTAAAAATTGAGATTAAGATTCTACTCATATTTAAGCGTATATTGTCGTAGTTTATAAGTTTGTATGATAATAAAATATTTGTTTGACAATAGTATTTGCATTATGAGTTTATAATTTATTTTATTAGTTTATAGTTTATTTTTCAGACGCTATTATAAATTGTGTTTGATCTTATAGCTTACCATTTTTTATTCTATTATTATCCTTATAAATTTTAATTATTTTAAATATACATTTAATTATTAATTAAGAAATATCTTTTTATGTCATTTTACATTTATCAGCTAGTTAAATTACTAATTTTATCAAACACTATATTTAACTTATCAACTATAAGTTATAAGCTATCAACCATCAGTCATAAGCTATAAGCTATAAGCTATTAGCTAACTTATCACTAATTTTATCAAACAAGACCTAAGAAAGACACAAGATATACCTAATATAGCCACAAAAATAGAAAGAAAGAAAAATAGAATCTAAAATAAATTATAACCTCCTAAACAATCAAACTAAAAACAACACATTGAAAAAAGTAATGAGCAAAAACAAAACAAAAAGCCCAAAAAACTATGAATAGCCCAAGCCAAGAAGACATCACATGGAGAGGAGGAATAAAAGCTAAAGTTCAACCAAAGTCATGATCATCAAATACAACACCAACCTCTATAGACAACGCCAAAAATACTATGTCAAGAGGTCAAAGTCTACCAAACTGCTATTGACTCAAATAAAGAATATGATTCTCAACTAATACAGAGAAAGTACAACAATTACAAAGATATCATTTCCACGTCATGATAATACTTATATCTTCCATGTCCTTCGTTGTAACCGACATACTAGTAAACACAATATCATTATGAAATTTTCATAACGAGCAAACAATTTAAGTGCCGAATAATAAAAAAGCTTATTCAAATCCTAAGCACTCCTCCAAATTGATTAAACGTCTGGAACAAAGACGAAAAATCTCTAGGAAGAATAACACGTCACCTCAAGCATCTAAAGACCCTGAACCAAAGTGAAGTTGCTGCCTCACATGTCACAAAAAATTGAAAAGCTAAGACACTCAAGAGACTCGTGTAAAAATTCCTTCAATAATATCTCTGATAATTCAATTCACATCAAGCATCCTTTAGAAGAACAACAAATAAAAATATGGTTGATTCAAAGCCACCAATGAGGAAGATAACATTGACGTAACAACTCTAATGTACGGTCTAAGTTAAGTATTAATCTTAGTAAAGAGAATAACAAACTAGAAAAAAAATTATGACTTAGAATGGGATATTGAATTCCTTGAAAACCGTAACAAAATTCTAGGGGTGGAGAATATCTATTATTAGCATTCAATCTTTAAAATTGGATAAGTGTGAAACATATGAATCTTTAAAATATAAAGTAACTAGGAAATCCTAGGAAAATTTACTATGGCTAAATAAAACTTTAGATTTGATTATATTAATTCAAAAAGCTTCGTTCAATAAAAATGGATTAGGTTATAAACCTAATATATCATTTTGTAATATTTTTCATGCTAACAAAATTCTAATTGTCTTGCTTTCAAATGAAATTTTTATAATAAGCTCGATCATTTGGTATCTTATTATTATGTAAAATTAAATGAATTAAAGGCCTAAAGGAAATAACTTTATACTTCTTAAAGTCACTAAGGTACCAGGAGCCAAAAAGATTTGGGGTACAAAAGATGAACATAATTTTGTCTTGTAGGAATGCCTTGCATCTTTAAAGGAGCTAGTTGCAATTTTAAAGAAACTGTGCAAAAGCATGAGTATACCTTGAATATACCAGATAAATATAGGCTTGAACGTTTTTGATCAAGATGAAACTTGGTGGTATTTATGGTCTTTCATCAAAATAATATCTTTAATAGATTTGATGATTATGATGATCTTGTAAATTCTTAGATGTTTTAGGTGAAAGATTTTTTTTATGGTCTTTCCCTTTAATGTGAGACTTTCTTAAAATATATTAAGACATTTTCAGATAACACTTGATAGATATTAAATTGGAAAATTCTGATTAAATCCTCTAGTAAATGGTTTTTATGTGCTTAGTAAAATTGTTTTCACTAACATTTGGTTTGAAATAAATTTAAGTTTAAGCAAAGGTTGCCAAGCTAAAATAATAAATTAAGTGAAGATGTTCAATCTTGGTGAGAAGGGCTGAAGAAAGAATAAGGATCCAATCTCAAAGTCATTCATGGTCCAAAAGACTAAGGAAACTGAAAATTGGTCATATAATTGACTAACCCTAAAGTTCTAATCGATAAGGTGCTTTTTAAAATTCAAAATTTGCATCCTAGAATTGATTAACCCTATTATTGGCTTTATGAATTATAACCTTAAAACATGTGCATCTCCATCAATCAATCATCAAGATTAATGATATTAATTACTTTAGTTGATTATAAGGCCATATAATTGATTAGTTGAAACCTATAAAAGTTGATTCGTTCTTGACATTGTTTATCTTATTTCTTGCTCTCTTCTTCCTCTATTTGTTTTAATTTCCAATATTCTTTGAGAGCTTGTGAATAACTACCTTAATGTGCCTAAATCATCATTACTATTGCTCCAAAAAGAATCAAAACAACGAGAAGTTTCTCCGCTCCAAAATATTTCGTCAAAGACTTCTCACCTCTGGAACAAGAAAATATATTCAACGAGATTATGCTACCAAATAACCATCACATCATATTACTTGATGTGATTTTTTTTTAGAGTAAGAGTTCTTCAAGATGTTCGATGAGACAAATCTAAAAATCTTCATCAATAACACATAAAGGGAGATCTAACGAAAGCTCGTGAGGATATTTGTAGCAAATCTCATATATGTATATGCAATTATTACATATGAAGTTCTAAAGCATCACATATATCTGTCGTTTGAAGAATTTGATGAGATATGTAATCTTATGTGTATTAGATTCCTCTACAATGAATTAGGACCAATTGAACTTTTTATACTACTTCTGATTCCTTCCTGTTATATCGAAATGGTAGTGTTTCTTCTCTTTTTCTTGTGGGAAATGTGCGCCTAGATATCATGGAGAACCTCATTCTTATCCCTAGAAAACATAACCTTGGGAAACTGTCAAAAGTTGATGATGTCATAAACAGGTTTATGGCTAACAAAATTGAGATAAATTGGGCCAGTGCAATGATTCATCACATGATAGGGAGCAAGAGAAAATGGATTATATGGTTTCTATATGGTAACTTAATATCGAAAATATTGGGGCACATTGGATTTAATATTAAGGATGAGGAATGCCCAGAAAACTCTACAAAGATAGAAAAATTTGCAATATGGTAAACACAGATCGAGATCAACAATGAATTATTGATTAAAAAGCCTTCGAAATCTAGAAGAGCCGCTCAAAGTAAAAAGTTTAGTAGAAAGCACCTCAGAATTAAGAGCCTTCAACTATGGAGGATTTCAATTGTGAAATCAGATTTCAATTGTGAAATCGGATTTCAATTATGAAATCACTTAGACTAATCTAACCAAAGCACTCATACATATTTTCATCAAAGAACAAATAAGATCCAACAATAAGATCAACTATGTTACGCGTGAGCTCACTCATATGTCACTACCATTAGAGTTATCCAGTGATGATGATAAGGAGACTTATTAGTCTTTACTTGCTTGCTTGTTTTCTTTGCATGTTGCTTGTTTTATTTTCATTACATTATTTCCCTTTATAATCGCCTTTCCATTTAATGAACGGTGTTTTTAGTTGATTATTAATGTTGATCTATGTGCTTGTAGGTAGTAAAGATCAACATCTAGAGTTTTGATGATGACAAAGGATGGGCTCACTTACGTGCGTGCAAGTATACACGGTCAAATTAGTAGCAAGTGATAAGAAATAATATCGATCTCACAAATATTATATTAATCATAATGATTTTCTTACAAGAATTTGTAAAGTAAACATGAGCAAATATAGAAATAATATTTGGTGTTGTTATATTCATAGATTCTCTTAAAACAAATGTCAAAAGTAATGTGCAAAGAAGTGGAAACATATTAAGAGTGATTGAGTTGAGCTATGCTCCGTTAATATTATTAGTGTAATCATGTGTTTATGAAATGTGGTGTCGTGATAGGTAAGGTCAGAGCTATCTTGTGGTGTATCTCTATAACATGAAAGCATTCATATAAAGGACAAGGGGGTAAATCTCTAAGCCTCACTTGTAAATCTAATATGTGTATATTAGTATTATGAAATCCTCAATAGTTGCAGATTCTTATCTCTAATTTTCATACCCTAATTTTTGACCTAAGATACCATCTTATATCATCCACATATGCATCATTGCATCATTAACAAATTGCAAAACAAGATAGCTTGTGTGTTTGCTTCTTGAAGCCAAATTAGGATTTTGAATCAAAATCATTCATCAGTGCAAGATGTGATCAATTAGGGTTTGAATATCCATTCATATTAATTGATCTATCTTCATAAATCATCAACATTTGATCCTCAAATTCGCATCATTTCCTCAAAATCAACCATGAATCGACCAAATTAGGGTTTTGATCGAGGATGATGCATCATTGACTTTTGGCTCAATGCATGACTTAATTGCTTGGAACGTGATCTCAAGATCACCAATGCAATATCTTAACCTAATTTCTTGGTTCAAAACATCTCCAATGCCATGGTCGATTGATAATGAAAATTTGAATTATTAGACAAAAAGTTAACTGCCCAGACTAGTCAAACTTTAACTTTTTTTGGTAAACTTTGAAATTCAAATTTTCCAATCATCAAAGCATTTCAAATTATTCAACTTGATCATAAAGAATCAAAAAATATGAAAAAGTCAACAAAAAGTCAAAACTTGAATTTTTCTAAACACTTAGAATTTTTTTATGTGTTTTTACAACTTTTTTCGCCATTTTCATGACCATTTTTCACCAAGATCCAATTTGATTCAAGAAAAAATTTCAAAATGAAAGTTTTAGATCTTGTTGCAAGCTTTCCAAAATGACCAAGAACGTGAAAAAAATATTTTGTGGAGCTAGGGTTTTGGAATTTGACATTATAGGTCCAAAACTTGCCTTTTAAGCCATTTTTGCAAAGTTTTTCAAGCAATTTTGTCAAAATCCTGCCTTGTTCTCTTCTAGAAGCCAAGTTGCATAAAAAATATCCAAAGATCATAATTTCATAAGGATAAGAACACTTGATTAATTTAACCATGGTTTACCATTTTCACCATGTGCATTAAATGTAAAGATTCCTCCCTTATCTCCTAAGGCCAAGTTGCCAAAAATCTCAAATTTTGCTTGCCTTGATCTCCAAACTTCTTGGCCTATAAATATAGGTCCATGCTTCATTTGAAATCACATCAAAACAACTACAAACTTATTTTCTCACTTCTTTCTTAAATTGCAAGTTTTCTAAGTTTCAGAGATGTAAGAATTCCAACTTCCAATTATTGCAAGTTCTAACCAAACCATTGCTTCAAGCCCCTTCTAAACATCATTTGTAAGTTGTTTGAACCATCCATCCATCACAAAATCATCCAAAACTCAGTTTCCTCAAGAAAACTCCATTTGTGCAAGTTTTGAGCTTTAACAGCCAAACTTCAAATTCACTCGTGCGTTTTCCCTTTTGATTATTCAAACACCTTACATACATCTTATAGAAGTGATCCAAGCCATTAAATCACTTCTGTAACGCCTCCATCATCATCTTCATACTCAACTTGACCAAGCTGCAGTTGGAGTCGGGCAGGGAGTTCCAGGCGGTTTCTGAGCAAGCTAAGCATGTCAAAACCTTCCCTAAGGTCAAGTGAAGTTGTCCAAATCATCAAACAACTTCTGGATACGCTCTAGCTTGAAATTCGAATTTCACTTGAAGGAGGTAAGCCTTGAAACTCAAACTCCATAATTCATGCATCACAGATGAAAAATAAGATTGCTATCTTGTTTCTGCATTCATGCTGACCATTAACCCTCAATCAATTGCCATTTATCATGCACCTACACGATTTCATGATGCTTAGATTATATTTAGGGTTCATTTGTTTATCCATGAATTCAGTAGTCTTGCGCTAAAAACTAATGAAATTAAATATCACCAATCGGTTCCTTGCGAAAAACCGAGCAAGTTTCATGTTTACATCTTTCAATTTCATCAAGAAATGAGAAAGTTATGAATCAAAGAGCTGGAGGTTGAAGATGAAGATGGTGGCGCATTTTGAAAAATTCAAATATTCGTTTTCAAATATAATTAACTGAAGTTGGTTTTATAAACAGATGTATAGCCACCCTAATGGTAGAACGCGCGCCCTTAGTCCATTTATGCCCAAGGTCTGGGGTTCGAACCCCCTCGTCCCAGTGGTTATTCTTTTCACCTTTCAAACTAAGGGTCTGAGTTCAACACTCACCAAGGCCAAAACAAATTTTTATCACTTGTTTTTTTTCAAGTTTTTCAACAAACTTCAACATTTTCAAAAACCAATCAAAACTTCTCATTTTGAGATTATTTTTTGCATACTTGTCATTTAGCACATCTATTTTATGATTATGTCAAAAAAATCCCAAAAAATATTTTCTTTTGATATATTTTTATTAGGCTAAAAAGTAGGACTTTTTATGTGTTTTAAAATGCTTTTCAAAAATGTTTCTTCTTGATTTTCTTTAACCTAATATTTTTCAAACTCTCATGTGAATAAACTTTCACCCTTCAAGTCTTTTCAAAATACTCAAAATGTTTTATTGACTTACACACCTCCTACACCATGATCGATTCGATTTATTCCTTGAAATTACAAACCTAACTAGGTTTATTTCTCTTAAATCTTTCGAACTCAAAATCAAATTGGTCTTGGGCCTCCCTTAAGGTGTAAGTCTCAATCCCCTTTGTACATATTAAAGTATTACTAGCTTTTTTTACTAGTTTTATCTACTTGTTTATACAATTCTTTCACCAATTTCACTGGTACTAAGAGGAGCATTATTCTCGGTGAAACTACTCTTATTCCAAGGGGTCTCCCTTAAGGTGTAAGTCCTACTCCCTCATATATATCCAAGTATCACTAGATTTATTTGCTTGTATTATACACTTGTTTATATATTTCCTTCATAAACTCCTATGGATGCACACACTTTGTCATATATACTTGTTCATATACTTGTTCATGTTTATGTCATTACAACTAGTATAACAACTAGGTTCCCCATAGCCTCCTCTTGGGCTTTCTACAAAATAACTCCCCTGTTGAGTTGGCCACATCTTGGGCCTCATACAAGAAATAAATCTAGAAATCTCAAACAACCTCCTGTTGGGATTCATACAAAGAATATCATTAGCTAGGATAGAAACCAAAGAGTATGGTTTCCCGGTAAAATTACTCTTAAAACCAAGCCAACCATACCTTATAGCCTCCTCTTGAGCTTCATACAAGGACCCTCGATGTTCCTCGAATAGTCTCCTCTTGGGCTTACAATACAAGGACCCACGGGCTTCTTAAAAGCACCCCCAAACAAAACAAAATATTTCTCCTCAGAGATGAGACATGAATCATCTCTATGGAAGAAGTTTCTCATCTATACCATTACATTCGAATAAAAAAAATTTCATAATCAAACATCTTTCTTAACTTTAAGTGGCATACTTGTACACTCAAGTTTAACGCTCACTGCTTACAATGAAAGATTCAACATTTTTCTCAAACAAAAACATTTTCTCATTCTAAGAACTATAAGCGATATACTTGTACACTAAAGTTAAACACCCATTTCTTAAAATGAAAGATTCAACATCCAATTTTCAAATGTATGTGATGAAATAGATTAGATACATTTTTCATGACACTTGCCTTTGTCTCTTAAAAACATTCCTTCCACTAGCATATAAGTGGGAACTACGATTGCTCTGACTTTCTCAACCTCCTTTTTAGAATACGTAGGCACAAGGTCTCACCCTTGTCGAGCATACTTCTTTCTCTCTCAAACCATATAAACCTTAGTTACCCTTAGATCCCAAGCTACAATTGCTTTGATTCCCTCTAACGGATATGTATGCAGAAGATTGCAATGATCTTTGCGAGCATAATCATAATTAACAAACTTAGGCTCCTACCCAACTTACCTTCTTAATC
Source organism: Vicia sativa (assembly GCA_021764765.1). Taxonomy (NCBI): domain Eukaryota; kingdom Viridiplantae; phylum Streptophyta; class Magnoliopsida; order Fabales; family Fabaceae; genus Vicia; species Vicia sativa. The sequence continues at coordinate 129,755,634 of CM038792.1, forward strand.
CAAAGGAGAAACTTTCCCAATAGCATAGCAAATAAAACACAAACACACAAAAGATCATATAAAGTACTTTTAGGGTTATTCAGCTTTTTCCTTTTTCCTTTTTTGGAAACAATAAAGTTTGGTGGTGGTGACTGTAACACCCCAAATCTACCCCTTGAGTATTATTCAAATCAGAGTGCGGAAAAGATAATCATACAAGGGATGTCACAATTTCTTCGCAAAACAACATGCATTTAGTCATAACTATACAGATACATAACACTTAGATCATGGATGAACTTATAACAACACTTTTCAAGTATTTCAGTTACTAAATCTAAACCACAGAATCATAATTCTGCAATAATAACAACAATACATCTTTTATTCAACCTCAAAATATTTCACAATATTATTAATATTATTTAACTTCACTTAGCATAATTATTTAACTAAATCAACTTCAAGAATCAAAATGATCAAATATTCACATTATTCGTAAACTTCAACAATTGATTTTTTTTTATTTTCAGAAAAAAACTGACTTTTTATTTTTGATTTTTTTTATTTTCAGAAAAATTGACTTTTTTATTTAAAAAAATCATTTTTTTTATTTTTGAAAAATTTCACTTTTTTATAATTTTCAGAAAAAAAATTGAATTTTTTTTTTGAAAAAATTCTATTTTTTTATTTTTCGAAAAAAGTGATGTTTTTTTAAAAATAAATTGACTATTTTTTTATTTTCTGAAAAAAACTAATTTTATTATCTTCATTTTTTTTTTTGAAAAATATCAACGTTTTTTTATTTTCTAAAATAAAATTCAATTTAGATACTAAAGTATTAACGGTTCGGTTCGGAACTACTTTGAAATTGGTTAATTGCTTAACGGTTCGGTTCTTGAACCATTACCAAAATGTAAGTTCAGTTCACTAACCATTAATAATGGTTCAATTATTTTAACTTCAGTTCGGTTCAGTTTAATGGTTCAGTTTGGTTCATGGTTTTTGAACAACCCTATATATATATATATATATATATATATATATATATATATATATATATATATATATATATATATATATATATATATATATATATATATATATATAGTAAACTAATGAAACAATTTAAATTAGCCAATTCTCAATTTACGCTATAGTACATATATATTTCATAACTTTTTTTTTGTAATATTAGCTACAAAATAGTTTTGTCAATTAGCTTATCCTACCTGTGCTCGACAATTTGGTCGAGTAGCACCAATTTTTTTTATTCATCAAAACATTAAAAAAAACTATCACACGAACATGGTTAAAGTGACGCTACAACTTATCAACTTATGGCATTGCTACAATACAAACAAAACATAAAGAAGTTACGTGTGCCATGCTATAGAGGTGCCACTCGGCACCCTTATGCATCTTGCATGCCGTCCGGCATGCTTCCCTCCTCATGTGTGTCGTTCGGTATCATGTTCTTCCTTTTCTGTAATTTTCTTCAAATAATTTTATATTCTACCGATTTATCAACAACCATATTTTCAGCAATCGATTACCACCGATTATAATTTTCAATTCACAATATCAATTTGGCAAGCAATTCAAACACAAATTTAACACAAAATATCACTACCTTCACAAACCGAACAACTACGAATGCATGGTAAGTTTCCCATTACCCTAATTCCCACATACTACCCATCATACAACCCATTAGAAAATTAGAACCCCACCCTTACCTTGGATTGACGGTCTCTCTACAATTTCTGGTCGAATTCCGATTTGGCTTTCCGGTCTACAATTCCTATTCCGGCGGCAGTTTCCTCCAAACCCTTGTTCCTCTTTTCTTTCTCCCACGTACAACTTTTTTCCAAAAATATTCACTAAACCCTTATAATTCTCCTTTTATATCTCTTATAATTAAATCCAACTTATAATAGTAATAATAATGATAATAATAATAATAGTAATAATAATATTTCTATTGGGTTAAATTTCACACCTCCGTTCTATGTTCCTAACACCAAATAGGCCCTAATTAAGTAATTCTACTAATCCACACTTATTTATAATATTATTTCCAATAATATTCTATAATAAAATTTATTCATCATTAATTAATCCCAACTTCCGATAATTCACTTAATCAGCCTAAATCAACTTATAAATTTATTAACGCTCCTTATAATTCTACTGATAAATCCAATTTCGACTAAATTCCAATAATTAATTCCTTATATAATTTAATTAAATAATTAATTAAATTCGGGGCGTTATAGTGACCTTTTTAACTAATTTTTTTGAGCCGGAGAGCCGAATCCCGATTTGGCTCCCTCGTACTCCAATGTTCACCGTGCACACTAAGTAAGCTAGGTAAGTGGATATCTATATCCCACTCGTTCAAATACTTTTATTAATAAAATTATTTGTGGTTGGATCTCTCACAACAACAAGTTGTCATCTTCTCCTATGTTGGCCATAGAAAGAAATAGACTTATAACAGATTAACATATAATAAAACGAGTCTCTTAACCACACACCTTATAATATAAAAGCACTTTAATATTAACTACACATTGCTCAACTATAAAAGGTTTAGCTCATAGTGAGTTGAGTACAAGCTACACACATGGTTCTCAACAAGAACATCTTATAACAATAAATGAAGAAAAGATATAAACCTAAGAGGGACTTGGAAAATGACTTGAGATGACTACGTCTATCAAACTCATCAATTGCTCATCAACTGGTACAAGATTGGGTGTGGAGAGAAACTCTTTCACACTCAATTATCCACGCACTTAGTAACTTTTGTGTTTTCTCTCATAACATTTGAACTTCTTTCTCAATTTCCACAAGGTCTTATTTATAGACTTGAGCTAGGGTTTTGTAATGCATTGGATCATGGGCGTAATACAAGGAAATCACATCAAGCCCAATATAAAAATATGCACCATCACCTCAATCTTATGGTTAGACAACAAGGAGCTGGTACAAGGGAACAATTGTTGGGGACAAAGCATCTTGGGTAAACTGTCACTGCAGGCTGCAACAGGCACAACAGGCCGCGCAAAGTACTATTTTACTATATTTTGTCTTCTAGGGCCTCCAATCCTTATCCTTTGAATTATAATGAAATGTCTTCAAACCACAACAAAGATTACCTTCAATTCTTTCATCCTTCCACATTGTCCTAGAAACCAACCGACTTCATTATTATTTTCCCTTTTTCTAAGTCCAGCTTCTCTCTTCAGCTTGTGCTCTTCGTTACAAACGACTACAGTATTTTCTCAGCTCAACAAAGTTAACCTTAAATTAAGCAAAAACACATTAGAACATAAAACCTATTGTGCTCCAAGAAAATTACTATGAAAACATATAAAGTGCAATAAAATAACAACTAAAAAGCAAATAAAGTACTAACTAAAATAAAGATTAGAGCATGTATTAGCTCACAAAAGATGGGTTAACACCCCCCCAAACTTGACCCATTACATGTCCTCAGGTGATGCGACTGGAAAAGACAGACATAACAGTCTTCAAATAACCACCCCTCCTCTAATAGAACCAACCTTTCTCAAAGTCCAGTATTCTTCTCAAGGGACTTATCCCAAAAAAGGTACCACTCCGTACCGGGGAACAATCTTAATTGTGTGTGTGTTTTTTAGAGCTCTTTTGTTAAGTTAGCCAGCCTAATTTCAAATTTTGTGTGGATATAAACTTTCAACTGGTACATGATTGGGTGTGGATATAAACTTTTTCACACTCCAATTTCCATGAACTTAGTAACTTCTATGTTTTCTCTTAGAACAGTTGAACTCTTTTCTCAATTTCCACAAGGTATTATTTATAAACTTGAACTCCTTTCTCAATTACCACAAGGTATTATTTATAAACTTGAACTCGGGTTTTACAATGCATTGGATCATGGGCCTAATACAAGAAAATCACATCAAGCCCAATATAAAAATCTGCACCATCACCTTAATTCTTATGGTTAGAAACAATTGTGGGGTGTTATACCCCAAAAGTTTCCCTCCTATTTCTCAAGTCAATCCACATCTCCATACTCAATAATTTCTCAAGGGCAACACGAGTCTTTTCAACATGCTTTGGCCTCACTCGCACGCTTTTCTAGGAAACTTCCCAGAAGGTTACCTGTCTCATTACTACTCCAAGTTAAGCATGCTTAACTGTGGAGTTCTTATGAATGTGCTACCGAAAAAAAGATGCATCTTGTTGATATATGTAGTACCAATTAATTCTTATAAGTCTCCTTCAACCATGCAGTCTCATACCTGCATAGTCTTAGGATCCCTCTCATTCTTATGTGGCGACCACCTTTGCCTCCTTTGGCCTCAGGTATAACATGCGGTGTAACCACTCCCCCGCCTTATTTTCTAATGGGTTGTATGATGAGTAGTATGTGGGAATTAGAATAATGGGGAATTTTACCATGTATTCGTAGTTGTTCTGTTTATGAAGGTAGTGATTTTCTGTGTTGAATTTGTGTTTGAATTGATTGCTTACAATGTTTAATTTGTTTCTGGTGCATCACTATATATTACTTCCTGTAGCGTCACTTTCACCTTGCATATACAGTAGTGGCCTTTATTTTGAAACCAATGAAACCATAATCATTCATGGTTCATTCCTATGTTATTACATATCTATTTTACTGATATATAGTGTTTCTACATCACTATATTTTAACTTAAAGATGGTATTCAAGTTCATAGTTTTAATGGCATAATTTACTGCAGCGATAAACCATTCTAAGCATATTAGGCGTGGTTATTGTTATAGGATACTGCAGCGGTGCTTTTAGTAGTGTATCACATTTCACATTGTTAATAATAATGATTATAATTATAATAATAATATTATTAATAATAATAATAATAATAATTTAGTATTATTAAGAATAATAATTTTGTAGAAGTTTTGAATTAGAGATATTTATTTAGATAAATAGTTAACTCGGGTTAATTTTTATTCCATTGGAGTTATCAATAAAATTGCCAGGAGTTATTTTGAGTTATTAAGAGTCATACTTTAACTGTTTTGAGTGATTCTGACATGTTTAGAGTTATCAACGTTGTTTTTGAGTTGTTTAAAATTAAACCTAATAAGCCGTAGAATTAAAGGTAAAAGGTATTTGACCCTTTAAAGTTGTTTTGCTATTACTTGAGTTAGACCATTAACCAATTATTTTCATAAATATTATTTTATATACAAGAGTTCAAGCACACTTAACTGTGGAGTTCTTATGAATGTGCTACCGAAAAGAAGATGCATCTTAGGGTTTACAATTTAGGGTTTTTCTTTTAGAATTAGGATGTTTTGATTGTACATAATGCTTAGATTAGGAATTTCGTTCTTATTAGGGTTAGTTTCCTGAGAAAATTTCTGTTTTTGCAGAAAAAATTTTCTGGAAATCGCAGAGCGCGCTTAGCGCGGTAGCCGGGCTTAGCGCGGCCTGCAACATCCTAAAAAACATTTCCTGCTGTGTTTTGCATTTCCTGTTGAATCTTGATGCTTTGGTTGGTTGATTTCCCCTGCTGTTTGCATGAATTATTTCTAACGGGCATCTCGGTGTCACTTTTTGTTGATTTTTGTGTTGTTTTCAGATGGCTCCTAAACGTCAAAGAGTTTCGTCCACCGGAGCTGGGTCCTCAAGACCTAGTTCTTTTGACGATACAAGATTTTTGGGGCCTGCTCAAGAGGCAATGTACAAGGAACTCGAGGAACGCAACATTTGGTCCGAGAGAATTATCCGCCTAAATGAGCGTGGACACTACTTTGGCCCAGATTCCATATTGGATAACTACAGGTTGGGTGTTCTATGTGAGCCCCAATCCAAGGTTAACGTTGAGTTGGTGCGGGAGTTCTATGCTAATGACATTCCCACAGAGGGGCGTGAATTTCAGTTCACCTCTTTGGTGCGAGGAAAGGTGGTGTCATTCTCTCGCTCCGCAATTAACAGTTACCTGGGCATCAATTGGACAGCCCCAGAAGAAGACTTGGATATTTACCATGAGCACCTGACTCGTGGTAATTGGGATTTTGAAATGTTGAGGAGAAAAATCTATTTACCCGGGCACTCTTATGAACTTAACCGAGCTGGCCAACCTCTGAAGTTTAATCGGTCCAGCCTCAAAACCGACGCCTGCATTCTCATGTGTGTGGTCTTGTACAACTTGGGACCACAAAGCCACACCTCCTCAATCCCCATGGAAACCGCCGGCCTCATTGCTTACATGCTTGATCAAGCACAGATTGACTTTGGCCGGTTGATTGCTAATGATCTGAAAAGGGTCGCATTAAGCTATACCTCCAGGGCGGAGCATGTAAAATGTGCCCTTACTTATCCTGGTTTGATCATGGGACTTCTGAAGAGGGTCAGGGTTGTGTTTCTTGCTGTTGGGCACCTAACGATAGATGGGGTCATTGATGATGGCTATTGTGACCGCTATTGTAGGGCCTCTGATGATAACCCTGCAGCCCGGGCTGTTCCTGTTGCCGCTGCCCTTCCTCAAGCCGGTCCAGGTGAAGAATGGAACCGGCAGATGCATTTTGCTCATCAGCGAGCATTTATGTTCATGCACGAGAGTATGAAGCAACTAGCATTGCAGATTAGAGAGTCGGGAGTGGATCATTTCACTCGTACGAGCCAGCAGTTGAGTGCTTATGCCAGTTGGCCCGTGGTCGGGCCCAATGCAGAGGAGGAGGTAGCAGATGCAGATGGTGATGAGGAAGAAGAGGATGATGATGGTGGCTCTGATTCTGGTTCTGATACTCCGGGAGATTCCATCCTGGTGGCTTCAGATTGATTTTCTTTTATTTCTTTTGTTTTTATTTTAGTACTTTTTAGTTTTTAGTTTTTGTTTTTGTTTTAGTTTCTTTTAGACTTAGTGAATTTTGTTGGTTGCCATCCTTTTTAGGATGTGCTTGTCATTCCAAATTTCTATTTTGTAGGCAAAGTGTCTAAGTACTATTTTTAATTTGAAACACCATTTTGGGGTGTCCTTTTTTATTTTATTTTGCTTTATTTTATTTTAAGATTATATGTTATTTAATTTAAATTGTACTTCTTTTGGTTTGTCCCGATTTTTCAACGGTACTCAAAAGCAAGTAAGTGTGTTTCACCAAAAGTGATGGTGATGATATAATTCTCAACTCGATCCACAATTAAGGTACATTTTTAATCGTTTTGTAGAATATTAACATGTCTATGAAATTTGTGCTTATGCAAAATATCTTGGCATGTACATAAAAAATTTGTGTTCACATTCGAGTCATTAGGACTTAAACCACAAAGGTGAGAAGCTTTCCACCTTATACCAAATATTGAGTGTCTAATAGTTATGTTAACTCGTGTGATTCATGTTTAATCTTGATTTGTTTGTGACATTGTGGAAACTTAGAGAGGATCAAGGCAATTTTTTGTGCATTACGAGAAAAACCATCAATTCCAAAAGGACTTCAACTAACCGTGAGTGAGTGAATCTTTGTGAACCCTTTTGAGCTTAAAAATCGAATTTATGGAATGAATCTATCAAATCAACTAATTGTTAAGTAGGCCACTTAATAGTTGTTGATAATCTATGAAAATTCAATGATGATTCATTCTATAAATTTTTCTTGTTTGTGAACACCAACCCTATTGTTGGCTATTAGTGAGAGTGTTTAGTCCTTTGTAAATATTGCATTTTGTTCTTCAAGATATATTGAAGAAATCTTTAGGTGATTCAAGTGTGAACATGTCTTTTGATTTGTCTACATGTATCGATATATTGTGTTTAGAACTTAATTCATATCCATGTTGTGTTTCGAAGAAGCGATTAATGTGTATCTATGTCGGGTATGTTGAGTTTGAACCATCCTTCTTGTGTGAGTTACATGCTTACATTTAGATTCTTCTTGCTTTGTGAGTTCTTGACTTTTGTTTGAGGACAAACAAAGAAGTAAGTTGGGGAGAATTGTTAAGGACCAAATTGTGAATATTTTGTATATCATTTTATGGTCCTTTACAATGTCTTTTAATTAATTAGTAGTATTTAGTATAGCATTTTGGTTTAATTATGTTTTTATTTAGTTTTTGTTTATTATATATTATTTAACTTAGTTTACATTTAAATTGTAGGTTTTAATATTGATTCCCTCAAGCTTGGATTCAAGGAGACTTGAAGAGCTCTTGGGGTGTTTCTTTTTGAAGGAATTTTTGGAAGAAGAAGCATGCTTGTGTCGCATGGGTTGCAGCATGAGTGCGCTTAGCTGTAAGGGCTTAGCGGTCTGCGAAAATCGAAAAAGGACAGACCATGCTTTTACCTTTTAGCCCACCAACTCTCTTTCCATGGCTTTGCTAAAAGGAGACATCACTTCTTCATCATCATTCATCATTGTTGTAATTTTAGGGCATAGAAAATAAAAAACAAAAACATTGTTCTTGTTGATTCTTCTTCTATGTTCATCTTCTCCAACAATCTTGTAAGCAAAGCAACCATGAAAATGAGTAGCTAAGCTCTTTTTGTGTCAAGATTAGAGGTAGTTGATCTAACTAGTATGTATTTCTTTTAATCTCTTTGTGTATGAACATGGTTGATGATTTATATATGTTGAATATCTTTGTTCTTCTATCTATTTATGCTTTGAATCATGATTGAAAAAGGATGCTTCAAAGTTGACCTAGGATATTCATCCATTAATGAACAAATGCTATGAATAGATTTGTGAGTTAGTGTTTACAAGTATTGAACTTCATATTTATTATGTCAATAGTTGTGGTGAGAAATCACTCAAAGATTTACATGATAAAACTCACAATCTTTGTGAGAAATCAACAAGATTGAGAGGATACGTATTTATAGCAATCATCAACTAGTTCATCACTTGGTTAATAGAATATATATGAAATTAGGTTAATGAAACTAATCTTGACATGCTTCCATCATTTGAAAACAAACCCAAACTCTCTTGAATCCAAACATAACTCTCTTTTAAAAAGGATTTTAAAGTTGTTGGCTTGAAACTCATGACACTAGTAGTGTAGAAAACAAACCCTTATGTTACTTAATCTTAAAATACGCTTTGCTATTGAAAGACTACGATACAACACCAATCCCTGTGGATACGATAATTAAAAATACTTGTTTACGGACGAATCCTACAACACATAGTACTTTTGTACTATATTTTGTCTTCTAGGGTCTCCAATCCTTATCCTTTTAATTTAAACGAAATTTCTTCTAAACACAACAAAGGTTCCCTCCAATGCTTTCATCTTTCCAAGTTGCCCTAAAAACCAGCCAATTTTAACATTATTTCCCCTTTTTCTAACTCCAGCTTCTCTCTTCAGCTTGTGCTCTTCGTTACAGACGACTGCAGTCTTTTCTCAGCTCGACAAAGTTAACCTTAAATTAAGCAAAAACACATTAAAACATAAAAGGGAGCACCAATTGTGCTCAAAGCAAATTACTATGAAAACATATAAAGTGCAATAAAATAACAACTAAAAAGAAAATAAATTACTAACTAAAATAAAGATTATAGCATGTATTAACTCATAAAATATGGGTTTACACACCCCTAAACATGAACCGTTACATGTCCTCAGCGAAATTTTTTCTAAAACTTGGGCTTTATAAAAATCTGCACCATCACCTCAATTATTATGCACCATCAGTGGTTCTTAACAGTTTGAACCTCATTAATGCTTCTCATCATCACTGCGACTAGAAAAATTCTCTTGTAGACTGAATACATCTATTGAGTTTATTGAATTTAGGAATGAAAAAAATTAAGGAGAATGGGGTGGGTTAAATTTCAAATTTTGAGCCTTATATATTTTGTTTCTTAAACCGTGAACCAGACCACATTACAACCCTTAAAAGTCCTAATTGAAGCAAGGTTAACTATGAAAGCTGTGATGACTGGTTTTTTTTCATCATCGGTTGTTTTAAAAACAATGAAGTCACCACCTAATTTTATTTGTTCTAAAAGAACGGGGAAATATAGATAAAACCCACAGAATTTGGATAAGGCGGTCTACGTGACCAAAAGATATGAATTCGGGAGTCGGTTATGCAAGGGGAAGGTATTAGCACTCCTTACATTCATCGTACTCGATGGGACCCGTTTAGTTATAAGTGTTTGTGTGTTAAATTGCTAAGTTCATGAGTTAAGATCGAGAAATAAAAGAAACGGGGTTTATTTATTATTATTTTGAGTTTGGCACGGTTTCGGAACCGTGTGCCTACGTATTCCCTTGTGCAATGGGAAAGTCAAAACTCTGTAGTTCCTCTTGAAAAGGTTTTAAATTGGTTGTATTGATTTTATAAGAAAAATCGTGCTTTAGACATTTCAAATGCTTGAACTTGGACTTGTTTTGTTTGTTTGAAAAGCTTAAGTCTTTGTTCGTGTTTGAAATGGCTATTGCACACTCTTTGTAAGAGTTTGATGATCGCATATGAGCGATAAAAGAGTTTGAGTGAGTTGAGTTATTTTTATGGAGACAGTATTGGACCATAAGCGCTCAACAGCTAATACCCCAAATACTCGGATGAGTGGACAGAAACATCCTAATCATCTTTTTCGACCCAAAAGTTTGTTGAGAAAAGGTGAGGTGAAACAAGGTTCACGTTGATTAGATTCATTTAAGAAGAAACCAAACATACAGTCGAGGGTCGATACAGGACTGACTACCATATGTTTGGGAGGAGAGAGAGAAGTAGAATATTTATTTATGAAAATGTTTTGAAAAGAAACTCGACGTTGGATCGAGGTTTAGAAATTTAATTATGAAAGTGTTTTTAGGAGGTTTTGAAAATAATTTTGAAAAGTGAAGAATATTCACAAGAAGTTTTGAAAAAAGATTTAAGTTTGAAAATTGGAAAGAAAACATCTTTTGAAAAGTATTAAGAATACTTAAAATGTCTCATTTTTTACTTAATAAAAATATAATCAAAAAGAAAATATTTTTTGGATTTTTTTGACATAATCATAAAATAGGTATTAGTATGCTTACCTTGGTTTGAAATGGTCTGGATTATTCTGACCAAGTCCAATTTCAGTTACTTGAAGTGAGGATCAATTTTACAGTGATGGAATGATGATTTGGATTACTTCTATATGATGTATAGAAGGTGTTTGAAGTGAAAAATTATAACAAGCACGAGTGAATTAAGAGTTTGGAAGTTATGGCTTAAATTTGCATTTTATGAGTTTTGGAAATGATTTATGGAGCAAACTGATTTTGGCTTGTTTTTTTAGGGTTTGAAGTTCAAAAAAAATTCTAAATGATATTTAGAATATGTTAGAATGACACCATTGGTTGGAACTTGCAAGAATTTGCAATTTGGGATTCTAACCTCTTTGAAAACTTAGAAAACTTGCAAAATAAGAGAGAAATGAGAAAACAAGTTTGGAATTGTTTTGGTGTGTTTTTTGAATGAAGTAGGAACCTCTATTTATAGGCAAAGGATTATGAAAATGTCAAGGTAAAATAAGATTAAAAGAGCAATTTGGAAACTTAAGGCTTAAGAAAGAATATTCCTTCATTAAATGCAAATGGAATCTTTTTAATCATTACTTAAAAAACTCAAGTGTTTTTATCCTTTCCTAGCAATTTCCATCATATTTTTTCCTCTAAAATCCTATCTTGTTTAGTGACAAGGCTTCTAGAAGGGAGAAAGTTACAAAATAACTTGTAACTTTGATGCATGATTTTGGAAATCCATGGTTTTGGAGCTCTATGTTTCAAAATCAAAACCATAGCTAGACAAAGTGTTTTTGCAAGTTCTTGGACTTTTTAGAAAGCTTGTAACAAGACCTAAAACTTTCATGTTTTGAGTCTTTCTTGAATCAAAATGGATCTAGGTGAAAAATGGCCATGAAAGTGAGGAAAAACCATGTTTCTTAACACTTGAAAAAATTTCTAAGTGTTAGAAAAAATTCAAATCTTGACTTTTTGTTGACTGTTTCACATTTCTTGATTTTTTATGATCATGATGGATTATTTGAAATGTTTTTATGATTGAAAAAATTTAGATTTGAAAAAGTTGACTAAAAGTCAAAGTTTGACTTTTTGAGCAGATGAATTTTTATCAGATGGTTCAGAATTTGTCTGATGAAGAAACATGGATTTTGCAATGTTTTGAATCAAGAAATTAGGTCAAGATGTTGCATTGAAGATGTTAAGACCAATATTCAAGCAAATAGGTCATCCATTGAGCAGAAAGTCAATGATTCACTATCTTCGATCAAAACCCTAATTGGTCGATTCAAGGTAGATCATGAGAAAAAGTTGGGAATTTTGAAGATCAAATGTCGATGATTGATTAAGATAGATCATTTTAGGTAAGTGGAGACTCAAACCCTAATTGATTATTTCTTGAACAAATGATTTCTTTTTGATAAAATCCCAATTTTGACTTTAGGAGTACACGCACGATCTGTCCTGTTCTAAAACTGTTAGTGATGTAATGATCTTATGAGAAATACAAGGGAATAAAGTATTGATCTTGTGCACTTTCAAAAGAGTGTATTCCTTGAAGAAGGGATGTCTCATGATCACTCCTTATAAACACAAACTCACAAGTCGTTTCCGGAAGTTAAAACCCTGAGCTTAGGAGGGTAAATTTTGGGGTGCGACAAAAGCATACTCGGAAAAATTTATGTTAAACTGACTCCTATGTTTGTCAAAATTATAGCTAACCACTTCGCTTCTTTGAATCTCCATCTTTAAATCATCCATTTCTTCTTCGTAAAAAACTCGATTTCAAAACTTGCATGTGCATCACTAAGAATTACTTTTCAAAATGTACACTTTTATTTACGAATCAATACTTACCATCAATGAGATATCAAAATTGATTTAATCAAAAGTGATCCTTTCCAGGAAGATCGTAACCAGGGGAAGAGCATCTAAAGAAGAACCCTATAATCATAAAAAAGATTATTGATCGTGGGGGTATATCACATTAAGATCCTGTTGACTAGGGGAAATCGTTCTAAGATACAATCAACTTGGATCACATTTCAAAACGTTATTCAATCAGGGGTATACCTTTCGAAGATTCAAATCCTAGGGGCATTCCTTAATCCAGGCCATATCACAATATAATGGTACCAAGTTCATCCTTCGGCCATTCCTTGGAGATCCTAAGAATCAGAAGCAACCTTTCAATGCTCAAACATTTGGACAGCTCACATCAAGTTCATCTTACGACACGTAGGATCCTGGTTCTATATTAACCAACATCAAGGACGAACTCTTCAATATTTGAATACTTGTGGAAATTTATATCAAGTTCATATCACACTGTGGTGAGATCCAAGTTCTATCTAAGAGTACTTCCTCCAAATCCTAGAGATTGGGGGAATATCTTTCAAAATTCAAATGTTGGGGAAAACTACTACGAGGCTCGATCAATAAGAGTTGAGTCAAAGTGGTCCATCAAAGACAAATATCTTCAAGAGTCCATTAATCACGGGCATAGTTCAAGATAGTGGGGTCATTCATATTATGATCAAACTACTTCTGAGATCATATCAAGGAGAATCTCTATGAATCAACAAATTGGGGCAAGACCCTCTATGAAGGGGAAAGTTTTCTACACGCTTTCACAACCCCGAATGGATCCTTCTCCTACATAAGCAATCTTCGAGTTCAACTCGAGTATCAGGAAATCACGCTAGCATAACATCCTACCATCGTCTGACAAGTAACCTTGTTACATAGGCAACCTCTCTATGTCTTAACCATTTGCGATCCCTCACAAGGGCATCTTTCAAAAGCATACGAGTCTGCATAAATCATTCATTAGGTCTCTTTAATCTAGAATTGAACTATACCTATCAACTCATCCATCTAACAAATTCCGAAAGCATGGATCAGAACTCAATCATTCGTTGGAATTTTAAAGTTCCAACATCCTTCAATACGTATCCAAGTCGCGCATTGCATACATTTGTCAATCGTTACATCCCACACATTAACACTTGCATATGCATGCATACATGACATATCATAAACCAAGATTTAGGACCCCCCGTAAAAATCCAAAGTCAATTTCCAAAGGAGTCATTATTCTCAACCCGCGTGTAATCACCATCTACATAAATATCTGGCGATTTGTCCCAGTGAGTCTGTTGTACGAGCACTTTTCATCAAAATCGTAAGCAGCCTTACGTAAAAGTCATGAGCAACCTCACACTCTCCAACCACCAAGTAGTTACCATTCCAGTAACCTTATAGATGTTAGTGTAAATCCTAGTTCCCGACTGGCACATCATTTCAAAAGCCCAGTTCTCGTCTAGCACACCTAGGTCAAATCCAGTCCCCGTCTGGTAGTCAGTTTTCGTCCGACACATTTCATCAGTGCCTATCTCGTAGTCAATTCTTGTCTGACACATTATCTCTAACCTCAATTCTCGTTTGGTAATCTATTTTGACATTCTCGGTTCAAATAACATGGGTATTGCATTTATCAATCATCACATCATTTTAACTCACACCATTATCATGATCATATCAAGCATACATACCATGCATCATGCATACATCAAGCATAATCATATCAAATATGCATACATGCATTACATTCAATCATATGTGCTCATGAAAATTGCAGAAAATCTCAAGGCATGCTTGCCAACTGAGACACACTCAATTTTAAATCCAAGCTCAACACTTTCCATTCTTCATATTGTCACTATAGTGTCATACCCCAAAATTTTCCCTTCTACTTCTCAAGACATTTCATACATCCATGCTCAAGGATTCCTCAAAGGTTGATCAGACAAACCCTCTCCTAGACAATCAACCCAAACTAGGGTTTGGCAATTCTCAGATCCAGATGGACTTCCAACATCTCCAATGGTCATCATGCCTCCTCATATGCTTCAAAGATTCTCCATGTCAAATTTCAAGCCTCACAAGTCAAGTTTCCTCAAACAATTGCTCAGATGGTTGAAAATCACCAGATTGGACAAAAGTCAATTGTGGTCAACATACAGTCAAATTTCATGATTTTTGGTCAACATCCTCATTTTGAAGTTACATTCATCATTTGATCAAGGTTTGATCATGATTCATCAAGAAAACTCAAGATTTGCTCAAAAGTCAAACTTTCCAAATTAGGGTTTTTTAGTGAAAAGTCAACTGAACTTTGACTGATCATAACTTCTTCATACTTTCTTAGAACTTTTTCCACCACCTCTTGTTTTGAAGGAAATTCAATTCTCTACAACTTCATATCTCACAAGAATGTTCAAAAACATTATAGGTCCTTTTCAAAGTCAACAAAAAGTCAACTTTTTGTTTTGAAGATTTATTGAGCATGGAAACTCCAATTCAGATGAAACCAAAGAGGTTGGTTAGAGGACCCTTAGATATTTCTAAAAAGTCCAAGAACACTCAAAAATGTGGAAAATTGATCAAAATACACCTTGCACAAGTTGGGCATTTTTGAAGAAGTGCACAAAGAGAGATACTTGTTAAAATCAAAAATTTTGCAAATGGGCCTAGTTTTTCTTCATTCAAACTTGTTCCTTAGACAATTTGAAACATCCAAGCCCAATGCCACGAATTTTAACTTTATTTTTCTATTTAATTTGGATTTTATTCATTTAAATACAAATTAAATTAAAAAATAAGGTATAAAATCAAAATTAAATGCAAATTGATTTTTTCTCTCATCCTTGAGGTCCAAGCAACTCACCAAAAGTCACAATTTCAAATTGGTTTTGATTTGGCAAGGAATTGATGAAAATTGATCAAAAAAGATAAGATTTGATTTTGTACAAAATCAAATAATCTTTGCATTGATTGATGATTATTTGTTCCTCAAATCAGCTCAATTTTCATCCATTATAAATACACAATGTCTATCACACAAGAAAGAACGGAAAAATTGCCTCAAGAACCCTAACCTAAAGTCAAAAAATTCGTGACTCTCAAGCAATCTACAGCCTTGGTTCCAGTGGATTTCAATCGATTTTAAGCATTCCATCGTGTTCCTTGGGTTGTTTAGAGTCGATCCAGACCTTTACAAGTTGCAAAACCATCAAGAATCAAGCAATCCGAATTTGGTTTGTTCATATATTTTTCAAAATCGATTTCTATTATTCATGCATTTTTAACACTTTTTGATTGTTTGTTCATGATCAACATCAAGTTTGCAAGCTATTTGGGTAGCCCAATCGTGTTTTAGTGGCCTGGAACGAAAACCACCATTGTTAGGGTTTTCGGGCTTGAATTAGGGCTTCTCTAATTAGAAAAAATTGGACCGAACCAAGTATACCAGGATGATCAGTGGATGAAAACGAGTCGATCCTTGTATTCACAATTCATTTATATTACTTGTATGAGATTTTAATTTTTGCAGGGGCCTTAACGTCGAAGAAAGACCGAAGTTAAGTGTTTAAAAATTCAAAACGAAGAAGACGATGGTTGGCGCGTGATTCAGGCAATCAGGGAGCGACATCCGTTTAAAAGCCATTCGCTCTGTTTTTCTAACACGTGTACAAGCTAGCTCGGTTGGTAAAGCTGCGCGCATATCACCCAGGGGACCTGAGTTCGAATCCCAGCCATGGCAATGTGATTTTCCATGCATTTTATTTTCTATTTAATATTTTCCATGCATTTTATTTTATCTTTAATAATTTTTATCATGCATTTAAAAAACACCAAAAATATTTATTTTTTGCATACTCATCAGAAAAATGTTTATTTAATTTATAAAATTAAAATTATTATTTTTGCATGCATATTTAATTTAATTGCTAATTTATCATTTAAATGACTTTTAATTGTTTTTTAATTATTAAATTAACTCCAAAAATTCCCAAAAAAATTATTTTATCATATTAATGTCATTATTAACATAAAAACTTTTTCTCATTCAAAAATTCTTATTTTTACTAACATTTTCCTCTTATGCAATTTTCTTCCGTTTTCCAATTTTGCATCTGTTCACAGGTTATATCGTTTCGGACAATTTTTATCGCTTTTCTTTTCCAATTATGTAACTGCCTATGGGATGTAATAGTTTAATTAGGACTTTTATTTTCCGCACTTTCAATTATGTATCTGCCCCAAAGCCATGTAATAGCGTAGGATTTATCTTTCCGCACTTTACATTTCCGCTATTTACTTTTTCCACATCTTATAAACTGCTAGTAATTAGGTGTGTACGGCAAGATAAAATTGGACATAGATCACTCATAACTTCAAGATAAAAATACCTGAATTTGACACACTCTTCTCACACATGCACCCCTTAGGGTAATTCTCTCTCGTTGCCTTACGAATTCAAATGGTCGAGTCCCTCGAACGTAGAGGTATTCTAGCACTGTTGCCTTCAAAACAAATCATCATAGTCCCTTCGATACAAAGATCATAGACCCACGATGTCTCCTACAAATACATGATCTTGACCCTCGATTGTCGCCTACGAAAAATGATGATAGTCCCTTCGAATGTGCTAGGATACTTCCTACAAGTTACCTTCTATGACCATACGATGTCCCTTCGAATGTCCCTCTTACATCCAACGAATAGGATTACCTACCAACTAATGGTATGGATAGCACTATTCTAAAGGAACGTAAAATAATACGAAAACGACCAATTCTGAGTAGGTAATAAGACTTTTAGTTGCTTGCTCAAACAAAATACTTTTCACACCACACACTTTTGTCAAAGTTCAAACTCTTTTCAAAACAAAACATTTCCGAACACTTTGCATACATTCCTACATGAATCATTACAAAGTCAAAGCGAAATGCCTTTTCAAAACATCATTGTCAAACACACAGAAAGTACTTTTTTTGAAAATGATATAAGAGCAACTAAGAGCCCGTAGATAACTACGGATGGAAAGGGGTGCTAATACCTTCCCTTTTCATAACCTTCTCCCTTACTCAGAATCTAACGAAGGTCTTTTCTGTACTTTTTACCTTCCCTTAATTGGATAAAAGAAAAGTCGGTGGCGACTCTTGCTATCCGCACATTTGCGATACAAAAATCTCAAAGTCAGTTCACCGTATTACATATAGCCACCCCGGTTGAGAAAATACACAACCGTCTAAGGTATCACTATCAAAATTTCACTAGGCAGTTTACCTACGATTCATACCAAAAGCCTAGTCATCACCAGCCTCCGGGAATTATACTTTCAATTATCAAATTCAACCTTTTCAAATTCAAACCTTTCAAACATTCAAATTCATTTGGTTATCATACTATCAAACTTTGGTTGAAAACAGACACAACTGACATCATCATCAAACCTAGCATTCTTCATCTTAATCGAGTCTTAGTTGAGAACAAACACAACCGACATTTTTATTCTAAGTTCCAGATATCCAGCTTCTAACCCGCACCATTTATCACCTAGGTTGTGATAAATATGCAAAATTTGCAACACGACTTGTTCCATTAGTCCCCGAGCAGTGACAAGTCAACTTTCAACTTATTACGTTAGTCCCCAAGCAGTAATAAGTTACTTCCAATCAAATCATGTTAGTCCCTAAGCAGTGGTTGATTGATTATCTACGTCTTACCTTGTTACATTAGTCCTCGAGCAGTGACAAATCAACTTTCAACTTATTATGTTAGTCCCCCGAGCAATAATAAGTTACTTCCTCGTTTATCACATTAGTCCCCTGGCAGTGTTAAATGCGTTAATCTACGTCTCTCCATGTTACATTAGCAATATCAAGTTACCTTCTGGAAGCAACGATTGATTGGCTATCCGCATTTGTTTTTCCTTGGTATTACATTAGTCCACTGGTAGTGATTGATTGGCTATCCACGCTTGCTTTCTTTTCCTATTACACCATCCTACAAGCACACTTATCAAGTTCAGATTGCCAAAGTTCAAGTTATCAAGTCTCAATTATCAAACTAGTATCATTTATCCCATAGGTTGTGATAAGTGTTGCAAATCTACGATATAGCTTACTATGTTAGTCTCTAAGCATTAGTAAGTTATTTTCCAAACTCGTGTTATCTACCCTCTAGGTTGTGGTAGTTATGCAAAAATTTGTGACACTGTTCATGGTATCAATCTCCAAGCAACAAGGAATTATCAAGCTTGTGGTATTTATCCTATAGGTCGTGATAAATACACCAGTCTACGATATATCTTACTAAGTTAGTCTCGAAGCTTTAGTAAGATGTTTTCAAACTCATATCATTTACACCCTAGGTTGTAGTAGATATACAAAATCTGCGATATAACTCGTTGTATTAGTCTGAAAGAAACAATAAGTTATCTATTTTCAAGCTTGTGTTATTTGTCTCCTAGGTTATTATTCTGGACTTCCCCAACGGATATTGGGCCAACCACGCCTTTGGTCCTTGTGACGGGAAAGTCGAGCCAAATGACCTTCAAAGAGCATCATTTGCCCTCTCCACACCTAGCTGGAACCCCTCCGCTCGATGACCGTCGGGCGGATCATCCGATTTTCCTCTTCAGGAATTATGCTCGTTGGTGACCCCTTGGTCGATATAACGGCTAGTTTCGAGCATCAGTGCTTGCCCGACTTGACCAAGTCAGCCCAAATATCTATATCTATGGACCTGCATATCTAGGGCCAAATATAACAACCAATGAGGACACACTTAGGATCATCATATAAACCCTCATATCCTTGAGGGCAATGTATCTCATTCTTACTCTAAACAAGCCTAATATCTTTCTATTATCACCTTGATCACTTGCTTACTTTAGCATCAGGGTGCCTTGCAGGTACACCACTCCCTCCTCATCAAACACAGCTCGACAGACCTTCATTGTTCCGGTCATCTAAGATTCTAATCAACACTCCATATCAGTTATGGAAAATATATGAAATCTACAATTACTTTTTCTAGGTGTTGAAGAGTTATCCGCGTCGTCATTTATGATCAACCTCTTGGAATTAGTGAGTTAACTATGTCATCTTTTCCTGTTCACTTTTTGGTTTATCATACAATTTATCTTTTTCAAAGTTTCGGTCGAAATTTGGGGTCTTCCATTATTTAATAACCCTCTGATCCGAACATGCAAAAACTTCGTATACTAGTATGCTTCAATCGAAGAGTAATTAAATAGGAGCAGTTGTCATACCCCAAATTTGCCTGCCCTATTTGTAACGGCGAAATTATTTCTAAAACTTGGGCTTGATAAATTTTTTGGTTTATTTTTACTAACATTTTAATATTAATTTATTTTGCTTTACTTAAAATTATTTGTGTTTTTTAAATAGCAAATATTTTCCCACCCTTTGTATGCTTTCAAGTGGCTTCTTATCACAAATAAATGAGTTATCACAATTGGTAAAGAGGTGAGACTTACAAGTATAAGGTCGCGAGTTTGAATCTTATTTGCTATATTTTTAACATTTTTCTTTAATTTGTTACTAACTTTATTTCAATATTTAAAATTATAAAATTGTTTTTTTTTTAATATTTAATTTTTAATTTTCGTTTTTATTTTAGGACAACTTTTTTAAATAATTATTTGTTTGATTTTGTGCACTTTTTATCTAAATTGAGTGCAAAAATCTTTATAAATACAAAAAATATTTCTTTTTTGGGTTAACTATTTCTCATTAGTTAATTGGTGTCAATATGAGTCATACTCAGCTTCTGATTGGTCAACTTACTAACCAAGGAAGATATGAGTTGTCAACTTAATTTTTATTCCACTTTTGCCCTTTAACCTAATTTTACAACTCTACAAATAGCACTCACTTTTTATAGTTTTAAGGATGAACAAACATCAACAATTTTCTATCTCTCTCACAAACATTTTTCTACACACTCTTTTTTTTTTGTTTATTTTAGGGTTATCTTAAACAGACAACCCTGTTGTTGTCTTTGACAGACAACAATCAATCGACGACAACAATTCTCATAATTCACACACCGCGATTATCAACTTTTTTGTCTTTTCAAACTTCTACGCTTTTTAACAATTTTGGCCGATGATTTTTATATGAGGCTTCCCTTTTATTCTCAAGTTTATCTTTTTTTTGTTATTGACACCATATGATGACTATCTAATGGTATTATTTTTCATCTAACAATTTATATTATTATTGTTAATAATTAATTTTTTTATCATCTAACAATTTTTATATTGTTATTGTTATTATTACTAATTATTTTTATCATCTAACAATTTATATTGTTATTGTTACTTTTTTTATTGTTACCGTTACTATTTTCATTCACCATCCATTCAAGAATCTGCATAATTTTTCAAGTCAAACACAACAATCAAGTACTAAAACCTTAATATCAAAAAATACCGAAAAGAAAAAGGACATCGCGAAGAACAAAAAGAAAAGAAGGGGGAAGCAGCTTATGGTGGTCACGACATTCCAGGTTAGTAAATCTGATTTTTTAATGTATAATTTATTTTTATTTTTATTTTGTATATAAATTATTTGAATATCGTTAATGAATGTCCGATTGATTTGTTTTCTCTGATGTTTACTGTGCAATTTATTTAAATGTTTCATACATAATCACCAATTAAAACTTTTTATCGTACATTAATAAATTAGATTTTTTTTCATATAAATTATTATAAATTTTTTGTATAACAATCAATTAAAAAATCTTTATGTAAATTATATAATTTTTTTGTATAAGAGAATCAATTAGATTTTTTATCATTAATTAAATATTTTGTACACATCAATCAAATTGGAAATTTCTTAATGTAAACTATTAATTAAGTTTACTGTATATCAATAATAAAATAACAAAACACAAATAATTATTTAAATCAAAATATCTCACTAATCAACAAATGAAATAAATTTCTTTGCCTAGCGCAAACTAATCTCGATGAAGATCAACTCTTCTTTAATCCACCTAATCAAACTTAAAACATCTAACCAACAACAAAACCATTTTCTACTAACTTAACAAAAATCAAGTTATTTCCAGAAAAAGGATTAAGGAGAAGAATTGTTATCAAAATTAACTGCGAACTGCGTCTACGCTCACTCAATTTTCAAATCCAGTCAAGGTTCAAGGATAACTCGAAGGCAATTCTAGGCTATCCTATAAAAAACACCAACCAAGGATACGTAGGCACAAGGAGAAACTTGACGAGCTAATAATTAGAATATACCTTCTTTTTATGTTAATAATAAATAAAATAAAATTAGGCATTAGATAGATAACAAACCTTAGTAAGAACACCATACCCTAAAATTAGAGAAGGTTCCCCTTGAGTACAAGGAAAGTGAGGGGTGTCTAACACCTTCCCTTTACTTAATTGACTCCCGAACCCTTAACTTAGTTATAACGACCACCTTATCCGTAGAATTAGGGTTTTCCCATTAGGCTTCCCGTCCTTAGAACAAATAACTAATGGTGGAGACTTCATAAATTTAGCTAGGTGTTACAATAAGATGCTCAAAAGAGAAAGAACCTATCAAAGAAACCGAGGTGGTCCTAATGGTCGTTAATGCATATAATTTTTCTTAGTCATCATCTCATTTAATTTAATTTCATGAACAATGATTGTTTTCGTTTATGTATTGCCATCTTGAATTATTCCATGAACAATGTTATGTTTGTTGGACTATTTTTGTTTATCTAATCTTATATAACTTATATGAAAAATTGTTTATGATTGACATAATAGTTTTTAATTGTTTTTGGATTAACAAATGTGATACCTCTCATAGAACTTATTGTCTTCTTTTTGATGTTGTCAAATAGGGAGAAGGTTGGGCTATGATTAAGAGTGAGTGCACACATTCAGGGGGAGCTTTGAAAAAGGAGTTAAAGCATCAAGCACATCATTGCATTTTTGCCATCATCAAAAAGGGGGAGATTGTAAGTGAAATCTCTCTTTGAAAAAGGTTTTAAATGATGTCCAAAATATGCAAGTGGTTTTCTAAGGAGCATCGAGTGGTATTTTAGATGTCCTGAAATGTCAATCATGTCGGGAAGCATTAGGAAGTCATCACAATGTTGTGTAAAAGCACTTGATCCATTAAAACCAAGTTTTGAGCCTGTAAGGCATGTAACTGCGTTGTAAATCCTGTAAGGCTCTGTAACTCAGGTCGACGCATGTAACTGCGTTTTAAAGCCTGTAAGGCTCTGTAACTCATAGGTCAACTCATACATCTATTCAGGTCGACACATACTGTAAGTTTTCTAAAAGACTTGAAAATTCCAATTTTATGTGTCGACACACCCGTGTATCAGGTCGACATATTCACTTGAGTTTTAAAGCTCGTAGGCTCTGTTTCTTTCAGGTCAACACATAGCAAGGCTATAGGTCGACATACACATAGAGTCAAGTCGACACATTCAACTATACCTCTCAAAGTTTATCAACTCTCTTTATTCCAAATCTTCCCCTTACTCCAAATGTTCAAAAACTATATATATTCATTCATGCATCATTTGGGCCTTGATGATACCATAAAACTAGCCTACATTTCCTCTTCTTCTTCTTCAACCTTCCAATTTTTGAATACACACCAACATTGCATTGTGATGATATTCTGTAGGGGTGTCATCTAGACGGAGAATTGAATATTTCCAATTGGTTTAGGTTGAGAATTTTAGGGGTCTTCATCTGGGAAAAACCATCGGGTTTGTCCTCCAAGATAATTGGTTGATTTGGGGGTTTTCATGCAAGATCGTTCGAAAGTTCATCCATGTGAAAAATCCCTTGGTGTGGTTGAAATCCTTTCAAGGAATCTTAGAGTGTTTGAAATCTTTTTAAGGAAGTAGAAAGGATTGGGTGATGGAGTCATTGATCTTGTGTTGATGGTTTGCAATCGGATTTACTCTAGTAAAAATATCCATTTGGGTGGTGGAAATCCTTTCAAGAAACCTTGTGGTGTTTGAAATTCTTTCAAGGAAGTAGCTTAAGCGGAGAATAGGTTGCATCTATCAATTCATTTGATTTTGCTTAAGATCAATGGTGGAAGAAGGAGCATCAACACCAAATCGGAGTATTTCCTATTGTTGTTCTAACTCTTTTACTGTATTAAACAATTTTGCATTAAGAATTATTCTAATTCCTACTGGGAATTGGACGTGGACGTACCCACACGCGAGGATGATAGCGGGGAACTACGTAAAGAAATTCCTTGTGTGTTTTTAATTTTCTGTATTTACTCGCTTTCATATCCATTTATCATTTTCTAAAATATCGTTGAGCAAATAGTTGAATGGTAAGTAGTTTCCTATCAAACTGGTCTTTGAATTAGGTGTGGATATTTCTTATAATCCTTTTGATTATAAGTGGTTTTGTATAGCAACACCAATCAATAATTTTTTTTGAAAATTCACTTGCACGCCAAGTGTTTGATAAAACGATTAAACTAAGTTCTTTTACTCTTTAGCCTTGGATATAGTTTTGAAAAGTGACATTGTTCAAGAAATAAATAAGATTGGCTAGACGAGTTTCCAAATAGCATTTCTAGACGACCGTCCAAATTTGCTTCCGCTATCAAAAACATTTTGAAAACTTTAAAATTCTAGATTTTTGTCTAGAAATATTTTTTCTCCTCTATTCACCCTCCCCTCTAGATACGCATTGTCATATAACAAGTGGTATCAGAGTCTGGTTGATTCCGGCTTTGAACACTCTTTAGAATATGGCTTACGAACCTAAGAGGGATCATAAGAGAGCTCCAATTTTTACAGGAGAAAATTATAGCTATTGGAAAACTTGTATGCAAATTAATATCAAGTCATATGACAAAGGTGTTTAGGAAGTCATTCAAAATGGTCCAACACCGATGATGTATGATGTTGATAGGATTACCATGCCTAAGCCATAAAATATATGGGATGAGAATGACAACAAAAGTGGTCTTGTGATTGGAAAGCCCAGAACATCAGCATATCTGCATTAGGTGTCAATGAGTTCTACCGAATTTCCCATTGTCAAACCGCTAAGGCTATGTGGGACACTTTACAAGTTGCCCATGAGGGAACTAATGATGTCAAACAAGTTCGAATAAAAACACTCACTCAAGAGTTTGAACTCTTTCGCATGAAAAATGGTGAAACCATTGCGGAAATGCAAAAGAGATTATCTCATCTTATTAATCGTTTGAACTTACTAGGCAATCTTATATCTAATTCTATTGCTACTAATAAAGTGTTGAGATGTCTTAATAGGAATTGGAAATCTAAGGCAACCACCATCAAGGAAGTCAAAAATCTTGAAACTCTTGATCTCACGATACTTTTTGGAAAACTTGAAGAACACGAGCAAGAACTCAATTGCTTGGATAAATATGAAAGGAAGCTTGAGAAGAAAAAGAAGAATAAGGAAAGTCACAAGGATAAGGAGATGAAATTAAAAGCTCTCAAGGACTCTATCTCTAAGTCCTCAAAAGAAGAGCTCTATAATTATGAAAGTGACAATAATGATACATATGTTTTGGAAGACAATAAGATGAGTTTGTTTGTCAAAAGATATCACAAGTATATATAAAAGAAGAAGAGTAAGGATCTCAACAAGAGAAAATTTGAAGAAAAAGGGAAAGTGTCAACTTCAAATAAAGAAGTCATCAAACAAAAAGATCTCAACATTGATAAGAAGAAAAATAAATATCAAAAGAAAAAGTACGGCAAATCTAGAAAAGTCCATGTAGCTTGGGGAAGTGATGGTGAATAATCTAGTGAAGAAGAAGCAAGTGATTATGTCAATATAGCTAATGTATGTTTCTTAACTCACTCAAATATGAAAGGAAATGGGAAACATAAGTCATCCAAATATGATGAAGTATACCTCTCGGGTCATACCATAAAGATTATAAGAAAAGAACTATGGCTTCTACAAACAACAATGTCCATCATCCAAATAATCAAAAGGATAAGAATCAAGAGGTAAAGCTCCTTCAAATTAACTTCTCAAATCAAAAATCCCATATTTATCTACTCGAGTCCTATGAAAAACTACACACGGGAGCTATTGAAGCTTTTAAGATGTTAGCCTCAAATAGAAAAAAAATTATCTCATTTAGAAACAAAGATTTTAGAAAATGAGAATAACATCCAAGCCCTACAGAACTCTCTTGTAGGTATTCAAAATGTTGAAAACAAAATGGATAACAATCCATTTAATTTAGATGTGATACTTGTCATATTTGGCAAAAATAAGTTAAGACCTTCAACTCCAAAGTAACAAAAGCTCTACAACCAAAAATTACGCTTGCTGTAGATTTAACCAAATTTTAAAAGTCCTTGAACCCTCCATATAATAAATATAGTTTTGTCAAAAAGAAAATTAAAAATAAAGTAAATGTCTTTGGAAACATAACTTGTTATCATTGTCACATGAAAGGTCATACAATTGCGGTGTGCAAGCTTAATAAAGCATCCAACTCTTGCGCATCTCCTCAATTGACACCTAATCATGATATTTATGTTACTCACCCTCAAGGATCCAAAAAGTATTGGGTACCTAGTTTATCTTGTTGAAACCCTTGCAGGTAAATTATCTTGGTTAGAGGAAAGACTAATATAGCGTCAAGAAAATATCAATCAAGATAATTATGCTACAACGATTGATATCACCTTGACTATGTGGCAAAATGATCAAATGTTTTCTAAAGAAATTTCATCAAGTGATTCCTTGATTAAAAGATCTCAATTTTACTCAATATATTAAAGTGTCAAAGATTTAGATTTCCTGTGTTCTCATTGCACATCTAACTGTGGTTGACTCTCATGTTCTTGAGACTCATGCAAATGATTGTGCTTAGCTCCGTATTGTCAGTGAGGTTATATTGTTCCACTTTAAATCTTTTGATTGATCGTTTGTCATTATGTGATGATTATTTTTGTAGTTAAAATTTCACTTCCAATAATTTCAAATAAAATATGTGATTATTTCAATTTACATGCTTATAGTGAATTTAATTACATATATGAATCCCTTGTTTATTTGTTTTTGCATAAATTGTGCTACTCTCACTTATTTTGGTTATTTAAAATTCTCATTGTTCATTTAAGTCATATTCATAAAATTCATTATGTCATATGCATGCATTTAATTACTAAACAAGAAAATATTGAATTGAAGTCAATCAATAAAAGTCCAAATTCAAGTATTCCTTTACTTACTTCAAATTTTGGCCAAGCCTTCCAGTATGTGTCGACACAAAAGTTAGGTAGGTCAACACATAAATTAATTGTTTTTCATCAGGTTCAAATCCTTCAGTATAGGTCGACTCAATATTCGTATGTGCCGACACATCATTATTTCGTGTCAACACGTGTTCTATGGGAAGACGTAAACCTTATCTCTTCATATTCTTCTCTCTCTCTCTCTCTCATCATCTTTATTTCTCAAACCCTAAAACCATACAAAACAGATCCCTTTCCCTCTTCAAACTTTTTGGACAAATCTCTTTTCTCCACTCTCATAAATTCCTGAAATTCATTCCACAAATTGTATTTATGATTCATTACAAGTCAAATTTCCAAGTTCATCTCCTTTTCAAGGGTGTCCTCATTCAAGGTATATTCATTAATGACATATCATTCCTCTTTCATTTAAAATGATATAAATTGATTTGTGTTTAATGTTTGTGCACTTATCATTGGCATATTATCATAGTTATAAGTTTATGCGTCACTTAGAACTAAATCTCAAACTGTTTTGGTTTGGGAATTTTATCAAACACCTTGCAGGCAGAACTTAAACCATAAATTTGTCATGGGTCCTAAGATTGGTAGAGGAAAAGCTGCTGGTTGTGGTAAAGGAAAAGTTGGGTCCTCATCAAATGTTGTTGAAAATGTTTTTAGCTTGGTTAGTGAAGAGAATTACGAGTTCTTTGACGATAAGTGTCGTGGAAGACTTGTCACTAAGAAACACTACTACAAGGTCCCCACTGCTGATGAATTGCACATTCTTGAAATTTGTAGTCGACTTGGTCACCAAGGAGTAAATTAATTTCTTAAATTGACTCAACAGTACAATGAAGATTTGGTTCTCATTTTCTATGTGGGATTCATTAAGCAGAATGACATTGAATTTACCTTTGAGATTAGTGGTAAGGTTCATACCTTTACTAAAGAGATTTGGAAATCACTTTTTGATATCACGTTTGGAAGTGAACCGTGGGTTAAATACTCGAGCTATCACTCCAAATTTAAGTGGAGGATACACTCAAATGAACAATTAAAGTAATTCCGTAACGACACCAACAATGAAACAATCACTACTGGGTGTCTCAAAAGGTTACCTCGCATTCTTCATTGGTTTGTATCTCACATTTTGCGTCCAGAGAGTGGTGGTTACTCACGATTAGATAGTCCTAAAATACACCTTGTGTATATTTTGCTGGACAATATCAAGATAAGCTGGCCCTATTACTTCGTTACTAGAATGTTTTCAACCAAGGATTGCAACAAAGGCACAACTTTTTGTTATCCATCCATGATCGACAAAATCCTACACTTCTTCAACATTGGCTTTCTAAATCTCATCATGATTTATCCAAAATCTATTTTGGAATTCACCAAAAGGACTACGCTTAACATGAGATATCATTGGGATGCTACAAGAGAAGTTTACTACTATCAACCTGTTCAGTCAAGATAGAGAATTTATAACTATGATGATCCTTCTGAATATGATGATATTGGTAATAATAAAGAGAATGATGATGGTCCTGAAGACATCAGTGGAATTCCACAAAATGATATTCCAATTCCTTATGCAAATCATGAGGAAGATGAAATTTGGCTCAACGCATCTGCTGCTCAATAAAACATCACTGAGCAACCTTGGAATAGTAATTGGCAACAAGATGGCTGGACTGCACAAGGAAGTGGTTACTAAGGAGGTGGAGGAAACACCTATGATGATGCTAATGGATCTTATTACAATGGGAATTAAAATTCTGATATCCTTGCCATGCTTAGAGATATGCAAATTCAGCAAAATAATCGCTATGAAGAAGTTGTGGCATGGTATAACTCTCAAATTTAATGGCAAACTGGTTTTCAAAACTCATATGATGAATAATTTAGAATATTGACTGCTAGGATGGACAACCATGAGTAAAATCTTATGTTGTTCTCCTCTAGAGCTGATGCCCAATTTCAATCTCTCCATGAGGAAATTCAAAAATTTGATGCAATTGTTCAGGGAAGGGTCAACAGTCTTCAAGCAATTATTGCACATCAAGGTGAAGATGCTGCAAAATTCTATGATGAGATGCTCAAAAGAGGAAGAACATGTCAAGGAAACTATGGTGGTCCAAGTGGTTGTTAATACATAGAATTTTTAATAGTCATCATCTCATTTCATTTAATTTCATGAACAATGTTTGTTTTCGTTTATGTATTGCCATCTTGAATTATTCCATGAACAATGTTATGTTTGTTGAATTATCTTGTTTAGCTAATCTTATATAGCTTATATGAAAAATTGTTGAATTATATTCTATATTATTTTTATTTTTCCAAAATAATAAAGTCCCTAGAATAGTTAGTCTGTTTAATGAAATGTTAAGTGTGACTTAATCATGAGATTCCATTAAACATAAGGACATTATTCTTAAAGTATTTGTAATCGAGCTTTAATGTGAAGTTGGATAACACTAAAGCATTGAGATTATTATGTAGATAGACTGATGATCACATCTCATAGAATATGGATAAGGAGTTATCAAGTCTTGATATAGATATGAACATTAGGAGTAATATGTATACTGGATTGACCCGCTATGAGAATACAACATAGAATGTTATGCAAAGTGTCATAATTTATTCTCATGGTTATAAGTGGTGTATACCATCCTTCGACCTGAAACCACTATGGACCCTAGATGTAGAGTCAAGTGCTCTATTGCTTATCAAATGTTATCCGTAACTGGATGACCATCACGATATTTGATGGGTACTTCAAAAAGCATGTTGAGGGACATTAGTGACCTAGATGGAATTTGGTCATCCTGCGTAATAGGATAAATGTCTAAGGGTCCACTATTAAACTAGACAAGGGTGACACATTCTATGTCTTGTGTTCAATATAGAAATAAGGGGAAAAGGGTAATTTTGCACACAAGTATTATCATAGAAAGATTTTGTCAAATCACATGCCATTTTCTTGACTTGGGTAGCAATGATGTGTTTCTAGATACCGCTCACTATTTATCATGTTAAATGTGTGATTTAATATAATTGCCAATGTCACAGAAACCTACAGGGTCATACACATGATGACAGGTTGATGAGAGATAGTGTAAATGAGGAATACCGTAAGGTACGGTGCTCTTAAGTGAATTGTAGAATACTGTAAGTTACGGTGCGCTTAAGTGGAATATGGAATGTGGTAAGGTACCACACACTTAAGTGATATATGCTTAATTGGGATTTTAGCTTGCAGCCTTAATTGGGTTTTTAGCTTGCATCTCACACATGTGGTTATATAAATATAACCCTTATGTTGAAGCATTGGATTTGATGAAAATTCGGTCTTGAAATCCTAGCCTTATTTTTTCTCACTCTCACACTCAAAGCTTTCGTTCCTAAGTAGTTAGCACTGTGACCGAAAGCGATTTGTTCGTGTGGACTATGTATAGGCGTTGTTATTTATTAACATTATGATCACAACATCAAAGGTCTATATCGCTACAAGAGTAATAGATTTTATCACTGACCATGCCCATTTATAAGGATCACTAAAGGAAAATTTTAATTTTTGTTGCGTATTGTATCACGATTTTCCTTCACCTCTGTCATCCACCATCAACATAGATCTTTTTAAATAATAAAAATATGTAAACATTTCATCTCCTTCTCAAACATCACCTATCCCTAAAACCTTCACCTCAAGACTTTTATCCTCAACATCTTTATTATCTTTGTTCCTTCTCATATGTCGCTTACATCACCAACCCTATAGAAAAATTCATAATCTCTCTTAAGAATTCTTCATCGTCCATATCCATCTCAACAACCAACACCTCTGAAATCTTTGACCCTACTTCAACTAATCATGTTAATGACCTCACTCTCACCATAAATACCTCAAACTCAAATGAAACATTCTCTGTTGAGACTAGTTCTGATAAAGATATTTTTTTGACCTCTAACCTTCCCACTTTTAACCTTAACCTTGATGAAGTAATCTCTAAATTCAAGAACAATTCAACAAAGAGAGTAAAGAAGATTTGTGAGGAATCAAGCTCTAGTCTTGATCCCTCTCGACTTGATGCCAAATGGAATCAGTTCAATAGGTGGATGGTCGTAGAGTTTCAGATAATTAAAAATCTCTCTGTATAAACGAAATAGAAGTTTGTCAAGGAAGATGAAGAGATATATTTATCCCAAGAAGCAAAGAAGATTATTGAAAAAGAAGCAGCGGAAGCTGTCAAAAATCAAGGAAATAATTCTGAGATTTGTTCACGTATGTTGAAAACCCTTGAAAAATATGAAGAAAGAGCAACTCTTTGTTAGATAAAGGTTAGACAAGCAAGATGTAGTTAACACTTAACAACAACATTCAGGACATGTTGACTCAACTTCTTGCTCAAAAGAACCCTTCCTCTTCTAACTCTTAGGCACTTTTGATTGTCTGTTTTTCAATGTGTCTTTGATCTTTTTTTGTTCTGTTTGATTATCTTTTATGTACTTTGTTTGATATATTTCTAAAGAATATTTGTCAATCGTATATGTTTTGTTTCATAATTTTAAGATAAGTGCTAATTATTTTTTCACCACTGGTGTTTTTTTACAAATCTTTTTGGTTATGACAAAAAGGAAGAGAAAGATACTGATGATTTTGATATATCAAAATCTCTAAATCTCATTGCTATATATATATATATATATATATATATATATATATATATATATATATATATATATATATATATATATATATATATATATATATATATATATATATATATATATGTGTGTGTGGGTGTGGTGTTAATCACGGCATATGTGTGTGTGTGGAATTATATTATGTTTGGATAAAAATAAATATTTCTAAGAATATTTACAAATTTATTTAATTTAAAAATTATGAAAAATAAAAATAGTAATAATTTGTGAGTAGAAATAGGAGGTTAGTAGTAGTTGGATCTATTCTCATGGGAATGTTGAATTCCAACACTTTAACTATGGGAATAAAAAGAGAAAAATCATGTGTAAATAAGATTCATTGAAATAAAATATTCCTTGAAATAATTTTTTTAAACTTGAATCAAACAAGGGAATGTTGCATTCCCATGATCATATTTCTTTGAATAATTTTTACAACTTTGAATCAAACAAGAGAATGTTGCATTCCCATGATCATATTCCTTTGAATAATTTTTATAACTTTGAAACAAACACATCCTATATATATATATATATATATATATATATATATATATATATATATATATATATATATATATATATATATATATATATATATATATATATATATATATATATGCAAGATTTTTTGACAATGTTGTTTCAGGAACAAGCTGATAAGCAAATGAATTTATTGTCTAGAAGGTTTTGATAAAGAACTTCTATTGTCTCATGTGTTCCAACAAATCAATATAAAATATAGAAATTAATTGAGTCATTTATGCGTGATTATGTTTCCGGAATAAAAAGAAAAAGGGAGATGAGAAAGGAATTTTTTGAGAATTTTTTAGTGGTTAGTACGAGAGACACAACTCTTGAGTTGGAAATGGAAAGGTCAAGCTCTAGGACCTTCAAGTGTTTGTGTTCTTGTAATTTCTTGTAAACTTTCTTACATTATTGTAGTTGTGTATTTTAATAATTTGTTGTGAACATGGATGAGAATAGATCAGGTCGGTCTACAAGGAAATATATCTTAGCTTGTTTAAGGTATGACCAATTTAAAAAAAGACTAGGCTTAGATTTTTTAAAAGTTAATTTAATTAAATATATTAGACTTAAGCTATTAAAAAAATCTATGAAGTCTTATAGGTCGACTTATCAATGCATATATATTTTAAAAAAATGTTGAACAGTATACAAAAGACCTTGTTCTCTTTGAAAAAATAGATAAAATAGACAGATTGAAATCCTTAATGTAAAACAGACTTTTAAATAAATTTTCACATCAAAACAAACTTTTAAAAAAAATCAGGTCAAATTAAACAATAAAAATGCTACAATAGGTCATAGATCAAACTGGTTAGATCTTAAAAAAAACTCGATCTAGCATATTTCTACTCCTAGTTGTGAACCATCCACCATAATAATTATTAATAAAATAGTTGTATTATACAATTATTTCTAGCTAAGTACCAATTTATATCAAAATACTATATCAAATACAGGGGAGGATCTAGACAATGTATATTGGTGTGGCTAAACATAAAAGAAATTACAAACTAAATCATATTAAAAGTTAATTATAATATTTTTTAATGCAAAACATTACGATGAAAATTATCTATCATTAATTTCTCGAAAACGAGCTAAAATCAAATCATTGTTAATTGTTCCAAGAACATCTCTTTCTATAAAAATTACAAGATGGTCATTTAACCAATGATCATTCATTTTGTTACATAGTTGACTCTTCATAAACTTCGTAGTTAAAAAACATGTTCCGCACTTGCAATTGCTAGCGGTAAGAATAAAGTCAATTTCAGATGCTTATAAACCATGTCAAATGTGTTACACTTATTTGTTTCCACAAGCTTTGCACAAAGATCTGAAAGTCCTTTTAACTTTGTAAATTTTGGGTCACATTAACATTTCTAAAAGTTTAATATTCTCTTCATCAAACCTAGCATTGAGCTCGTGCAACTGCAAATCTAAAACACTAAATAAATAATCATGCTTAAAGATGCAAATTAAAAACACTAGGAGTTATAGCATGTCACATAGGTTTCTTCCCTTGCACATATGGTGCATTTGTTATAACAAGATTTGGTCCTGCTGATAATCTCTAAGTTTTGTGTTCTAATAGTTTTTTGAGTGTGCATATAAAGTATTCTATTTGATTCTGGATTGTTGTCAAAAGAATCATCAGACCTATACTTAACACGTCTCAGAAAGACTATTGCATCAGTAGTTCTAATGAACGTTGAATGTTCGACAGAAAGAGAACCACACATACTTCTCATATAAGTTGTTGCTTAAGAAGTCATGAGTGTGTCTAGTAAATGAATCTCCATGTGAAGATCAGATATCAAGATTTTGCTTCAAATATTAGATATCAAGCTTTTTCTTCAAAGATTAGATATCAAGCTTTTGCTTCAAATATTAGATATCAAACTTTTGCTTCAAAGATCAGATATCAAGCTTTTACTTCAACAATCATATATCAAGCTTTTGCTTCAACGATAAGATATGAATCTTTTGCTTCAAAGATTATAAATCAAGATAAAGTACTTCTTAGGTAAAGCTTTTGCTTCTAGCTGAGATATCAAGAAATTGTTTGTCAGATAAGTTATTGCTACATGTCTGAAGACTAGGTTCTGGTTCTGAAAGACTCTGATACATTTGTGAACACTATAATTTTAACTTCTTCTGGAATGTTTATCACTTCTTATCAGAAACATTCCATCAGAAGATTAAGAACAAAACCATGATATCTTCTACGCATTCTCACTACTTCAGGATCAAAAGTATCTCTCAATAATAAAAGATCATAAACTTACACAAGAGGAATACAATACAACATACAACACCTCTCCTCTATTTGTGAAGATTTGAAGTACAATGTACGATATGAAGTTTTTATGTGACATTGTCTCCCATGATCACACGCTACCATTGTATCAGCTGTAAAAAGGAAAAAGATGTTTGTATTATTCAACGGTCTTCTTTTCTCAACCTATATAAAAGGATGACTAATTCATTAGAAAATTTTGAACAGAAGAAGAACGAAAAAGGATTCAACGAAAATATTCAAACGATCAAGGCATCAAAGTCACTGTAAAAAGAAAGAAAAAAAGAGAAAATATACAAGAGATGTTCAAAAACACAAAGAGTAGTTGCTCAGTTTTGTGTTAACTTTCATTCTCTATAACACAAGAGTTTTTGCTCATTATTCTGTTATATATCATTGTTGTATACATAAGAGTTTTTGCTCACATTTGTGTGTAAACATTTTTTCTTCATGGTAGTGTTAAATGTGCTAGCTTTTTAGAAGCACTCTTGTAAACACTGTTTGATTATAAATCTTTCTAGATTCGTTTCCTCAAGTGACTAAGTTGTAGTCATAATTACTTGAGAGGTCTAAGGTGTCTTTCTAGACTCTTTGGAGGTTTTTGTAATCTTTCTAGACTATTGGATTAAATTGTTTTCTAAAGCAAAAGTACCTTGGCCGGTGGACAAGAGTAGCCTTTTCTAAGGTGAACTTATATAAACTAATCATGTCATTTTTCTTTCATACTTAACTATCGTTGTTTGTTTGTGAGAAGCATTTCTAAAAGAAATAGTTTTTGAAAGCCCAAGTTAAATCCCCATTTATTGTGTTTTTCTCAACCTTTAGCATACATATCATGTACATCAATATCATGCTTATTTCAAATTTCGATAACCTTAGATATAAGCTCTCCCCATCCATAATTCCTCATTTTTTGTAATTATTGTTTGACAGCATCGAAAAGTGACAAAGCATTCAAAAGATCTTGATCACACTTTTTTAACGCTACATTCAAATCATTTGTAAATCCTAAAATCTCAACCATCATATACAACATGAAGATAAAATCAAAGGATTGAAGCACATATAACAAAGCATAGTTTCACCATATTTTTCAAATGACATATCATTCCCAACTTCTTCAAGTACCCCAATAATGACACCATACAAAGTCATAAAACTAGTGAGAGTCCTAAAGTGGGAACCCTAACAAGTGTCACCCTCTCTAGCAATAGATTATTCTTGATTTAACTCACTACCAGTCTCTATCTGGCCCTCTTCAATCAATTTAGCAAACTAAGTTACTTGTTTGTCCCAAAGCAATTCTTGTCTCTTGTTAGAAGATCGTATGAAATTAAAAAGCATATTTACCTTACCAAAAATACCAGTAACATGTTTGTGAGTCTTAGCACATGCAACAAGTGCCAATTAAAGTTGATGGGCAAAACAATGCACATGATAAGCAGATGGATTCTCATTTTGGATTAAAATTCTCAAACCACCAAACTTACCTCTCATATTGCTAGCTCTGTTATACCCTTGCTCCCTAATGCTAGATATACTCAAGTCATTAATAGACAACAACTTCTCAAGTGCCTCCTTAAATATCTTAGCACTTGTTTGTTTAACACTTATAATGCCAAGAAACCTTTGTTTTACCAAGCCTTCATTATTAACACAGTGAATAACAATAACCATTTGTTCTTTACCAGCAACATCACCAGATTCATCAATCAAAACACAAAACACATCATCCGCAATATCACATATAGTTTGTTTAGTTATTTCACATGCACAAGCAGCAACAAGGTCCTTTTGAATATTAAGGACCGTCATAAGGTTACTTCCCAAAGATTAATATATTACACTAGTTATCTCTAAGTTAATTTCCTTTATAGTGTCCACCAACTCAATAAATGGCCCCTTAAATAAAGAGTTAAAGGACTCATCACTCCCTTTAAATGGCATTGCCACACTTCAAAAGAAACTTAGTAGCTATTAGAGGTGTGTTTACACTAACACGATATTCAAGATTCATTTGCTTAGTTTGATTAATAAACACGACCTTAATGTTTTGGTTTGAATTCATGAGAGCATAATCTACATGCACACAATCAAGATGATTATTAGAAGAAGAAGTAGTATGATTGGTCAATCTATGAGCATTCTTCCAATCACCAAAACCGTCTCCCACAAAGTGATTTCCCCCATATTTAGAGACATTTTTAAACAAAAAACATGGCAAACAAAATGCTAGGTCCTTAGATTCACTATAATCAATCCAATCATACAAATCAAACCAATTTTTGCAAAATCAACGTTTTTGTTTACCTTAAACAGACCAAGGGTAAACAAAATTGTTAGGAGGTTGACGATAACCTATTTTTAAATAAGCTTTCCTTAACTCGTTTTGGATGTCATGATGATAACTTGAAATTGGAGGCTCAATTCCTGGATCTTTTTCCAGCAATTTATAATCAACAACTTTGATACACTCACTTGGATGTTAAGTTTCCGATGCTTCTAGATTAGCCGAAGAAATAGCTTTGTCTTTAGAAAGTACAAAAAATAATTTCTTCATCCTATAAAGAGAACAATGAAACCAATTGATTAGAAAGAAAATAATTTATAAGATTTGAGAAATTAAGATAATTGATATTTTTAATAAATTGAGATTTTATGGTTCAACTCAAAAAGGAGAAAAGAACGAGAGATTATTAGATTAGGAACTTTGAAAGTAAGAGACAAATATGAGAGAATAGTGATGGTGGAATTTGAGAAGAACAGAAAAGAAATTACTCTGCGAGAGAAACAGAAAAGAAATTACTTTGCGAGAGAGAAACAGAAAAGTGAAAGAAAGAGATTTTGAAAGAGAGAAAAATGAATTAATATTGCTAGTATTTTTCTTTTATTAATTTACTTAATAATAATAAAACTAAAAACCATATATATAATATAATAATAAAATTGAGAAAATTGGTGTACCTTACTATGAGTCTGTGAGTCTGTCCTGATCAAATATTAAATATATAAGATAATTTTAAATTTTTAAATTTTTTCTTTGACCACTTTATAAAACACTCTTTAAATTTACATTTGCATTAATTATTTATTTAATTAAATATCTCAAATTAATTTATATTGTTTTCTTATAATAAATACTCTAATATAAATATTGAATAATTCTCTCTTTTAAAGATCAAACTTGTAAAAAATATTAATTGTAGAAAAATTTAATATCACAATCAATTTCATGAATTTTAAGTGTTTTATTCACTGAGTAACTTATATTTAGAAACTACTTATTATATATTTAATGAGTAACTTATAGAAATTTATTATTAGAAGAATTTTTTCTCTTTGACACTCTTTGTAAGACACTCGAATTTTATAATAATTAAAGGGCTCGGTGGTAGGTGTGTGAAGTGTGGGTAGATGTGATTGTAGCTAGGATATGAAATTGACCTCATAAAAACTTTAAGTATTGGAAAGAAAAGCCTATCAATATATATACATCATGAAAGACTAAACTTACATGATTAATAAACATAAAATATCTCAGATGCATTGATCCTTGATGTTGAAAGTTTCCACTTTGCCGATCATGGATATGATTGGTGGAAAATGTGACCATGTGAATGTAAAATATATAGCTTTTTAAAAACTAATTAATATTTAATCAAAAGGCTAATAATGCAAGCAAATAATACTTTATAGGAGTATTAAAAAAAAGAAAAAAGAAGGGGATGGTGGAGAACAAGGATGTTTATAACCCGTGAATTGAGAATATTCGATTTAACTTTGAAAAAGATTTGATTGTATCGTACGTTATAGTAAAATAGTAATAGCATTTTTGGTCATGTTAAAATCATCCAAAGTTGTGGGTGTGGTTTTATGCTTGAATATTTGATAAGAAAAGTGGACCCTACAAATCACCTACATAGCTTTTTTATGTGGTTGTGGTAGTGACTTGTTCTTGATGGTGGGTATGTGGTTGGCACTTGGCACCTTTTTGTGAGAGCTAGTTAGATTTAACTAGTTTTCAGCTTTGATAAGGTAAGCAATGGCTTTGAAAGTTGAGTGGAGTGAGTGTGATGGTGTGATTTAGCGACAAAAGAGGACATAAAGTCATAGTATAAAACTAGCACGTTAAATGAGTGATTCAAATCAAAATGCACTACCTTTTTTGTTCGCAAAGAAGCATGGATACATCAACTTCTAGTTGGAACATAATTTATAATTGTATGTAGATGAGAATAATGTTTGTCTGGTGTTCAGATCTTTGATGTATAAGTTGGATTACTCGATTTATTAAGTGCGTCAAAAATCGGTGCAAAAGTCTAAATAAAATTTTATAATTGTCTCTTGCAAAAGGTCTTTCTTATTAAAAAAAATTGAGTGGAATGGATAGGTGTGTAAGCGGATTATAAAAAGTAAATTAAATCGACTATCCAAACCAAATTAAACTGAAATAAAATCGATTGTTTCTGGTTTGATTCAATAGCTGAAACCAAATCAATGAAAATCGATGTGGTTTGGTTTGGTTATCGATTCTAGTTTTTAGGAACTTCCAAACCAATGAACCGAATCAAAAAATATATAATTATATTCTAAATCTTTTATTTCACTCATCTTTAAGCGCATAGTTTGTATCAATTCAACCAACTATTCTCCATCTTTGTTAACATTTCATTCATTTTAGCAAAACACACATATAGAACCAAACTCAACAACATAGAAAATAGAAATCATAAGTCACAAAAACTTCCTTTCACTAAACTGACGCTCTTGTTGTCTGCCACAATTATTGCCCTGTATAATGTCATTTCGATATGTTATGATCAATTTCTTCGTGTTCAAGTTCTCTTCGTTAATTTTCACATTTTGTTTTTACATTTTTTTGTTCTCCTTCAAAATATTCCTTCTAGTCTTGTTACAAAATTATTTTGTTGTGTGTTTTAAGTGTGAAACATGTTAATTGATGTGTGTTTTGTTATGTTCTATTTGTTAAGCTTTCAAATCATTTCCAAGTTTCTGATGTCAAATATCAACTTTTATATTTGATAGTGAACTTATTTTATGATGCAATAAAAATCATATCTCTGTTTCGTATGGATTAAGAGCAACTTGTAGTTTGTTTGAAAAAATAGAACATGATTATTTGATGTGGGACTCTTTGTCATTAGCTTGCATTTTGTTAAATATTTTCAATGTTTCTTCACTTAAACCATGCTTCTCTCAAACAACTTTAAAGCCTCGTCCAACCTTCCATGGAACAACACTTATGCCCATAATTATTTTTGGTTCAAGCTGCTTCTACTACTCTCAATTTATCTTAATTTTATCTATAATATAAGAAAATTTGATGCTCTGGAATTCACTTATTCACCCTTTGTGATTTTTACAAATCTCATCTTTAACATGGGGTTAAACATGTCTTTTTATTCCAAATATTTTTTGTTCTGAAATTCACTTTTTTACCCTTTTTTACAAATGGAAATATATTATTAATTAATATAATATAAGAATGCAATGAATGATTCTGTATGATTACAAAAGGAAATATAATATTGATAAAGTTTTACTTTTTCTTCTTCTTCCAAACTGATATCACGTGAAGCAAAAAGGTCTCTCACTCTTCCTAAAATACAATACCTACACGCTTCTGTCTTTTCATTCACTATTTCAATTACTTCTCTCTCTTCTCATTCCTTCTTCTTATAAAATACATAAAACTCTTCTGATTCTTCAACTCAGTTTCATCTTCACTTTTTCTACCCAAAACAACAAAATCTTCCAACATCCAAAACTGGTTTCCGCATCACTATGGCAAGACCTTTTGAGAATGTGAAGGACATAAATGATTCAAAGGAGCTCTGGAAGATAGCGGTCAGAATCCATCACAAATGAACAGTTATCTCCAAGAGTAAAGAACACTTTGAGATGACATTGGTTGATAAAGAAGTAAGTTTCTCGGTTTATTGTTATACGGTTTTTACGGTTTTTTTTTTTTTACAGAATATGAGTTTGTTGACATTGGAATAACATTCTACTTCATCAGTTTTACGGTTTTTCATATAAACAGCCTTTCAAATGTTTGATACTTTTCAGAATAATATTTGGTTGGAATAACTTTCTACTTCATCAGTTTTACGGTTTTAAAGTTTTAGGTTTTGTTTACAATGTTTAATAGTTTTACGGTTTTCTGAATAATATTATTTTCATGCATAAAACTCTACTTTGTTACAATAATCTGTGTGTTTCGTTTCATTTTATATAGTTCGTTTGTAGTTACTTTGTGTTTGGTTTCATATAAATATACTATGTGTTTCGTTTCATATAGGTCTGTGTTATTTTGGTTTCATATATCATACTTTATGTTTGTTTCATATTATTTTGTTAGTTACTTGTCCGTTCATGTACTTTTTTTTTACTTTCAGGGATCTGATATACATTGTAAAGTTCCTACTGCTTTTAAACAAATTTATGATTCTGTTTTGACTGTCAACAACACTTATACCATAACAAACTTTCAAGTTTCGTTGAATGATGTGTTGTTCAAGCCTTCTGACCACAAATTTATCTTGACTTTCACTGGTGGGACGTATGTAACTGACAAGAACAAACATGAAATACCTCCTAAACCCCTCATTTTCACACCTTTTGCTGATATTGTAACTGGAAATTGGAAGAGGGGAGTTTTAATAGGTATACACATATATGTCTATTTTTTAAAATTTCTCACTTTTGAAATCATTTACTACGAAATACCTATACTTAATCTGCAATATGTTTTTCAGATGTCATTGGGATGGTTACAGAAGTTGGATACACCCAAATTCACAACGGGAACAAAAAATAACAAATCAATTTTGTGCTCAAGGATTTGGGGTATGTATGCATTGCGATCATCTATACATAACTACAAATGATTTATTTTCTATATTTAATTGATGCCTTTGTTGTAGTAACAACACTATCAATTGTACGTTGTGGGAGGGTTATGTAGTGCAATTTAATTATTACAATCAGTCAAGGAAAGATTTATCTATACCTACTGTAATTGTTTTGCCATTCGCTAAAGTCAAAGAAGAAGATGGTCTGTATTATTAAAAGATTATTTCATTTCTCCTCTTTTTTTTTTCAAACACCAATACTAATCTATTCGTCATTTGTATTTATGTAGCAAAATATCCATTGTGTGTTTCAAACACTTTCAATGTTACTAAATTGCACATCAATGATGATCTTCCTGAGATTCAACAATTTTTAAATAGGTTTGTCATCATCCTCATTGTTCACTATTCATCTAATTTTATTTTGAATCTCATGTTTACTCTGTTTATCTTTTATCCTTGCATCCCTAAACTTCCATTCGTGAAGGTTCATCTCAAAGTGTCACCACACTCTCCGGTTATACGAAACTTTGGGTAGTACTCGAGCCCATCGACAAATTAATGTATAAGGCTATAGTACTCCCTCGGTGATATCGAAAAACTAAAGACGTAAGACTATATCTCTTACCCAAATTTAACTCCTAATGATTGTTATTACAACACTTGATTATCAATATTTCCTTAATTGTAATAAGTATTTTACCCTTCCAGCTACTCAACGTAATCATTGCTACCACCACCAAACTAAAGGCGGCTCGGGTGGTTGGCATTCTGAGCATGCCATGCATGTCCAATGGTTGCTAAGGAGATCAACCACCATTTGTTTGTGGTTCGGTCACAACACCGAGAAAATATTTAGGTTTCTTTTCCTACTCATTTTATTATAGATTCTTAATTTACTTAAATTACTCCTCCGAATATATTTCAATTTTCAATTAACTTCTACAAGTGTCATATTCTAATTATTTTTCATTTGATTTTCATAGGTTTAAAATTCTGATTGATGTTGTACAACATGGTTGTCAATCTACATTTGTTTTATGGGACCGAGAATGTTTGCAGCTATTGGACATGACATCCGGATCAAAATATGCTTCGGTAGCTGCGTTTGTTTTAACTATATTTATGTTATATATTCATTTACTAATACCTATGTTATCTCAATTTCAATAGGCTGGAATCACCAACCCCCTTGAATTTCCGTTAGAACTCGATGCTTTGGTCGGCCTCACAATCACATTTAAGGTCAAATGGCAACATTCATGGGTAAT
This sequence comes from Vicia sativa, assembly GCA_021764765.1. Taxonomy (NCBI): domain Eukaryota; kingdom Viridiplantae; phylum Streptophyta; class Magnoliopsida; order Fabales; family Fabaceae; genus Vicia; species Vicia sativa. The sequence continues at coordinate 129,798,420 of CM038792.1, forward strand.
GCAATTGTCTCCATCTATCGGGATGAAGGTGTCATCAAACACTACTGAAACTTTGAATCAATCTTTGGTAATTAAATTTTATTTGTTCCATTGATATAAAAGTTCCCATTACACAACTGTACTTATTTGTATCTTTTATTTCGATAAGACAGATCTACATTATCTCAACTCCAAAGAAACTACAGGTCACTCTTAGTTATGATATAACTTATTTATTATACCTCATTTCTTGATTAGGAAAACATCATTCACACATCTCTTCTATTTCTTTCTATGCATTAATGAACATGTAGAAAAGCCTTTGCCAATTGAAGATGAATGTTGTTGATGTAACATCATTTTCCCACATTTGATTGATATGCCTGTTCTATTAAACCATGACTTTGTTGCTTTCATGATGCTGATTGTTGTTGCCTATTTGCGGGATGTTGACATAACCTCAGCATAATCCTCTACTGCCACGCCGCCTGACTCGAAAAGACTTGCACCTCAAGTATCCGCGTACGACACAGTTGATTCTATTTCTTTTGAAGGAGAAGAATCATCAACTAAAATGAAAAAAATTATTAAGTTGGAGAACTGTCCTCCTTGAGAGTTGCTGCTTCATATTTTAATTGTTTTGAAAACTATGTGTTAATGTCTAAACACTAATGGCCTGCTCTACTAATATTTTATCTAATATCCTTATGTAATACTCTTTTGACTTATGGCCTTAAGTATTTCTCTTTTGAATTATGTACTTGGTTTTGTTCCTGTTATATTATCCTTATTTGTGACTTTTCATTGCAATTGTTGTTTATATAATGTTTGTTTCATGCAACCATTTTAAATAACACACTTCTTATTAAAAGTGCTACAATCCCAATCAATAGTATTTTGTATATGGAATGACCTTCAGCTGTAGCAAAAAGCAAGTCAGTCTACTTTCAAACTATGTAACCCACTATAATACATGAAGTTATAAACTCATCAATTCATTAGTCTCTTTTCATTAATGAGGTTATTTTGAATCTTTTCTGCTTATGTCAAAATTAGATTAAACAAATAAGAGGAATATGAAAAGGCCACAGGGTCAGAAAATGAAAAGTAGTAGTCAACCATAGGCATCAATATACACCTGATTCAGGAACATCACTACTCCCTTGTGCACTATCACTACTAGGTGCAAATGTCTCAGGCCCAGAAGTAGATTTTGTTGTAGCATGTCATTGTTGATTGGATTTAGCAGATGCCACTCTTGCAGCTCGGTTGGGAACATAGACTTGACCAGATGCTGTTTTACTTTTTACCTTCATATCAACAAAATTTAATAAGTTAACAAATGTTAAAGACCAGAAGAGTATCACAAGTGCAAAAGAATATACAAGGAGCTACTCACTATGGATTATTGTAAGTGATTATTGCATTCTTCTTAGTGATTATTGTAAGTGATTATTGCATTCTTTATTTTGTAAGTGATTATTAGGGATGTTTTTTCAATACATGCTTTCAAATATTATTGTTTATGTTAACCTATATGACAGTGATTGAGTTTCAAATATTATATGAAGGAGGAAGAGTACATTGCATAAAAAAATTGCTTACTTCTATTCCTCTGAGCCAGAGCCTCACCAGTTCACTGTATTCGAATTAGGTGTTGTTTTGTTTTGACTTTGGTTTGCGTTGCATTTCATTACATCATTCAAAATTGGTACAGAATTATGTTACAACATTAGTTTTACGGTTTAAACACGGTAAGCTTTGTTTTTGCAGTTTCGACATAATTACGGTTTTGCTATAGCTTATAATATTGAGCTGGTTTTGGTTTGAATTAAATACACAAGAATTTATCAACTCAAATTGTTATTTCTTCTTCTCAATTTGTTATTTCTTCTTAGTCAATGTTATGATTGACAGTGAATTTGGTGAAATTATAGGGTATTGTGTGTTGTAGGATCTTTCCGTGAACAAAGTATTTTGATTATCGATTCCACAGGGATTGGTGCATGTTATAGTCTTTCAATAGAAAAGTATGTTTTAAGATGATGTAACCAAAGGGTTTGTTATCTACTCTACTAGAACCATGAGTTCCAAACAACAACTAAATTAATTCTTTCAACAAGAGTTATGATTTGGATTAGAGAGAGTTTGAGATTGTTTTCAAGTAAGAAGGCATGTCAAGATTAGTTTCATTGATCTAGTTTCATACATATTCATTTTAATCAAGTGATGAACATAATAGATGATCTCTACAAATACATATCCTCTCAATCTTGTAGATTTCCTACCAAGATTGTGAATGTTATCATGTTAATCCTTGCATGATTCCTCACTACAACTATTAGCATGATAATCATTAAGTTCAATATTTTGTAAACTCTAACACACAAATCTATTCCTAGCATTTGTTTGTGAGAGGATGAATATCCTAGGTCACTTTGAAATATTCTTTTCCAAGCAAAACTCAAAGCATAAAGATGAAGAACAAAGATATTCAACTATATTAATCATCAACCATGTTCATACACAAAGGGATCAAAATAAATACATATTATATAGATCAACTACCTCTAATCTTGACACAAAAGGAGCTTAGCTACTCATTTCCAAGGTTGCCTTGCTCTCAAGATTGTTGGTAGAGATGATGAACATGAGAAAATCAAGAGAAAAGCTATGGTTTTGTTCCTAAACTTGCCCTAGATTTACAAAGATGAAAGATAATGATGGTCTAAGTTTTCTTGCTTCCTTTACAAGCCAAAAGGTCTGTGAAGTGATGGGTTGGTGGCTCCAAAGGTGAAAGCATGGGCTGTCCTTTTTCAATTTCACCGACCGAGCGGGTTAAGTCAGTGGCGGTCATGCACCATGAGCGCGACCGTAGCATGCTTCCTCTTCCAAAATTATCTTCAAAAGAATCATCCCTAAAGCTCTTCAAGTACCCTTGAATCCAAGCTTGGGAGAATTAGTTAATAAATTCCTACAATTAAGAGTAACTAAAGTCAAATAATACATATATTAAACAAAACTAGATAAAAACCTAATTAAAGCAAAATACTAGAATAAATATACAAATTAAATACAAAGACATTGTTAAGGACCACAAAATAATGTACAAAATAACTACAAATTGGTCCTTAACAACTCTCTAACTTACTTCTTTGTTTGTCCTCAAACAAAAGTCAATAATCTTACAAAGCTAGAAGGAACAAAATGCAAGCATGCAAACTCACACAAGAGTAATGGTTCAAACTCGACATACCAGACAAAAGCACACATCAATCGCTTCTTCTAAACACAACATGGCCATGAATTAAGTTCTAAACACAAGATATCAAAACATTTAACAAAACACAAGATATGTTCACACTTGAATCACCTAATCATTTCTTCAAAGTTCATGAAGAACAAAATGCATATTCACAAAGGACTAAACACTCTCACTAATAATTATGCACATCCAGAATAATTCATGTGTTCATCGAAACAAGTTAAATGATAAAATGGAAACAAAGATCACTAAGGACTTTCAAGGTTGTAACTTGGCTTAGGTTAGAAACAAGGGATATTTAAGTACAAAGCCATTGAAACGAATCGGGTAAAAGGATATGACGAGCATTTCACAACTAATTCCCATCTTATTATTCAACCTCTTTTCTTTTCTACACAATGATCCTCTCTTTCTTTTCTTTTTCTTTTGTTTCTTTTCATAAACAAATTTCTTTCTTCTTTTGTATTTTTCTTTTCTCCATTCTTTTCTTTTCTTAGGATCATTGTGCCATCAATTCTAGGTTCTTTTGATCCACCTCCCAACTTCATTTATATCAATCCTTTTTTATTCAAGAACATGCTCTTCGGGTTAATTAACAAAAGGGTTGGTATTCACAAACAAGAAAATTTATAGAATGAATTATCATTGAATTTTTCAAAGATTATCAACAACTATTAAGTGGCCTACTTAACAATTAGTTGATTTGATACATTCATCCTACAAATACTACTTAAGCTCAAAGGGGTTCACAAGGATTCGCTCTCTCACGGGTAATTGAAGCCCTTTTTAGAATTGGTGGTTTTCCTCATAGTGCACAAAAAATTTGCCTTGATCATTTCTTAGTTTCCAAGTTATCACAAACAAGTAAAGATTAAGCATGAATCACACGAGTTAACACAACTATTAGACACTCAATATTTGGTAAAAAGTGGAAGCTTCTCACATATATGGTTTATGTCCTAATGATTCGAATGTGAACACAAAATTTTTGTACATGCCGAAATATCTTGCATAAAGAACAAATTTCATAGACATATTATGTTTCTATAAAACGACAAAATGTGTACCTTCTTTGTGGAATGAATCAAGAATTTTATCATCACCATCACTTTGGTGAGACACACTTACTAGCTTTGAAGAACCATTTGAACAATCCGGACAAACCACAAGAAGTAAATTCAAACTAAATACTATAATCTAAAAATAAAATAAAATAGAACAAAATAAAAGAAACTAAACTTAAAATAAAAAGACACCCCAAAATGGTGTTTAAAACTTAAAAAGAAGTATTTAGGCTTCATGCCTACAAAAAATTAATTGGAATTACAAGCCAATCCCCAAAATTGGATGGCAACCAACAAAATCCAAAGTTTAAAACTAAAATGCAAAAGTAAAATCTAGACTAGAATGCTGAAAGTAAAATAAAAGCAGGGAAATAGGAGAAAATCAATCAGAGGTCTCGAGAATCGAATCTCCAATCGACCCCGAGTCAGAACCGGAACCAGAACCAGAACTCTTTTCACCATCATCCTCATCTCCCACCTCCTCCTCAGCATCTTTTTCAACTACCTCTTCCTCCACTATTTCTTCTTCATCCTTCTCCACTACTTTTTTTTTTCTTTCAACTACCTTCCTTTTCTCATCACAAACTCTACCACTTCTTGTTGTTATGGCTTTGCAATGCTCCTTAGGATTTGTTTGCGTAGTTAGGGAAAATGATGTCGAAGCACTTTGTTCGGAAAGTTGCTTAGCTAGTTGTCCCAACTTGAGTTTCCCAAGTTCTTGATAGATGCCTCCGTGCTCTTTTGATTAGCCATTGAGGCTTGCATAAATTGAGCTAGAGTGTCTTGAATGTTGGAAGATCTCACTTGACTTTGAGGTTGGTTTTGTTGTTGACTTTGATTTTGTGGTTGACTTTGATTTTGTTGTTGTGTTTGATAAGGATTTTGCCTTCCTTGGTTATTGTTATCTTGCCTCCACCCTCCTTGATAACCTTGATTACCCCTTTGTTGGTAACCTTGGTTTTGATTTTGATAAGGGTAAGGAGCTCGTTGTTGGTACCCTTGGCCTTGGTTGGTCACATAGTTAGCTTCCTCATTCTCCGGAGGACAAAAGCGGTTTATGATCTCCTTTGCACAATTCACAACAAGCTATTTGGTGAGCTTGCTTATGTGATGCTCCTTGTAACTCCATGATTTGTTGAGGGAGTTTAGCCATTTGTTTTGTCAATTCTTCAACTTGTTTCAAACAATTTATTTTGCGCCACAAGTGCTTCATGACTCGAACCAATTTCTAAAACTCCTTTTCACTTGTACACCTCCTTGATCATGTTGAGTTTGATGATCATTCCTACCCATCTTCTCAATTATTTGGATTGCTTCATACGGTGTTTTACCATCAAAGAACCTCCGCCGTGGCATCCAACAACAATTTGTGTTGAGGTTGGAGACCATTTGGAAAATATGAATTTGTGTAAGCTCATCAAAACCATGGCTCGGACACTTCCTTAGCATAGACTTATATCTTTCCATGCCCGATTCAAAGGTTCGTTTACTCCTTGCGAAAATACCGAGATAGCCGTCTTAGCCTCCATGAAGCGTGATTGAGGAAAAAGCGTTCAAGAAACTTTTCCTCCAAACGTTCCAATTAGTCATTGTCTCTTGCAATTGATCAAGATACCAATCTTTTGCCTTCCCCACTAGAGAATGAGGAAAAGCCTTTGGAAATATTGTTCTTCTTGGTCTTCGAGCACCCGCCGCTCCGCGATCTCATAAAACTTGGTAAGGTGAGTGTAAGGGTCTTCATGATCGTGGCCATGAAATGGACTTGCATAGAGAAGTTGAAGCAAGCCGTTTTCATTTCCATGACCCTTGCATTTGCTTGTCGGGCAAATTGAGCATTATGGCGAGGGCTATTGACACACGGCCCCCGCGGTGGTGGTGGTGGTGGTGGTGGTTGATTCTCCTCCATAGTGGTGACTTCTCCAAACACGGATGGTGTTGAAGAAGTAGATGCTTCTCCTCTTTCTCCTCTTTCTTGCCTTTGCCTAGCTTGTCTTTTTCTTCTTTTAGCACTGCTATTAAGTCTCCTAGTCGTCCTTTCAATTTCGGGATCGAAAGGAGTTGGTCGACGGAATACTTCCCGCATAAACTAATTCCTGAAAAAGTCTAGCCACACAAAAGAAACAAAGAGAGATTAGTGGAAAAAGTCTTAAAACACACAACTATTGCTATACTAACAACATCAAACGCCAATCCCCGGCAACGGCGCCATTTTGTTGTAGGATCTTTCCGTGAACAAAGTATTTTGATTATCGATTCCACAGGGATTGGTGCATGTTATAGTCTTTCAATAGAAAAGTATGTTTTAAGATGATGTAACCAAAGGGTTTGTTATCTACTCTACTAGAACCATGAGTTCCAAACAACAACTAAATTAATTCTTTCAACAAGAGTTATGATTTGGATTAGAGAGAGTTTGAGATTGTTTTCAAGTAAGAAGGCATGTCAAGATTAGTTTCATTGATCTAGTTTCATACATATTCATTTTAATCAAGTGATGAACATAATAGATGATCTCTACAAATACATATCCTCTCAATCTTGTAGATTTCCTACCAAGATTGTGAATGTTATCATGTTAATCCTTGCATGATTCCTCACTACAACTATTAGCATGATAATCATTAAGTTCAATATTTTGTAAACTCTAACACACAAATCTATTCCTAGCATTTGTTTGTGAGAGGATGAATATCCTAGGTCACTTTGAAATATTCTTTTCCAAGCAAAACTCAAAGCATAAAGATGAAGAACAAAGATATTCAACTATATTAATCATCAACCATGTTCATACACAAAGGGATCAAAATAAATACATATTATATAGATCAACTACCTCTAATCTTGACACAAAAGGAGCTTAGCTACTCATTTCCAAGGTTGCCTTGCTCTCAAGATTGTTGGTAGAGATGATGAACATGAGAAAAATCAAGAGAAAAGCTATGGTTTTTGTTCCTAAACTTGCCCTAGATTTACAAAGATGAAAGATAATGATGGTCTAAGTTTTCTTGCTTCCTTTACAAGCCAAAAAGGTCTGGTGAAGTGATGGGTTGGTGGCTCCAAAGGTGAAAGCATGGGCTGTCCTTTTTTCTGAATTTCGCAGACCGCGCTGAGCGGGGTTAAGTCAGGCTGAGCGCGGTCATGCTGGCACCGCGCTGAGCGCGACCTGTAGCATGCTTCCCTCTTCCAAAATTATCTTCAAAAGAATCATCCCTAAAGCTCTTCAAGTACCCTTGAATCCAAGCTTGGGAGAATTAGTTAATAAATTCCTACAATTAAGAGTAACTAAAGTCAAATAATACATATATTAAACAAAACTAGATAAAAACCTAATTAAAGCAAAATACTAGAATAAATATACAAATTAAATACAAAGACATTGTTAAGGACCACAAAATAATGTACAAAATAACTACAAATTGGTCCTTAACATTGTGCAAGTTTACCAAATATCTCATGGTGCTTTCTGTTTTACACTGTGCAATGATCTTAGCAACAATCACAATGGAGGTCTCTAGATTTATATGTGCTGAGTATTATTACTCGATAAATTCAAGGAAACTAGAGACAACGAGTTTCCTCTAAATAGAGAAACGCTGGGTAGGAAGTTTCTGGTTGGTAAAATCCAAGACCGAATGAGAGACGGAAAAACATCACGTGATAATCCTTCATATCCACACAGGGTCCTTCACGCTACAGTCTTCATCACACCATTGTTGTCTGATCTGCTTAAGAGACTCGAATCCTGATAGAATCTATGGACCAAGTCAGGCGATTGATGCAGAATATGATAATATTGCTCCACAAAAGCATTGCCAACAACTTGAGGGCTAGGAGAAGCGCTCCCTTCCTGCATTGCCATCAGCCAAAGATTTCACAATCATACAGAGCAGAAGAAAACATTAACAAATGATACATTTCGGCCAGAGAAGAGACCAAAATACATCAGTTTTCCAACATAATTTTCTTTATGTACAGAATGAATAGAAGATAAATAAGAACCAATATCAGTATAATTAATCAAATTAAATTATGTACTTGGTTTTGTTCCTGTTATATTATCTTTATTTGTGACTTTTCATTGCAATTGTTGTTTATATAATGTTTGTTTCATGCAACCATTTTAAATAACACACTTCTTATTAAAAGTGCTACAATCCCAATCAATAGTATTTTGTATATGGAATGACCTTCAGCTGTAGCAAAAAGCAAGTCAGTCTACTTTCAAACTATGTAACCCACTATAATACATGAAGTTATAAACTCATCAATTCATTAGTCTCTTTTCATTAATGAGGTTATTTTGAATCTTTTCTGCTTATGTCAAAATTAGATTAAACAAATAAGAGGAATATGAAAAGGCCACAGGGTCAGAAAATGAAAAGTAGTAGTCAACCATAGGCATCAATATACACCTGATTCAGGAACATCACTACTCCCTTGTGCACTATCACTACTAGGTGCAAATGTCTCAGGCCCAGAAGTAGATTTTGTTGTAGCATGTCATTGTTGATTGGATTTAGCAGATGCCACTCTTGCAGCTCGGTTGGGAACATAGACTTGACCAGATGCTGTTTTACTTTTTACCTTCATATCAACAAAATTTAATAAGTTAACAAATGTTAAAGACCAGAAGAGTATCACAAGTGCAAAAGAATATACAAGGAGCTACTCACTATGGATTATTGTAAGTGATTATTGCATTCTTCTTAGTGATTATTGTAAGTGATTATTGCATTCTTTATTTTGTAAGTGATTATTAGGGATGTTTTTTCAATACATGCTTTCAAATATTATTGTTTATGTTAACCTATATGACAGTGATTGAGTTTCAAATATTATATGAAGGAGGAAGAGTACATTGCATAAAAAAATTGCTTACTTCTATTCCTCTGAGCCAGAGCCTCACCAGTTCACTGTATTCGAATTAGGTGTTGTTTTGTTTTGACTTTGGTTTGCGTTGCATTTCATTACATCATTCAAAATTGGTACAGAATTATGTTACAACATTAGTTTTACGGTTTAAACACGGTAAGCTTTGTTTTTGCAGTTTCGACATAATTACGGTTTTGCTATAGCTTATAATATTGAGCTGGTTTTGGTTTGAATTAAATACACAAGAATTTATCAACTCAAATTGTTATTTCTTCTTCTCAATTTGTTATTTCTTCTTAGTCAATGTTATGATTGACAGTGAATTTGGTGAAATTATAGGGTATTGTGTGTTGTAGGATCTTTCCGTGAACAAAGTATTTTGATTATCGATTCCACAGGGATTGGTGCATGTTATAGTCTTTCAATAGAAAAGTATGTTTTAAGATGATGTAACCAAAGGGTTTGTTATCTACTCTACTAGAACCATGAGTTCCAAACAACAACTAAATTAATTCTTTCAACAAGAGTTATGATTTGGATTAGAGAGAGTTTGAGATTGTTTTCAAGTAAGAAGGCATGTCAAGATTAGTTTCATTGATCTAGTTTCATACATATTCATTTTAATCAAGTGATGAACATAATAGATGATCTCTACAAATACATATCCTCTCAATCTTGTAGATTTCCTACCAAGATTGTGAATGTTATCATGTTAATCCTTGCATGATTCCTCACTACAACTATTAGCATGATAATCATTAAGTTCAATATTTTGTAAACTCTAACACACAAATCTATTCCTAGCATTTGTTTGTGAGAGGATGAATATCCTAGGTCACTTTGAAATATTCTTTTCCAAGCAAAACTCAAAGCATAAAGATGAAGAACAAAGATATTCAACTATATTAATCATCAACCATGTTCATACACAAAGGGATCAAAATAAATACATATTATATAGATCAACTACCTCTAATCTTGACACAAAAGGAGCTTAGCTACTCATTTCCAAGGTTGCCTTGCTCTCAAGATTGTTGGTAGAGATGATGAACATGAGAAAAATCAAGAGAAAAGCTATGGTTTTTGTTCCTAAACTTGCCCTAGATTTACAAAGATGAAAGATAATGATGGTCTAAGTTTTCTTGCTTCCTTTACAAGCCAAAAAGGTCTGGTGAAGTGATGGGTTGGTGGCTCCAAAGGTGAAAGCATGGGCTGTCCTTTTTTCTGAATTTCGCAGACCGCGCTGAGCGGGGTTAAGTCAGGCTGAGCGCGGTCATGCTGGCACCGCGCTGAGCGCGACCTGTAGCATGCTTCCCTCTTCCAAAATTATCTTCAAAAGAATCATCCCTAAAGCTCTTCAAGTACCCTTGAATCCAAGCTTGGGAGAATTAGTTAATAAATTCCTACAATTAAGAGTAACTAAAGTCAAATAATACATATATTAAACAAAACTAGATAAAAACCTAATTAAAGCAAAATACTAGAATAAATATACAAATTAAATACAAAGACATTGTTAAGGACCACAAAATAATGTACAAAATAACTACAAATTGGTCCTTAACATTGTGCAAGTTTACCAAATATCTCATGGTGCTTTCTGTTTTACACTGTGCAATGATCTTAGCAACAATCACAATGGAGGTCTCTAGATTTATATGTGCTGAGTATTATTACTCGATAAATTCAAGGAAACTAGAGACAACGAGTTTCCTCTAAATAGAGAAACGCTGGGTAGGAAGTTTCTGGTTGGTAAAATCCAAGACCGAATGAGAGACGGAAAAACATCACGTGATAATCCTTCATATCCACACAGGGTCCTTCACGCTACAGTCTTCATCACACCATTGTTGTCTGATCTGCTTAAGAGACTCGAATCCTGATAGAATCTATGGACCAAGTCAGGCGATTGATGCAGAATATGATAATATTGCTCCACAAAAGCATTGCCAACAACTTGAGGGCTAGGAGAAGCGCTCCCTTCCTGCATTGCCATCAGCCAAAGATTTCACAATCATACAGAGCAGAAGAAAACATTAACAAATGATACATTTCGGCCAGAGAAGAGACCAAAATACATCAGTTTTCCAACATAATTTTCTTTATGTACAGAATGAATAGAAGATAAATAAGAACCAATATCAGTATAATTAATCAAATTAAATTATGTACTTGGTTTTGTTCCTGTTATATTATCTTTATTTGTGACTTTTCAAATGCTCCTTAAAAAATACCAGCATTACACATGATGTTGCGACGAAAAGCCTATAGAAAAGCCTATAGTATTAGTGTATGATCAAGTACTGGAATCAGTCATAGAAAAGCCTATTAAGTTGTGGTTCATACTATGTTTTTGTTTATTTCGATTTGCATTTGATTTTCTTTTGTAATTGATCTGAATGAATTTCGTGTATAATTCAGATTTGCTATCTTCTGGTTTTCTGCAATATACTTTTTGGCATTTGATTTCTGTTGGGGATTCTTATTCTGCATAAATAAAACTATGAATTTGTGCTAATGTATTTAGATTCAAGCATATTTACTCATTTCCCCTAATATACTTTTTAAGAGTTGTAAGAAGAACATAGAATACATGTGATAGGATAGTTCCCTCGGTTTCTTTGGTGTATGTGCAGAATGCTAATGGTACAACTCATTCATATGGATTCTTTTCATTATTTTTCTGCTTGATTTAAGGAGGTTATGTGAATCCTTTTTTCTATGAAATCTCTCTTTACTTGTGGTAAAAGATCTTTCATTCACATCCCAACAAATTTGTGGAAGCTTTACTTTAACCCAGCGCGAGTTCTATATATCTTCACTTCTTCATAATACATTAGATTTGTGTACTTCTGAATGTTTTTGACTTAGTTAGAACTTGGAATGCAAGCTTTACTTTAATCCAACTGACCTGTTTGATATCTCCGTGCTTTCAGTTTGCATGATAGTATCGATGATACATAGATGTGGGTGTATAAGGGACCTTTAAGGTGTCTCTAACACATTAATTATTGTGCCTATAAAAAAATTAATAAGTCCGAATTCGAGAAGGTTTCAGGACATACTATAATATTACTTTAACACACTTTATTAGCAAAATATGCAACATGTTTATACCTCTGGACACTCTACCCTTAATATATACATATGCACACCTTACTGTGAAACATTATTATTGCCCCTTTTTAAGTGAATATTAATCAAAACACTCTACATGTCATATCACACAATCATGATGGCTTATCTATTCTACTTTTTACAGTTTCCCATATAAATTTTTTTGTCAAAACAAAAAGTGTTTCACGTATCCCTAGCACTACTACTTTTTTTTTCTTCTCACAAGGCTTACCGAAGAGTGTATGTTCTAAACAAATATCAAAACTTCTATCAACAATTGAGTATGTAAGCATTGCCTACATTGTTCATGAAATCTGATACAGTTCTAGCATATATATTAATTTCTTTACATTGAGTTTTTGCCTTTTCTTTCTAACAAATACATGTGTTAACTCTTACAGTTGTAATGGAAGGTGATAATATAAACTTCAAAGATACCCCTGCATCTATTGCTAGAAAAAAAAAAGAAGACTTACATTGTTGAACAACAACACAAGTTCCATTCACTCGAACAAGGAAAATGTGGAACCATCACAGCCAATGCTTCAAACTTTCACACCCACTGTAATCTTTCCTCATAGGCAACATTCACTTCTTACAACAACATTAACAAATAAACTTCATATTGTGTCATCCGAACGTCATCGCTCCAACAAAAAGACTTTCAAGAGGCCAAGATCTGCTATACAACAAGGACCGAATCTTATCAACCAGTTCAATTCTGCTCAACCGTCTCAAGATGTTAATTTCAACGTACGTCATTCGCGTAACCACATTGCATCACATTCATTTGGTCGAAACATACCGACTACGGATGCTGTAAACTCAAACAATGTCAATGAATCCACTAATGAAACCACAGATTCTAACAACTCGGACGACCGAGATTCTAATTCAGATGATTGTAATACAATTGTTGCTTTAGGAAATCCAAATAACCAAGGTTTATTTATTTCAGCTCTTAGTATAAATTATTATTTGCAATAGACATTAATAAATGTGTGAATCTTGATATATATTGTTACATAATATTTGATTCTTATTAAGTAATTTCGATGTTGGGGACCGTTTGGGAATGCCAACAACATCGCATTGATGTGGTATCAAGAGCGTAAAGGGAAGTCAAGACATACAACTGTCCTAAATTTCCACTCTGTTGCAAGGGAGGAAAATTGTGCTTCAAAGCTTGAAACACCACCGTCGGTGTTAAACAATCTTTGTTTGATCACAACCATCCCGATGCAAAGAATTTTCGAATAACATTCAGACTTACAACTCAATGTTTTCGTTTACTTCGTCGGGAATGAAATTTGACACAACCCATTCAAAGGGGATAGGTCCTCCTTCATTGCGATTACATGGTCAAGCATGCCACCAGATTGGAAGTTTGCTACCTGAGGTAGGCCAGCCTCTGAAGTATGCTCAACTATATATCTTCGACACAGACAATGAAGTAGATAACCGAATGAAGTGTTTCAGGTATTCTTACCAACAACTTCAGTACTTTTATTGTCATTCATGTTTTTCTTGCAAAGTTAACTATTACGGTTTTCACGGTGGACAACATATTAAAAAGACAATAGTTACCAATTTGAAATTCATGTTAGATGAAAACAATCCTCATGTAAAAGCTTTCAGAATGGCAAGGGATATGTTGAAACAAAATCCTTACCAAGACTTGAAGCTGAAGCTAATTGCTGATAGATCTACTGACAGTCGTATTTATAATCGTCCTACCATTTCAGAAGTTGCTGCTCTAATAGTATGGGATATTGATTCTGCAACAAAAAGAGACATCATTGTTCAACATCGTGATGGTGAATTACAAAGAATCAATGAGTTCCATTCAGCTTACCTAGCCTACCAATACCCTTTGATTTTTCCTTATGGTGTAGATGGTTATAGGGATAAAATACTACACAAGTATAAACACGAACAGGTTGTTACCAAGAAAAATCGTCAAACAATCAAAGACTGGTTATGTTTTCGATTACAAGAACGTACACTTGAGGCTAAAACTTTGCTACATTCCAGAAGACTATTCCAACAATTTTTGGTAGATGGCTACGCCATGATGGAGACCGAGCGTTTAAATTGGTTGAGGCATAACCAATCCAAGCTTAGAGTTGGAAAATACCAAAAGTTGAATGAACAATGTAAAGAAGGCCAGCATAACCAACACAAGAAAACAGGCCGCAGAGTTGTCTTGCCTTCGTCATTTGTAGGTTCCAAGAGATATATGGATCAACTTTATTTTGATGGAATGGCTATTTCCAGTGCACTTGGATTTCCTGATTTATTTATAACTTTTACATGCAATCCAAATTGGCCAGAAATTACAAGCCTCCTTAGCAAAAGCAATCTAAAGCCACATGATCGACCGGATATCATCAGTAAGGTCTTCAAGATAAAGTTGGACGAACTCTTGGCTGATTTGACCAAGCGGCATGTTCTTGGAAAGGTTTTAGCATGTAAGTAACTTTCTTCAGATAATTTTCATTCTATACAAGTTGCTCAGTTTATATTAGTATTCTTATACATAATATATTGATATCCAATCCTTATGGATTTTCTTACAGTCATTTATACTATAGAATTCCAAAAAAGAGGGTTGCCGCATGCTCACATTCTTCTTTTCCTACATCCACAAAGCAAGTATCCTTCACCATCTGACATTGACAACATCATTTCGGCTGAAATTCCGACATTCATCCAAGGTTGTATCACTTAGTCAAAACACACATGATACATGGTCCTTGTGGTCTTGCGCGCCTATCGTCGTCGTGCATGAATAACAGTAAATGCTCCAAGTTTTCCCCCAAAAAGTACAATGAAGAAACCATTGTAGATAACGACGGCTTTCCACTTTACAAGAGAAGTTCTAACTCACATCATATTATTAAAAATGGTGTATCCTTGGACAATAGGTACGTGGTTCCATATAACACAAGGTTGCTTCTAAAATATGAAGCACACATCAATATGGAATGGTGTAACCAGAGTACTTCCATCAAGTACCTGTTCAAGTATATCAACAAAGGATATGACAGGATCACAACATCTGTAGTTCCTTCACATAGACCATCTTCTAAAGATCCCGAAATAATTAACGAAATTAAAGAATACCTTGACTGTAGATATGTCTCACCCAGTGAGGCATGTTGGAGGATCTTTTCCTACAAAATTCATGGAAGAAAACCGGCAGTAGAACGCATGTTTTACCATCTTATTGGTGAGAATGCAGTCTACTATACCGATCATGCACGGATGGAGAACATCTTAGAAAAAGCAAGTGTAATTGAATCTATGTTCACTTCATGGTTGACAACAAATGGACAGTTTGAAGATGCTGCAAACTTAACTTATGCGCAATTCGTATCCAAATTTGTATATGATAAAAAGAAGAGAACATGGAAGCCAAGGAAAAGAGGATTTACTATAGGCCGACTCATTTGGGTTCCACCAACAACCGGTGAACTCTATTATCAGGATGATGCTCACTGTTGTAAAAGGACCAAAAACTTACGAAGAAATTCGTAAGGTAGGAGATACACAACATCACTCTTTTAGGGAAGCATGCTTTGCCATGGGTTTCCTTGAGGATGACAGGGAGTATATTGGTGCAATTAAAGAGGCCAGCCAATGGGGTTCTGGACATTTTCTTAGAAAGTTGTTCAGTATTATGTTGTTGTGTGGTGCTATAAGCAGACCCGCACATGTATGGAACGAAATCTGGAATTTGTTAGCAAATGGCATTCTGCACCGGGAAAGAATTTTGGCCTACAACCCAGGTATATTGTTGATTACTTTTTTGTTATTAACATTCAATAGCTCAAACAGAGTTACATACTATATTCCTGCTGAAAAATTTGTTTACATATTTCTCATATTATAATTTGAATTATTGTTGCAACACAGTCTTTTATAAATATGTAAAAAAAGGTTATATTTTTCAAATTGATGTAGAAAAACTAACTTATTTCTAACATTCTTTTTCTATCTCAGAATTGCAACTCACTGAAGAAGATTTGAAGAATTTAACTTTAATAGAGATTGAAAAATTACTTCAAGCTAATCGAAGGTCACTATCTGATTTCAAACCTATTCCATATCCAAATGGTTATGTACTTCAGCAGCTAGGAAACCGCTTAATATATGAAGAGAGGAGTTATGATGTGGCATTCATGAAATCCGAATTCCATACACTTTTCAATGCACTAACAGGTTTATTTCAATTAAATAATACAATTTTCCTTTTATTTTAACACATATTTTTTATTAAACTCTGTACCTATAATATTTTCGTAGATGAACAACGAAACATCTATGACAAGATCATGTTAGCAGTCAACAATCAAAAAGGAGGAGTTTTTTCTTACATGGATATGGAGGTACAGGAAAAACTTACATGTGGAAAACGCTTGCAACTTCTTTGCGGTCAAAACATGACATTGTATTAACCGTGGCTTCCAGTGGAATAGCATCTCTATTATTGTCGGGCGGGAGAACTGCTCATTCTAAATTTAAACTTCCTGTGCTAACTTTGGAGAATTCAACTTGCAATATTAACTATGATGATGACTATGGCGAACTACTTCGGGAATGTAAGTTGATTATTTGGGATGAGGCCCCTATGGAAAGTAAATTCTGTTTTGAAGCTCTTGATAAAACTTTGCGGGATGTCATGAGTAGTTATAGTAACTCTGATCAAGTGTTTGGTGGTAAGGTTGTAGTTTTTGGTGGAGATTTCAGACAAATTTTACCGGTTATCCCTAGAGGAAGTAGATCGGATATTGTTCACTCTACGATCAATGCATCTTACATATGGCATTTTGTTGAGGTCTTGACTTTAACGAAAAATGTGCGTCTGAAATCTGGTCAAACTGATCAAGAAAACCATGATATTGCTGAATTTTCTAAATGGCTTTTAAAATTGGGTGAAGGTAGGATCTCAGAGCCTAACAATGGTTATGCTGATATTGATATTCCATGTGACATTTTAATTGAATACTTTGATGACCCTATTGTCGCCATTGTGGAAAGTACCTATCCTGCTTTCATGGATAATTACAAATCTTACGACTACCTTAGGAGTCGGGCTATTTTAGCATCAACCATTGAAGTTGTTGATCAAATTAACAATCACATACTAGATATGATGCCAGGTCTCTTTTGCATGCCTATTTACATTTTTATATATTCATTACTTACTACTTTTATTTTATTCACTAACTATATATTTTATAGGAGAATCAAAAGATTATTATAGTTGTAATTCAGTTGACAGATCTGAAATACATGACAACAACATAATTGAAGTCCTAAGTCCTGAATTTCTCAGTTCCTTAAGGACTTCTGGATTGTCAAACTGTCACATTAAATTAAAGGTCGGTTGTCCCATAATGCTTATGAGAAACATTGATCAATCTAATGGTTTGTGCAACGGTACAAGGCTTATAGTAACAAAAATGGCCAATCACGTTCTTGAAGCACAAATTATGGGGGGAATAGGCCATGGCAAGGTTATCTACATTCCAAGAATGGATACATCACCTTCAGATTCACCTTGGCCGTTTAAATTAAGCAGGAGACAGTTCCCGATCATTGTATCATATGCAATGACCATCAATAAATCTCAAGGACAATCGTTGGATTGTGTTGGACTGTATATACCTAAAGATGTTTTTAGTCATGGGCAATTATATGTTGCTATTTCAAGGGTTACAAGTAAAAAGGGTATCAAAATTTTGATACACGATGACACAAACAAGCCAAAGTCGTGTACCGCAAACGTCGTATACAAAGAAGTCTTCGCCAACATCTAAATGGTAATTGTGAGTCAATTTGTGGTATATATATATATATAGTTATGTTTCTTTCTTAATTATTGTTTCTTAACCATTTTTATCCTTTTTACAGGTCATTCATTGGTTCTTCATCTGCATATCATTAGTTGTTGGTTGATATTTCATTATTGTTGGATTAAACTTGAAACTACGACCTATACATAGATTTTTTTTGAAATAAATTAGTTGTATAAATACTTATGATATTTTTGTATTGCTAGACTAAAAATGAAGCAAAAACCATGCCATCCTTTTTTTCTTTTTTTACATTTATTAGTTGTATTAACAATTCAATACCATAATGCTATTTTATATATTTGTGTTTTAATGTCCCAGTTTTGGTTTTGATTAGTGCCTTTTAGACTATCAATATAAAATTTTCTATTTATAACACATTTGACGTCTCATTTTCATCATTCGCCGGCCACTCTGTTACCGATATTTTTCACGTGTATATAGTTTCACATCAAAATCAATTTTTCTGATTTAACTAACCAAATATATTACATTAACAAACCAAATCATGAAACTACAAAGCAACAATATCAATTACTTAAAAATATCAACCATGAATTTACACCATCAATATTAATTCTTTTATTTGGACTATCAACTTCAATTTTTCTTTAGGATTGCTAAATTACTATTACAAATCAATTTTATTTACAGTATTTTGTGTAATTTCTTTTATTCTTCAACTTTATTACTTTTTAACAACATCAATTATTTTTTACAACTACTATTTTATATGTTTTTCTTATAATTTTTTTTAATTGCACGGTTCAATTTGATCTTTACAATAAATTGTTTTCACAAACTTTATAAATATATTACCAAATATTCGTACAACATTAGTACCCGTGCAAACGCACGGGTATTTTACTAGTTTACCTTAACAACAACTCTCAATTAAAAGCAACTTCACAAACTCTTAATATTTGGAAAATAAAAGAGTGCACTGTGTGAATAAAATTTCAAAATAAACTTCCATGATTCAATCTACACCAAAGTATTTTACTGAAATTGCAAGTAACATGGTTAGTTAAGGATGAATGCTTATTAGTAATGGCAATAGTTGGTGCACCATAATAGAAACTCTTTTATCCGTCGAAGCCTGGCTATAATTGTTCAAGTGAATTACATGTTGCATGCATTCTAGAGAGGAAATGAAAATGGAGAAACTAAAGAGAGAGGCATGAACTTGCATGTTGCATGCATTATTATGCATATGTTGACATACAAATTGCATTGAAGAATCACAACATAAATACTATAACTCCTTAAATGCAGTTTCCATTCGATTCTCCAGAATCACAACATAAATGGCCAGAAGAATCACAATATTATAAATCTTTAAATCTTTAACCAATCATCTTTTTTTCTATTGGTAGCAAAAAAGCCTGCTTCTCTTCTTCCTTAACATACTATAACTCCTTAAACATCACCAAACCCCTACAACTTCGACCATCCTCACCAATACATAGCACTCTACAAACTCTTCAACAAAAATGTCACCAACATGTAAAAATCTTAGCTCAAGCGTTAAAACAAGCATGCTATCAGAGGAGCTAAGAGTTCAAGGAAGATTAGCCTTTCCAATGGTGTTGATGAATTTAGCTTGGTTTGCATGCGGTATGAGTAGGCACGCAGTATTAAATAATGGAGTAACAAGTCTACGAAGTACATGCATGCGGTATGAGTACTGAACAAGAATCACAACTCTTTCCAAATATATTAATGCATGTAGTATGAAATTCTAAATATATCATAATCATATCATGAATCATTAAATGATGCAGCAGTGGGGTGTTTTAAAAAGAAATAGAACCAATTTCCTTGTGTTAATGCATAGAAAGGGTTCCAACTCATGGTTCAACTTAATGCAGGGGTTTAATTTTATAGTATAATGTAGTCTTTACAAGTCCCACATTGAAAAAAAGGAATTAAAGTGTTTATATAACACTTTTACTAAGAAATTATAAATTCACTTAGATATTGGGTTGTTGTGTATTCTAAATTGGACTCTAAGCCCAAAACAAATTTTAATACATTTAATTTATAAATTGTAAATTATAAATAATTTAAATTTAAAAAATGTTAATTAAAAAAGTTAATAAAATATAAAATATAATTTAAAATAAAAATAAAAATATTTTAAAAAAATAAAAATTCACGTGGATTAAAAAATTAATTAAAAAACAAATAAATATCACGTGGACTGCCACGTGAGCGGTTAGATAAAATCTTTGTCTACAATGTGGCAGGCAAGGTGTATCCGAGGGAATATGGAAATTTCGAGGGTGCTTCTAAAAAAAAACTTTACTAGGGGTTAAAAGCAAAACTCGCTAACATTACAGGGAGAATTTATATATTTAACTCCAATTTTTTTAATCAGTCTCTCGTTCATTGGGTCCCACACACATTTTTTCATGCAATATTGTATGACATTAAAATAAATAGTTAGATAATTATAATGAAAAGTCATTTAAATAACAATAAATAAAAAAATAAATTAACTATACCTTAAATCTGTTAAACCAAGCTTCTTTATTTTTAATGTCTTTAAAGGTCTTCCAAAATTGTTTATACATCTGCTGAATTATATAATTTATAACCTTGGCAGCAGTCCGAATCGGCAAGAAACTAAACAACAATAATTTAAATTAGCAATATTAAATATAGATTTATCTTTAAAATGAAGATGTATACTTAAATAAAAATTTATAAATAAGAAACTTACAAGCTTCCTTCGGGCCAAATCCAAAATCTTCCGTCAATAACATGAATCTCATTGGGATCATCATTCCCTCAAATATCATTTCCATCCAACTCATCTTCATCTTCATCCACATCCACATTATCATCATCATCTGACTGTGCATGATCATCCTCACATGCTAGTACATGTGTGGGATGTGGGGTGCGAGATCCTCCAGTCTGTGTAGAATATAGAGTGTTGAATTCTTCAGTCAACTAGAAGGATGAGGGCATCTGTGTGAGATATGGGGTGAGGGATCCCCCAATTTGTGTAGGATGTGGGATATTGGATCCTCCAATCTATTGGTAGGATAAGGACATCTGTATGAGATATGGGGTGCTGGATCCTTCAGTCAGTTGGAAGGATAAGGGCATCTGGGTTGGCGGGAAAAGAAAATCAGGTGGCCTAAAAAAAGATTGTACCCCAGACGGGCTGATAAAAGATGAACTCCCATATGGGAATGGCATATACTAAGAGGAAAGTAATCACATAAAAGGATGAGTACTGGCCATATGTAACACGGTGGGAGATCTGACTTAGTTGCTTTTGCGTTTTATTGCAAATGTTGCAGTTAGCAAGAGTCGCCACCGACTTTTCTTTTATCCAATAGAAAATATGAAAAGAACAAGAAAGACCTTTAATCGATGCATAGTTCGGGGGGTAATTATGAAAAGGGAAGGAGTTAGCACCATTTTCATTCGTAGTTATATACGGGCTCTTAATTACTTAGTTCACTTTTGAAAACTTGATTTGTCTGTGTGTGATTTATTTGAAAATAGTTTGCTTTGACTTTGTAATGATTCTTGTATCAGTCTTCAAGAATGTATATAAAGTGTTTGAAAATATTTGTTTGAAAATGTGAGGTGTGAAAGGTATTTATTTTGAGCAAGCAATTAAGAGTTATTACCCACTTAAAGGTCGTTCTTGTTATTTTCCTTCTCCTTTAGGATACTGTTATCTATACCATTAGTTCGTAGGTAGCGAAGGGACAGGCGTAGGTTCATTATATGATCATTGAAGGCAACATTGTAAGGATACCTTAGTATTTCGAAGGGGCTATCATCATTTTTTGTAGGCAACAACCGAGGGACAAAATCATATTTGTAGGCAACATCGAGGGTCATCGAGGGACTATGATCTTTATATCTAAGGGACTATGATGATGTTATTCGTAGGCAACTTTGCTAATTGTACCACTACGTTCGAGGGACGTGACCATATTTATCCGAAGACAATAAGAGAGGATACCCTAAGGGTGCAAGTGTGATAGTGTGTTATTTTCAAATATTTTATCTTGGAGTTATGGTTATTCTATGGTTGATTTTAGATCTTACCAATACAATCCTATTAACCATACATCTAAGCATTTTATATATGTACAGAAAATAAAATGCAGAATTAAACATACGCTATTACATGGCTTTGGGACAGTTACATAATAAGGAGGTGCGGAAAGCAAAATTAACCTAAGCTATTACATCCCATTAGAAGTTAGATAATAGAAAAATGCGAGAAAAATAAAGCTACGCTATTACAAAAATATTCATGCGACCTATACATCGATTTCACATATTTAAAATAAAAACAAAGCATAAATAAAAGGAAAATTATTTTAATAAATATGACAATGTTCTAAAACCCAAAGATTTGAAGAAATTTTTTTTTGGTGTTTTTCTAAGTTAATTAAAAGTTAATTACAACAATAAATTTAAATAAGATGAAAAATAAAATATTTTTTGTGTCTAAAATTAATTAAATATTTTTTAAACCTAAATCTAACATTAAAATATTTTTTAGGGTTTTTTATAATAGTTAAAAATAATTTTGAAAAGAATTAAAGTAAGTTGAAAATTAAAAAAATAAAAAATATGAAGAAAACAAGTAGCAAAAAATTAGATTGGTCCTGGAAGGTGTTGAACTCGTGACCCTTAGATCACTGTTTCAAAATTGGACCACTTGGCCACATGTCAATGGTTCAAAATTGTAAGTGTTAACCTGCAAAATCAGAAAATTGTAAAGAAAAAATTGCCAAAAGGCAGGTTCGAACCAGCGACCTGATAGAGGAATGGACTACATGCGCATGTTGAACCAATGGAGTGGTGATACATCAGTATATTAAACTGAAACAATAAATATATGTGTGGTTCTTATTTCCAGAAATCAATTAAAATAAAAAAAATGCGCGCATATGGGAGCCTGGATTTCAAATGGACGAATCACATAATGCCACGCCTAGGCCGTCGGGGTCAAAGGAAGTCATAGATATCGAAGCTAGCTCCGATCGTCTTCTTCGGCCGATCGAAAGACCAAACCTACAAAATATCTCAAATAAATGGAAAAGAAGGACCCAACCCCCCTAATTCGAGGGCTACGAGTCGATTGATGGCATTAGTTTGTCCTAAAAATCCCTGTATAAATGGGTTCGAAGCTTTCAAACCGTTATGCCCTAACAATGATGTTCTGTGATTCAAGCCTTAAGGCTCACATGTAACATGTTGTACATGTTCTAATGGATGCCCTGAACATAAATACATGCATCAAAGATGTCAAAGATGCATAAAAAATCAAAATCAAAATTGAGAAAACCTCACTAAAACGGTGCACTTGGATGACAGGTTCTGGGCACGATTGGGCTTTGCAAAGGACTTGGATCAACTCCTGGGAACTTCGGGAGAATGTTTTGATGCTTGGTATCGATTGAAACTGGCTGGAAATAAGGATTCACTCGTGCCCTAGTTCTTGAATTTTTGAGAATTTTCTAGGGTTTTGAGAGGTATTAATTTGTGTCTTTCTCTTGTGGTCTTGTATGTATATATAGAGAGGAATGCATTAGGTCAGAAAATATGAAGAATATCTCTTGCATTCATGAGGAAAATATTTGATTTGAAATCAAAAATAAAATCCTTCAATCATGGACAATCTTGCTCGTTTCTTGTCAGCTATTTGGGTTTTCTTTGACCTCAAGGATGTTAAATACCAAGCCTTGCACAAATAACTCTTCATCTTGTATTTTATTTTTAAGATTCTGGTGACAGCAGACTCAGATGTCCTATAAGGATGTCGAGACATCTGATCTGACATTAAAATACACAGCAAGGCAGAAGTAAAAATAGTGCAGGAAAGTAATAAAAACACAACAGAATTGTTCACCCAGTTCGGTTCAAACCAACCTACATCTGAGGGCATACCAAGTCAGGAATGAAGTCCACTATCAATAGTACTAATTTAGAGTTAAACCTAATGATTTACACCCTTCACTTAATCCCTACCCAATGACCCTTCTACTTAAGTCCTCCCAAAATCAGAAAATTTTCTAATTGTTTTTGTAGGTTTATTTAAATTAAAATATATTCTATTAATTTAAATAAAATGATAAAATTAATAAATTTTTAATTTAAATAAAATTATATTCTATTAATTTAAATTAAAGAAAAAATTAATATATTTTTAAAATAAAATACATAATAATATTCAAAATGCAATAATTTAAAAATATATATTTAAAAAATAAGTAGAAAATATAAAATAAAATAAATTTTATTGATCGTCGTTCATTTTGTCTAAATTTTATTTAAATTATGATTATAATTTTATTTAATTTAAAATGAACGATGAAAAATTTAAAAATTTAAAATAAATAATGAGAAATTTAATTTAAACCAAATGGAAGAAAACAATTTTTATTTTGTAAGTATTTGTATAATATCTATTCAAATACTTATAAAATTTAAATAATTTTATTTTATATTTTCTACTTATTTTTTAATATATATTTTTTAAATTATGTGCATTTTGAATATTATTTTGTACTTTATTATTAAAATATATTAGTTTTCCTTTAATTTAAAAGAATAGAATATACTTTTATTTAAATTAAATAATGTTAATTTTATCATTTATTTTAAATTAATAAAATATAATATAATATAAATAAATCTACAAAAATAATTAGAAATTTTTCAAATGATTTCAATTTGATAGTAAATTTTAGTAGTAAATATAAATAGTGCTATTGATTGATCATTTTTAAGTAATATTATTGATTTTAAATATAAATAGTATTAATTAAATTTTTTTATTTTTTATTTTTCAAGTCACGTGTTTTTTTTCTTTGATAGTATACGTTATTATATATGAAATTGATTATTCATGTGAGAGAAAAAATATATTTTGTTGAGATATATGACATTTATAAGCAAAGTATATATGAAATGGTTGGTCTTGTGAAAAAATGAAACATTTACTAAGATGCTTTTTTATAGTAGCAATTAGTTTTTAAATAAATCAAAAATTGTAAATGAGTGTAATACTTGGTGTAACTAATTGGTGTAATTTGATCTCTCCTCATATATATATGAGAAGGGATCAAATTACACCCAAAAAGTTACATTATGAGTTATCAAAAACGTCACTTCGAATTAATATATTTTAAAATCAACCGTTGGATTGAAACATACCATTATATAGATCATACCTATAAAGTTTGAGATTAATCTATAATGATTTACTATGTCATTGAACTACATCAAAATTAACGTTATATGAAAGTCTATTCTGACGTTAATCTTTGGATATCTTGATCGTATAGTAAATCATTAATCAATGTGATGTTGTGTGTGTGTGTGTGTCATGTATATGTGTGTGTGTGTGTGTGTGTGTGTGTGTGTGTGTGTGTGTGTGTGTGTGTGTGTGTGTGTGTGTGTGTGTGTGTGTGTGTGTGTGTGTGTGTGTGTGTGTGTGTGTGTGTGTGTGTGTGTGTGTGTGTGTGTGTGTGTGTGTGTGTGTGTGTGTGTGTGTGTGTGTGTGTGTGTGTGTGTGTGTGTGTGTGTGTGTGTGTGTGTGTGTATTCCACTTCAACTTAAAAATTATTTTTTGTGTTTGAGTATTTTTTTTCAAAATCAATTTTCTTCCTCCAAAATCATTTCTCTTGGATTTAGGTTTTAGTATTTATTGATCTTTTGTGGAGCATTTTGTAGAATTAATTATCACTTTCTTACTAGCTCATGCCAGAGGGACTTTATTTTCTAAATATTTTTTTTGTTTTTTTGTTTTCCTTTTCTCACTGAAACAAATGTCTCAATAATTGAGTCATAATCTCTTTCTTCTAAATTTTTAAGTAATGAAAGACTATAGTGGAATCCATGAATGCTTTAAATCTTTTCTGCATAAGTTTTATCATCCATCACATTTCAGTAAACTAAATTAAGTATATGTGAGAATTGACTTCAACAAACCCAATAAAAAAGTTGGTTTTTTTGGGTATATTTCCAAAATCATCTCTCTTAGAAGCTAAAACTCCTTTTATTTATATTTTATTTGTTACAACTCCTTTTAATTTTTCCTTTTTAATCTTTTTAATTTTCATCAATTACTTTTTAATTTGTATTAAATTTTTTTACCATTTTAATAATTATATATTAAAAATCAATTTTAATAAAATTATCTCATCTAATATAAATGATATGATTATGGATGTCTGTGAATTAGGATATTTCAATTGATTTTTTATTTATTTCATATGTCCTATAAATAAGACTCATATTGTACTTAAAATTTATATTGATAATGAGAATAATACAATATTATTTCTCCCAATTTCTCTCATTCGTTTATACTCTTTTATTATATTGTCCCCGGGAAAACATCAAGACTCACCCACAACTGGCACATCATTAGTCATAACATCGCCCTTCACTCCTAGAGATGTGAATAACACAAGTACCTGATCATTCCTCCTCAAGGAAACTTCGACTGACCGCTAGGCATAAATCTCGAACCCATACTTTCTTCGAAATCAGAAAATAACTCATTCGCACTAACGTTTGTACCCATGTAATTCATGACATACTAAACCAATTGTTCCCACCTGAACCATCTCAGAGGAGCACAAGCTTCTCCCCCTTGTTTCCATCTCACTCTTGTCAACAAGTGATTAGAAAAGCAAGAAAGCACCGACAGTGTTTCACACACATGTTGTGTACTAAGGAACAACACATCGACAGTATTCCACTATCATATTACACTGACTCGATAACTTGGCTGGACGGACTGACCTACTCTAATACCACTAATGTAACACCCTATTTTCCCTGTCTGTAATTTAATAAATCAGAGTAAATTAATTCATAAAATAAAACATTAAGAATAGGATGCCACATCTTCGTACATACATAAAAATTCATATAAAGAGATACGCAACACATAGTCACTTAATTCATCATATCTGAACTTCGTTTTATTTATTCACAGCGTAAAAACACCACTAGAAATTATTCTCCACATGAGTAATAGTTGTCATAATTCAAAATTCAAATTAAAACATCAATCAAAATCCAACAAACGGAATTCTACAATAGTTTACTCCCATCATAATAAAACAAACGCAAAATCTCCAAGTGTTACGTGTAACACCCCATCTAAATACCCCGAATATATTAATTAAATTAACATTTAAATCATCTTTAATCAGAGTTTAACACGGTAATCACGGGATGTCACAATTAATAAATAGAA
Source organism: Vicia sativa (assembly GCA_021764765.1). Taxonomy (NCBI): domain Eukaryota; kingdom Viridiplantae; phylum Streptophyta; class Magnoliopsida; order Fabales; family Fabaceae; genus Vicia; species Vicia sativa. The sequence continues at coordinate 129,825,834 of CM038792.1, forward strand.
TAAACCTTCATTCAAGCAGTAGCCATGCTACAGGGATCAACATTTCAATTAATTTCAATCAAGCTAAGACCATGTCTTACAGTGAAAGATACCATAACCAAAAAGCGGAATAAATTCAATCAACATTATTCCCACTAAGTTTTAAATAAATAATAGACCAAGTCTAAGTCCTCATCTAACGTTCCCCGGTTACAATCTAATCGAGCATGACAACGACAGCGGACTAAGCGATGAGCTCTAGAGCCATCCTCACCGACTCTTGTTGCTAACTTTAATGCGAAATGGTAAAGTAAGGGTGAGACTTCTCATAATTAAAGCATATTATAAGCTTCTCAATTAACAATATATTTCAAGCATATTAATCCACCCATTTCAACATAACTCGATTCAATACACAAATACAACCATATAATCATCATGCCTGACAATCATCAATCGGAGAATAGTAACCTTTGGAAGACATCCTAACATGTTACTATTCCATACAAATATAATGCGACTCAATGCATGCGGTACCGACTCGTGACCAAGTCATCCAACAACGATCCATCATCAACGGATACGGTACCATCGATTCGTCCATAACCACTGGACACGAATCCGGCCTAACCACCCATCATGTCTGATTGAACCGACTTTGTAGGATTTTGTATCCAAATGTGCGGATAGCAAGAGTCGCCACCGACTTTTATTTTTATCCAATTAAGGGAAGGTAAAAGTAATGAAAAAGACCTTAGATTACGAGTTCGGAGAATGGTTATGAAAAGGGAAGGTATTAGCACCCTTTCCATCCGTAGTTATCTACGGGCTCTTAGTTACTCTAGATCACTTTTTAAAATTGCTTTACGTGTGTTTGACAAAGATGTTTTGAAAAAGGCATTTCGCTTTGACTTTGTAATGACTCATGTAGGAGTGTATACAAAGTGTTCGGAAATGTTTTGTTTTGAAAAAATTTGAACTTTGAAAAAGTGTGTGATGTGAAAAGCATTTGATAGAGCAAGCAACTAAGAGACTTATTTACCCACTAATTGGTCGTTTTTGTTGTACTTCTACATTCCTTTAGAATAGCGCTAGCCATACCATTAGTTAGTAGGTAGCTTCATTCGTTGGATGTAAGCGGGACATTCGAAGGACATCGGATGGTCATAGAAGGCAACTTGTAGGAAGTATCCTAGCACATTCGAAGGACTATCATCATTTTCGTGGCGACAATCGAGGGTCAAGATCATGTATTCGGAGGCGACATCGTGGGTCTTATGATCTTTGTATCGAAGGGACTATGATGATTTGTTTGGAAGGCAACGGTGCTAGAATTCCTCTACGTTCGAGGGACATGACCATTTGAAATCGAAGGCATCGAGAGAATTACCCTAAGGGTGCGTGTGTGAAAGAAGTGTGTTGATTTGATATTTTATCTTGAAGATTAGTGTGAGCTATGTCCAATTATTATCTTGCCATACACACTAGTTACTAACGAGTTTATAGGGTGCGGAAAGTAAAATGCGGAATGTAAAGTGCGGAAAGGTAAATCTACGCTATTACATGGCTTTAGGCGATACATAATTAGGAGTGCGGAAAATAAAAGTCCTAAATTAAACTATTACAACCCATGAGCAATTACATTATTGGGAAAAATAGAAAAGCAGTAAAAGCGTCGAATTGGAACAACACAGTGAAAGAATGAGAAATTGGAAAATACGAGGTGAATTGAATAAGAGGAAAAATGTTAGAAAAATGCACATTTTAAATAAGAGAAAATTAATATATGCTGGAAATAAGATAAATAAGCTAAAATAAATTTTTGGGATTTTTTAGAAAAGATTTAATAATTAAAATGCAATTTATAATGATTTAAATGCAAAAATAAAAATAAAATAAATATGCATGCAAAAATTATATTTTTTAATTTATTAAATTAAATAAAGGTTTTTATGAAAATAATGTAAAAATAAAAAATGTTTTTGGTAATTTTTTAATGCAGAATAAAAAATATGAAAACAATTAAAATGAATGGAAATATTAGAAATAATAGAAAATATGAAAATATAGAAAATATGCAGTTTTGTAAAAGGAAATCAAAACCGGTGCCAATGAGGTTCGAACCCAGGTCATGAGAGAGCATCTTGGAACAGTGACAGCTTTTACCACTACGCCAGCTTGCGTTTGTTGTCATGGAATGGAAACGGGTGATCATGAGGCACACGCGTCGCTATCTGGATCGGTCAAAGCACAATCAGCCTGGTGGGGTCCTCGCTGGATGGGTGAATGAATCAGAGATCGCCATAACGCCACGCACGCCCTTGCCGGAGTCAACACGTTCAACGACGCCGGAGCCCTAGCTCCGGTCGTCTTCTCCGGTATGGCACGATCTGAACCTGCAAAAATACGAATTTTAAAAGCAAAAGAAGGGTCATGTCCCCCTATTTCGACCCTTCTGAATTCAATGGAGGTGTCTGTTTTGGCTGAAACGGCTTGTATTGATCAGTTCGAACCAAACAGTTCCTCGAGCCCTAACCATGGCATCCAGGATTTCTCGTGAAACCTTACATGTTGTGCATCAAATGCGTTCTAAGGAACACCACGAACTCAAACAAACACACAAAGATTAATGCATGATTTACAAGAATCAAAATCGAAGAAAATTCAAACCGTGAGAGTTCAAGCCGCGATCCGGCGACTGGCTTCGAGCGATGGATGCTTATGACTCGGAACCTCTAAGCAAGTTTGGATGGATGGCTTTGGTGAAACTTGCTGGAAATTGAAATTCGAATTTCAAAGATTCTTGGAAAATTTGGCAAGAGTTTGGGTTTGTTTTTAGGTTAGGGTTCGTGTCCTTGTTTGTTCACAATGCTGGCAATTTATAGAAGAGGTTTGGATGGCAAAAGAGTGAAAAAAAGATTGGATCATTGATGTGCAAATATTTTCTTTGAAAATCAAATCAAATTTTGAAGAAAATATGATTTTCTCATCAATGCCATGGCTTCTGAATTTGGTAAATGGTGTGGGCTTTCTTGGACATTAAGAGAGATATAAATCCAACTTAATTGAAAAAATAACTTAATTTTCATATTTTACATAATTTATTTTTGAATTAAATGTTGTAAAATTCAAATATAAACCATGAAAATAGAAAATCACCAATGCCAAGCTTTTATGGGTCAAAAATAACATCATGAACAAGTTTGGATCAAAAGATTATAGGCCCATTTGGAAAATTTTGCATTTTGACCAAAATGTCCTTTTGCAATTGTCAAAATTGCCCAACTTGAATAGTGTATCTTGCTCAATTTTCCACCTTTTTGAGTGCTCTTGGACTTTTTGGAAAGCTCTAAGAGTCCTCTAACCAATGTCTTTGGCCTCATCTAATTTGGAGTTACCATGCTCAATATATCTTCAAAACAAAAGTTGACTTTTGTTGACTTTGAAAATGACTGTAATGTTTTGAGCTATACCTCTCAAATGAAGCATTTTTGGACATTCTTGTGAGACATGAAGTTGTAGAGAATTGAATTTCCTTCAAAACAAGAGGTGGTGGAAAAATTTGAGAAGTATGAAAAGTTATGATCATCAAAGTTGATTGACTTTTCACCTAGAAACCCTAATTTAGAAAGTTTGACTTTTGAGCAAATCTTGAGTTTTCTTGATGAATCATGATCAACCCTTGATCAAATGATGAATGTAACTTCAAAATGAGGATGTTGACCAAAAATTATGAAGTTTGACGTATGTTGACCACAGTTGACTTTTGTCCAATACACGATTTTCAACCATCGAGCAATTGTGCGAGGAAACTTGACTTGAAGCTTGAAACTTGACATGGAGAATCTTTGAAGCATATGAGGAGGCATGAGGGCCATTGGAGATGTTGGAAATCCATCTTGACTTGAGAGATTCCAAACCCTAGTTTGGGTTGATTGTCTAGAGAGAGTTTGTCGATCAACTCTTGAGGAATCCTTGAGTATGGATGTATGAAATCTCTTGAGAAGATGGAGGATAAATTTTGGGGTATGACAGCTGCCCTGTTCAATCTTCTTGTCTTGGAGGTTAGATTGACATGCTTGTCTTTCGCGACACGGAGGTAGAAGATGATTGAACAAATACACCGAAAATTTGCACTCGTTGGTGGATGATGCGGAATGGGCTTATGCCATTTGGAGAAGTTGGAGACTTCGTTGGGAACAGTCGACGCTAGACTCGAGGTTGTGAATAGGAGGCGACGGAGATGGGCTTAAGACGCCATCTGGAAAGGTCGATCTTTGGGAGTGAGTCGTGCGCTAGACTCTGTAGACGTCTCTGGAAGGAGCATGGAGATGGGCTTAAGATGCCATCCGGGAGGAGTCGTATGTTAGACTTTGTGCTCACCTTTGAATGAAGTTATTGGTGTATTGATTTTTAACCATATATGCGGATTCGAAAGTGAAGAGATGTTGACAAATGGTCGGAGATGGGCTTAAGATGCCATCCAAGGCAATCGAGTCGTCGCTAGACTCGTAGTCTTTGTTGATAATAAGGAATCGAATAAATCTTCGTCTTGATTACTCGAGGGAGATTGTAATTGGCAAAATGTGGATAGCTTCCTGTTGTGCATCGGTGTTGATCCATTGCATTATCGGAGGATAACCGAGGTGGTCTTCGGATAGTTTTCCCATCGGTTCGGGCTTAATCTCGACCATCGTCGGAGGCGATCTTTCGATAGTTTTCCGTCGGCTCGGGCTTAATCTGGACTGTTTGCGGCGGTCTTCGAGATAGTTTTCCGTCGGCTCGGGGCTTAATCTGGACTGTTTGCAAAGTGGATCACACTGCTTTGGAGAAAACAAGAGAAACTTTGATAGAATATTCGTTAGTTTTATGCAAAGTATGATGCATGACAGTGTATATGAATGACATATGCATGGAGTATGATTTTATGAGTAATGTATGAATGATAAATGTTGTGATATTTCAAAACATATCCATCTTGAAGAAGATCACGGATATTACATTTGAAGATTTCGACTTGGGGAATTGAGTAGGTGAGAAGTCCCCGCTTTCGAAGGAGAAGAAAGATATCCAGGATTCCTCCGCTGCACTATCTGACCAAGTCTTGGGCTTAGATACTGTTGAGGAAGATAGAGATTGAGAAGCTCGTTGTTGGAGATCTCATAGACCCTGCTGAGGAGAGTCTGGGAGACAATCTGTTGGGGACCTTGTATGTAGATCTTGCTGAGGAAATTTAGGAGATGCTCTACTGGGGATTCCGAGTGTAGATCTCGCTGGAGGGTATTTGATAGTTGTTGAGAGACCGGGCTAGAAGAGTCTGGAGTCCGTTGTAATCTCTGGTTGGGGAATAAAAGATGTATGTTTCCTTCGATGCACTATCTGACCAAGTTTTGAGTCTGGATACTGCTGCCGGGGAGAAGGGAGAGGATTGAGAAATATCCATTGGGATGAAGTGTTCGCTTGGAGGCGATGTAACGTTGCTCGGTTGAGTGGAATCACCGCTTGTGGATTAACATATACTTCGCTAGGGAAGGTGTGTTGTGAGTGACACCTTTATGCTCTGTGGGGAACTATTCGGTGACTTTCGTCGTCATCCCAATTCCTGGAACCTGTAGTAAGTACTTTCGAATGTTCACTTTTCGTATGTTTGTGATTAGATTCTTATTGTCAAATGCGTATAGTCATTCAAAACAAACGTTGGACTTATTGCAAACAACAACAAAAATTGTAAAGAGAAAGAAACTTGCTCATTCAAAAGGCGTATGGCCAAGTTGTTTGTACACAAGAAAGGTAAAAGCTATGCGGAAACAATCTCGTTAAGTTCCAACTATGCTAGTACTCATATATTTCAACTATCTCATCTCCTTGTTGTCGAGAAAGTGAGTAGGCGATCTTCGCCATTTGAATCTTGAATCGATAGTAGTGCAGGCGGTGATCTGGAAGAGACATAGTCGTGCGCTTAAATCCCTAACTTTTGCCTAGACCGCCTTTCGGTTTTCATCACCGATACCTTTTTGCCCAAGCCGCCTTTTCGACTTGCCGGTGTACATGTTTTGTATATATCCTTAATTTTTGCCCGAACCTTTGGTTCGCCAGATGCCCTTATTTTTGCCTAGGTCGATCGACCTAGCGGGTCTCTTTATCGTAGTATTTTTGACTATGTCTGCGTTCACGGGTGTGGGAAGTCTTCACCGTCCATGGTGCTAAGTATCATAGCTCCGGAAAATCTCTTGACTACAAACGGTCCCTCATGGGAGTCCATTTGCCCCGGATCACCTTGTGGAAGAATGATGCGTTTGACTACTAGATCACCGACTTGGTAGACTCGGTGTTTGACCTTCTTGTTAAATGCTCTGATCATTCGTTTCTGATAAATCTGTCCATGGCAGATGGACGCGAGTCGTTTCTCATCAATCAAATTGATCTGGTCAAGCCGAGTCTAAACCCAATCGTCTTCACCTAACTCTGCGTCTTGGAGGACTCTGGTTGAGGGTATCTGAACCTCAATGGGTAAGACGGCTTCCATACCGTATACAAGAGAGAAGGGGGTTGCCCCTGTTGACGTTCGTGCTGAAGCGATAACCATGGAGAGCAAATGGTAACATCTCGTGCCAATCTTTGTAAGTCACAGTCATCTTCTGTATAATCTTCTTAATGTTCTTGTTGGCGGCTTCCACTGCGCCATTCATCTTAGGCCGGTAAGGAGATGAATTGTGATGCTTAATCTTGAACTGCATGCAGAGTTCGGTGATCATCTTGTTGTTGAGATTGGAACCGTTATACGTGATAATCCTTTCGAGTGCCATACCGACAGATAAGATTATGCTTGATGAATCGAGCCACTACATTCTTGGTAACAGATGCATACGAGGCCGCTTCTACCCACTTGGTAAAGTAATCGATTGCCAAAACGATGTCCATTGGAAGCCGTGGGCTTAATCTCCCCGATCATGTCAATGCCCCACATTGCAAAAGGCCAAGGAGAAGTTAAAACATTGAGGTCTGAGGTACGTGTACTTTGTCGGCATAACCGCACTTGTGACAAGATCGAGCGTAGCGGTGACAATCAACTTCCATGGTAGACCAATAGTAACCTGTTCTCAAAATCTTCTTAGCCATAGTGTGTCCACTGGAGTGGGTACCAAATTCACCCTCGTGTAACTCTTCCATGATACACATTCTCGTTTTCGTCTACACGAGTAAGCACGGATCGTGGTTGCGCTTGTATAAGATGCCCGAGAAAGAATTTGGATGCGAATCTTCTCGTGAACTTCTTATCATTGATGGATGCCTGCGGATATTCCGAGTCTCAAGATACCTCTTCACGTCATAGTACCAAGGTTTCTCTTGTCAAGCTCACAACAATCTGGTTCGTCGAACTTCTCAATGATGATCCGGGAGCCTCGTTGTCCCATCTAACCTTGAACATAGGCGACATAGTAGCCAATCGTCCAACCGATTCTCTTCTCGTGGAATGTGATCAAAAGTAATCTCTTCAAGTAATCAAACTCGAACATGCTCTCGATACGGAATGAGATTCGGATGCTTCGATCCCACTCGCCTTAATCGGTGATCACCAAAGCCGAGTCTCCATACACTTGTAAGAACTTGATTCGTAAGTCAATAGCGGCTTTAAGACCCATGATGCACGCCGATTCGCCATGTTATTAGTGCAACTAAAACAAAGTCTAGCGGTGAAAGGCGTATGTCCGCGGTAGGGATGTAATGATGGCGCCAATGCCATTGCCAAGTGCGTTTGAGGCTCCATCGAAGACCATGGTCCATCGGATCCTTGTTCGTGTCCTTCGTGCGGGCACAGTTCTTCGCAATCGATGACTAGTAGAACATCTTCATCCGAAATTGAATCGCATAGGCGATAGTCATCTACGGCTTGATGAGCCAAATGATCGGCTACTACACTTCCTTTGATCGCTTCGAGAAGTGTCTTGGATGTCATATTCGGTCAAGATCATTTGCCATCTTGCTATTCTTCGGAGAGAGGTTTCTCAAAGATGTATTTTATCGGATCCATCTTGGAAATCAATAAGGTAGTGTGAGTCAACATATCTTGTCTTAGCCGTGACAGCCCAAGCCAAAGCGTTGCAAGTTTTCTCGGTGTGAGTATCTTGTTTCACGATCGGTAAACTTTTGCTAAGGTAGTATATTGCATGCTCTTTTCGACTGACTCGTCATGTTGCCCCAACACACACCCATTGAGTTCTCTAACACCGTCAAGTACATGATAAGAGGTCTTCCTTGGTAGGTGGCATCGGGATGGGAGGATTAGAGGTACTCTTTGATTTTGTCAAAAGCGATCCGCAATCGTGTTCCATTCCACTACTTGATCTTTCTTAAGTAACTTGAAGATTGACTCACAAGTAGCGATTAGGTGTGCAATGAATCGCAATGTAGTTTAATCGGCCCAAGAAACCTCGACTTCCTTCTCGGGCGAGGCGCATCTCTTGAATGGCTTTAACCTTGGCGGTCAACCTCAATACCTCTTCCACGACTACAAACCCTAGGAGTTTTCGGATCGACTCCAAAGGTGCATTTGTTGGGATTCTCAATCACTTCTTCAATCATCAAATAGTTTACGCAAATGATCTAGATGCTCTTCTTGATCTGTGATCGAGCTATCATGTCGTCGACGTAGACCTCTATCTCGTGATGAATCATGTCATGAAATAATGTAACCATAGCACGCTGGTAAGTGGCGTCTGCGTTCTTCAGTCCGAACGGCATAACCTTGTAGCAGAAAGTGCCCCACTGTGTAACAAAAGTAGTCTTCTCCATGTCTTCAGGAGCCATTTTAATCTGATTGTAACCGGAGAAACCATCCATGAAGGAGAAAACCTTATGCTGAGCGGTATTATCAACCAGAACATCAATATGAGGAAGTGGAAAATCGTCTTTCGGACTCGCTTTGTTCAAATCTCTGTAATCCACACATTCGTACCTTGCCATCCTTCTTAGGTACGGGTACCACATTAGCAACCCACTGGTGATAAGAGGTGACAGCTAAGAAACCAGCGTTGAACTGCTTCATAACCTCAGCTTTGATCTTCTCTGACATCTCGGACGATCGACGAACCTTCATTTCAACGAGAAAACCTTCTTTTGTCGGCAATCGGTGTACCACAATATCAATGTCTAAACCGGGCATGTCTTCGTATGACCAAGCAAAACCTCATATAGTCTCGTAGCATCCGAATCAACCTTTCTTTAACACTGCTCAAGTCCCGCTCCTATCTTGATCTCTTTTACTTGACCCAAATTCACAACCTCAACTTGCTCTTCGTGGTCAGTATAACTTGCTCTTCTTGAGCAGTCTAGCAAGTTCTCCGGCACTTCACAATCTTCCTCACTTTCGTCTTCGCTTGGTAGATCGGATTATCGAAGTCATATTTAGCACTAGCATAGTTATTAACGAGATTCGGAGTGATTCTGTTGTATCACGTGGGTGTGTGTAAACACATAGCCTTTTGAAGGGGTGATAAAGTAAAGAAAGAAAACAAACAATTGAATGCAAAAGTCCAACGAATTTATTGAATGAAAATACGCAAACGACAGATAATAACCCTCGCAAACGAGCCATGATGCCTCGGGCAAGGCACTAGGCTTTCAAAGTTTATTGTTCAAAACATAAAGAAATACGAAAAGCAAAACAAAACAAGAGCAATTACTCCTGGCTAAAGGAGATTGGTATGACGTCTTCCGTCTTCCAATTCTTGAGCCCATGATCCGAGTTGGGAAGATCCACTTGCGATGTCGGCCGTTGTCGCCTTCTATAGCATGGATTCCACTCCGATGCGGAAAGGAAGTTGGCCGCACGTTCGCGGCGTATCATCTTCGACTTTGATGGTGAAGCCTAAACCATCTTGTCGGTTTGAAAGGAAGATCGGGAGCGACCCCAAATAGTACTCTTCCTTCTTCAACGAGCTTGAGCATCTTTCAATGAGGCCATCCTAGGCGGAACTTTAGCATCTTCAGAGTGATAGGAGAGTCAGCAGCATGACTCGGGTATTGTTTCAAAAGCTTGATAGGAGTCTCAAGAATTCTCCTTCCATCTCGAGGTATCGGAATGGTAGATGATGACCATGTACTCTTCTTCACCACACAGAACAACCTTCCTTTCACGGTACTTTAGTTTCGATGTAAGGTAGAGGTAGCCCCATGTATCCAAGGCGTCCAAGTAGGCAAGAATAAGTGGACGGATGTCCATGACAAAGAAAGTGGAATCAAAAGTCCGGGAACCGACTTTAACAGAGAGTGAGCTCTCCAAGTCTGCGCTTAGAACCATCAAAAGCTCTCACGATAATGTCACCGGGTCTCGAACCAACCCTTCGACATCAAGCCGATCAAAAGCGGTCTTGTAAGATATTCGAGCGAACCGTATCTACTAAAACATGAGACAATGTAGTGCCCTTGCATTCAATGAGATGTGCAAGGCTTTGTTATGTTTCTTCCGCAGAGTCAAATCAAGATCGAGAAGCCTAGGCCGTTGTTGGCAGCCGGCTAGCAATACAAACTTGAACTGGTCGGTGGTAGTGTCTTGCGCACATGAGCATTCTTGAAACTTCACCAAGGCATTAGCATGAGCCTCGAGCACAAGAGCAAAGCGAGCATGGAAATCTTGGACGAGTCTGTCCTAACTGCTCCACAACATTGTAATCACTCTTCTTGATGATCTTGAATTTCCTCCATTTCTTGTTTGGAGGTGTCTTGATAACTTCCTTTGGTACTTCGGTTGAGCGGGATGAGCCACGGTTCTTTCCTCTAGTGGGGATATTGGTTGAGTAGACGAAATGCAGTGGAGTCGCAGTGTCTTTGGAGGAGAGATCTCGAGAGAATACTCTTCCGTTCGGGTCACCTTATCGATCCGTGATGTTGTCGATGTCGGAATAGAAGTTCCAATGGTAAGATCTTCAATTGTCGAGGGTCTTGCTTGACGCCATGATAGTAAACATCACCCATAATTCCAAGGATAGCCTTGTCGAGGAATATGGCCGGTCTTGGAGAAGTGATAATGAGAGGTGCCACTCTAGGCACAAGATCGCAGAGGAAATCCTTATCGTGTTAACATCAAGATAGTCTTCGGGAAATCGTCACCCCATCCGTCTCCTTAACATCTTCAATAGGAATCTTGTAACTATCGGTGACATGTATTTCACCATGTAATCATACTTTCCACTTGGCTGCCCCAAGGTATCCCACAGATGGTACAGCTTCGTCGCATTGTCGATCTTCAACTTAGACATTTCTTCACACACTTACGGTGGTTAAATAGCATCTCACGGTTGTCCATCATACACGAACACGTCTTCTCAACCAAGCACAACCATCGGTGCGTGGGCACCAACGACAATCTTGGACATCCGGGATTGACACCGCTTGCAACAAATTCTTCTTAATCCATCGAGGAATGGTCAAGTCATCTATGTTGAAAACATAAGTATCGTCACCAAGATTGGAACCCTTGTCATGATTAGGCATAGGCGCATTGATCACATTCGAGTCTCAACAGGAGGATCAAACTCAATCGCTTAGCTTCAATCATATCTTGAATTTTGTTCTTGAGCCCAACAATTGTCGATGTCGTGCCTCTATTGGAATGGTAAGCACACTTAGCATTTGTATTGTACCGGAGAGGAAGTGTTGACATTCGAGGAGGATCCTCAAGGTAATCACCGCTTTCAACATGTGTTGCAAGGCTTGCGACAATGGCATGTTGATCTTCGTGCTGCCTCGTGGCGGCTCGTTGCGTTGTCTCATGGAGGTTGTCTTGATGTAGGATTGAGATCACAACCGCCTACGATTGAGCACGGTCGGTCTTGGCTCGGCTTTTCGACCATACACAGATTAGCTTCTTTCTTAGCACCAAAAGATCTTTTCGCGGATTTGAAGATGACTCTACATGGATCTTCCCACTCTTGAGACCGCTTCAATGCGCCGCGTCAATATCACCTCGGTGAATCCGGATGAAGAATTTCCAATCGATGATTGAAGAACGGGCTGTCGGTGTTCCCATGAACATATCAACCAACTCCCTATTGGACAAGGGTGGTTGAACTCACGCTAGATCCTCCACTTCGAGCATACTCCTTGAACTTCGTCACGATCCATAGACATGCTTTGTAGTTGCATGCGAGTGGGTGTCAATTCAGATTGTACTCATATCGTCAGAGAAAGCATCACCAAATCACCCAAGTACGGATACGGTCATTCTCTAGTCGATAGTACCATTCCAACCGAGTTAGACAAACTCTCTTGAAAATAGTGCATCCACAACTTTCATCATCGATGTGGGGATTGATCTTCCGGACATAGGACTTCAAATGCACTTAGGGCAAGAGATGCCATCATATTTAGCAAAAGTAGGAACTTTGAACTTGGGAGGAATCACAACACGTGGACAAGACTCGGTCATCAAAATTCAGCCGGACATCTTCGTGTTTTCCACAAGATTCGACGGTCTTGAGTTGCTTGTACTTGTCATCTTCATCGAGTGTTGGCTATAATCGAGTGGTCCTCCTCCTTTCTTTGGCTCACTGTTCACCTTCATCACCCTTGGTACTCCCCGGTATGGACACTTCCTTCAGAGCTCAATCGGCTGACCACTTTTGGACCCCCTTTGAAACGTCTACCCATGTTGAGGAGACCAACAACCTTCTTCTTTCTGTTGATGAGCTTCTTCAAATCTTCTTGGCCTTGGACCAAGTTGGTGAACATCTGTTGAACCGAGCATTCGAGCACGGAGATCTTTGACCTGCTCAAGAGCCATTTCTGCTAAAATAAATAGCGAGCAAATGAGAAAACCAATCTCCAATGTACCTGTGATGCAATGTTATGATATGCTATGCAATGTTTATGCGAATGCGATGCAATGTTTTCAAGGACCTAAGAGATTTAAATTTGTTAAACAAGCAATGAACAAACATTTATTAGTACTTCTCATTATTCTTTTTCTTTTACAAGAGATAGTTCAAAGCAATAAAAGAAAACATAAACATCCTAAAGCTCTAAGTCTCCCATGGGCGCTTCCTCTTGGTGCCGATGTAGGCGTTGATGTTTCGCTCCTCGTGAAGTAGCTTGGTCAACTCTAACACTTTCTTCTCGCTTGCATAGCATTGAGTTTCAAAGGTATCCCTTTCTTCTTTAAGCTGAATCCAGGATCGCTTCAGGTCTTCAAAATCGAGAGGCATGTCGGGATGGAGAACAGATAGGTACGTCACCTATAGCAACAGTTCCATAATTACCGGTAGAACAGCGTGAATGGCATCATGAGGTTTTGAGCTCGAGCTCGCACCCATTTGAGGTAAGGTTCCCAAGGAATGGAGTTCGGGTGCCCCAAAGTCTTGGTATCAGTCTTCTTTACCATGCCCCAAGCATGTATAAACCTTCGTCGGTAATTCTAGAGATCGTGATTGTAATCGAACACAATATCTTGGAGAAGCATATCATGTGGACCATCTCTTCGAGCAAAACTAAACTGACGTAAAGCTAGAGAAGGGTTGTAAGTAATACCTCCCCTTATACCAAGGAGTGGTACATTAGGGAATTCTCCACAACGCTCAATGAATGTGAAGTCTTTTTGAGAGAAAAGATTCCAACGGATATCTGAATGAGAGAGTGACATTAGTCTTTGAGACCATCTCAACCTTTGTTCGTTCTTCAAAACTGATGGAGGAAGGTGCGAAATAAACCACCTAGAAAGTAACGGTATACAACACATGAGAGTTCCTTGTCGCTTAGTAGTACGAGTGTGGAGAGAATGTAGGATGTCTCCAAGTAAGGTAGGCACTGGATTACGGGTAAGAAACAACTTGATGGCATTGACATCTATGAATTGATCCGAATTAGGAAATAGAACCAAACCATAAATTAGCAAGGCAACAATGTTCTCAAATGCATGGAAACTCATAGCTTTGAGGAATTCTCGGGCTTTCTTGATTAAGAACTTGGAAAGTAAACCCTTAACTCCACTTCTAGTTTCCCAATTGGCTTCAATATCCGAGCGTAAGTGTAAGGCGGATGCGATGTCTTGAACTTAGGAATCTTTTCCAAACCGTGAATGGCATTTGGTCAAGAATAGGTATCCCAAGTAGCTTAGAGAACTCTTCCAAGGTAGGAACCAATGATAATCTGAAATGTAAAGCAATGGTGTTTCGGATCAAAGAACTGAATAGGACATGCATCATATCTTCTTCAAACCGAGATAACCAAATCAAGTAGATAACCATGTCTTTTGATGAACCGAGCATGGTCGGAATTTCAAACCAATTCTTTGAATTGAGAGGGATACCCATGAAGTTGATTCGGATAGTTTTTCTAGAAGCCATAATCCCTACAAAACAGGCAAAGATAAATCCCTAGGTCCTTGAAATAGTTAGAAATGATATGCAATGCGAATGATGTCATGATGTCATGTTTAGCACACACAATCAATTCACACAATGAGCCTAGGGTTAAGGCTTGCATGAGGTAGGTGATTACCCTACCAAAAGTTTGAGTTGGTTCATCCCGTCCTATAATAGTAACCGGTTCTAGGAATCTCATATCACGATCTTTCTCGAGGCGCTTATTTCAATACGACGCCAAGTGGTCGATCGAAAATGTCCCAAAAGTCTAATCTCAATGAGCGTAGCATCGAGTATCAACCAACCTCGGTCTACATCAAAGCCGCCATCTCACTACCTTCTAATGGCCAAGATGGGTCAATTAAGGTTCTAAAAGTTTAGTTAGCGCTTGATGACACCACGCGAAGCCAAATACTTTCTTCAACTTGGGAATGAAGAGTATCGGGCAACCAAAGTGTCACGCTAACGTAGCCATCATGTTGACCGCGTAGTTATCGTCTAGCGGTCGCGATGATCTAATGCCACTTACCTAAAAGGAAACCCGATCCGTGTAGGATCCCCAACAATATAATACCCAAGCAACCCTTAAAGATAAAGCATACAAGTCAAACAAAAAGCAAAAATGATCTAGAAATCCCTAAGGCAATTCTCTCTTTAGGTGTTTTCCCACAGAGTCGCCATTACAATACGGTGAACCGACTTTATAGGATTTTGTATCCAAATGTGCGGATAGCAAGAGTCGCCACCGACTTTTATTTTTATCCAATTAAGGGAAGGTAAAAGTAAAAAAGACCTTCGTTAGATTACGAGTTCGGAGAATGGTTATGAAAAGGAAGGTATTAGCACCCTTTCCATCCGTAGTTATCTACGGCTCTTAGTTGCTCTAGATCACTTTTTAAAATTGTTTTCGTGTGTTTGACAAAGATGTTTTGAAAAAGGCATTTCGCTTTGACTTTGTAATGACTCATGTAGGAGTGTATACAAAGTGTTCGGAAATGTTTTGTTTTGAAAAGAATTTGAACTTTGAAAAAGTGTGTGATGAAAAGCATTTGATAGAGCAAGCAACTAAGAGACTTATTTACCCACCAATTGGTCGTTTTGTTGTACTTCTACATTCCTTTAGAATAGCGCTAGCCATACCATTAGTTAGTAGGTAGCTCCATTCGTGGATGTAAGCGGGACATTCGGACATCGGATGGTCATAGAGGCAACTTGTAGGAAGTATCCTAGCACATTCGAAGGGACTATCATCATTTTTCGTAGGCGACAATCGAGGGTCAAGATCATGTATTCGGAGGCGACATCGTGGGTCTTATGATCTTTGTATCGAAGGGACTATGATGATTTGTTTGGAAGGCAACGGTGCTAGAATTCCTCTACGTTCGAGGGACATGACCATTTGAAATCGAAAGGCATCGAGAGAGAATTACCCTAAGGGGTGCGTGTGTGAAAGAAGTGTGTTGATTTCAGATATTTTATCTTGAAGATTAGTGTGAGCTATGTCCAATTATTATCTTGCCATACACGCCTAGTTACTAACAGTTTATAGGGTGCGGAAAGTAAAATGCGGAATGTAAAGTGCGGAAAGGTAAATCTACGCTATTACATGGCTTTGGGGCAGATACATAATTAGGAGTGCGGAAAATAAAAGCCCTAAATTAAACTATTACAACCCATGAGCAATTACATTATTGGGAAAAAATAGAAAAACGGTAAAGAAACGTCTGAATTGGAACAACCTGTGAAAGAATGAGAAATTGGAAAATACGAGGTGAATTGAATAAGAGGAAAAATGTTAGAAAAATGCACATTTTAAATAAGAGAAAATTAATATATGCTGGAAATAAGATAAATAAGCTAAAATAAATTTTTGGGATTTTTTAGAAAAGATTTAATAATTAAAATGCAATTTATAATGATTTAAATGCAAAAATAAAAATAAAATAAATATGCATGCAAAAATTATATTTTTTAATTTATTAAATTAAATAAAGGTTTTTATGAAAATAATGTAAAAAGAAAAAATGTTTTTGGTAATTTTTTAATGCAGAATAAAAAATATGAAAACAATTAAAATGAATGGAAATATTAGAAATAATAGAAAATATGAAAATATAGAAAATATGCAGTTTTGTAAAAGGAAATCAAAACCGGTGCCAATGAGGTTCGAACCCAGGTCATGAGAGAGCATCTTGGAACAGTGACAGCTTTTACCACTACGCCAGCTTGCGTTTGTTGTCATGGAATGGAAACGGGTGATCATGAGGCACACGCGTCGCTATCTGGATCGGTCAAAGCACAATCAGCCTGGTGGGGTCCTCGCTGGATGGGTGAATGAATCAGAGATCGCCATAACGCCACGCACGCCCTTGCCGGAGTCAACACGTTCAACGACGCCGGAGCCCTAGCTCCGGTCGTCTTCTCCGGTATGGCACGATCTGAACCTGCAAAAATACGAATTTTAAAAGCAAAAGAAGGGTCATGTCCCCCTATTTCGACCCTTCTGAATTCAATGGAGGTGTCTGTTTTGGCTGAAACGGCTTGTATTGATCAGTTCGAACCAAACAGTTCCTCGAGCCCTAACCATGGCATCCTGGGATTTCTACGTGAAACCTTACATGTTGTGCATCAAATGCGTTCTAAGGAACACCCTGAACTCAAACAAACACACAGGAACAGTTAATAATGCATGATTTACAAGAATCAAAATCGAAGAAAATTCAAACCGGTGAGAGTTCAAGCACGCGATCTGGGCAGCCTGGGCTTCGAGCGATGGATGCTTATGACTCCTGGGAACCTCCTGAGCAAGTTTGGATGGATGGCTTTGACTGAAACTTGCTGGAAATTGAAATTCGAATTTCAAAGATTCTTGGAAAATTTGGCAAGAGTTTGGGTTTGTTTTTAGGTTAGGGTTTCGTGTCCTTGTTTGTTCACAATGCTGGCAATTTATAGAAGAGGTTTGGATGGCAAAAGAGTGAAAAAAGATTGGATCATTGATGTGCAAATATTTTCTTTGAAAATCAAATCAAATTTTGAAGAAAATATGATTTTCTCATCAATGCCATGGCTTGCACGAATTTGGTAAATGGTGTGGGCTTTCTTGGACATTAAGAGATATAAATCCAACTTAATTGAAAAATAACTTAATTTTCATATTTTACATAATTTATTTTTGAATTAAATGTTGTAAAATTCAAATATAAACCATGAAAATAGAAAATCACCAATGCCAAGCTTTTATGGGTCAAAAATAACATCATGAACAAGTTTGGATCAAAAGATTATAGGCCCATTTGGAAAATTTTGCATTTTGACCAAAATGTCCTTTTGTGCAATGTCCAAAATTGCCCAACTTCGAATAGTGTATCTTGCTCAATTTCCCACCTTTTGAGTGTTCTTGGACTTTTTGGAAAGCTCTAAGAGTCCTCTAACCAATGTCTTTGGTCTCATCTCATTTGGAGTTACCATGCTCAATATATCTTCAAAACAAAAAGTTGACTTTTTGTTGACTTTGAAAATGACCTGTAATGTTTTGAGCTATACCTCTCAAATGAAGCATTTTTTGGACATTCTTGTGAGACATGAAGTTGTAGAGAATTGAATTTCCTTCAAAACAAGAGGTGGTGGAAAATTTCGAGAAAGTATGAGAAAGTTATGATCATCAAAGTTCATTGACTTTTCACCTAGAAACCCTAATTTAGAAAGTTTGACTTTTGAGCAAATCTTGAGTTTTCTTGATGAATCATGATCAACCCTTGATCAAATGATGAATGTAACTTCAAAATGAGGATGTTGACCAAAAATTATGAAGTTTGACTGTATGTTGACCACAGTTGACTTTTGTCCATACACCGATTTTCAACCATCCGAGCAATTGTCCGAGGAAACTTGACTTGTGAAGCTTGAAACTTGACATGGAGAATCTTTGAAGCATATGAGGAGGCATGAGGGCCATTGGAGATGTTGGAAATCCATCTTGACTTGAGAGATTCCAAACCCTAGTTTGGGTTGATTGTCTAGGAGAGAGTTTGTCTGATCAACTCTTGAGGAATCCTTGAGTATGGATGTATGAAATCTCTTGAGAAGATGGAGGGCAAATTTTGGGGTATGACACCATCCTCACTCGGTTATCGGTTATCGGCAATCCAAGTCAAATTCCGCACAATGGGAATTAACTTCACCAAACAATGTATATGCACACACATCATTAGCATGCAACATCAATCAGTCTATGTATACATTCATTGAACATAACTGAATCTCAACAATCAACATGATATATCAACTAATCATGCATACATCTAACATCAGCATAACATGCAAACCAATCCACATGATATATCAACCAATCATGCATACATCAACACAGGTTATGACCACATCAGACATCATAAACCCTCATCAACCACCACATGATATAATCACCTATCATGAAACAATTCATCACCAAGCATAAATATGCCAAACACTTACCCTTCAATTGGTAAGCCTATCACCAGTATATATCACAACAACGACAACTAAGATCAACAGCCATCAAGCATATACAACACCAACAAACACATGATATCAATACAATCATGAATACATCAATCATCATAAACTGAATCAAACCCCAAAACATGATATTCCAACCATCATGCATACAATAACAACAGCGTAACACGCTTTACATTCCCTCAGTATCAATACATCCATCAACACAGGATCTCTGCTACATACGCATCAACATGCGTCAGTCAAAAGTCACCTATCTCGAAATTTGGCTCATTTTCAAAATAATTTCAGGTTTTGGAAAATATTTTCAGTTCATAAAATAGAGCATTAAATTTAGAAAATAACGTCCAAAACGGCGCTCAAAACGGACTTACGGTTTGAAAGTTATGAATTTTCAAAGTTTGGCATTTTTCAAAAATTTAAGTTGGAACCCGGTTCCTACATATACAGGAACCGGTTCCTAAAAAGTTCAAAAACCTCGTTGTTGGAAAAATGTATGGGAACCCGGTTCCGTCACATACAGGAACCGGTTCCCACGTGTATTTTTCAGTTCTTTGTAAAATTTCAAAGGGCAACCCGGTTCCGTCACATACAGGAACCGGTTCCCACGTGTAAAAATGTAATTTTCTGCACTTTTGACAGCATCCTTCCATTTTCAATTAAATCCATTTTTACCCATACGAACTCCAACATGGGAAACACTAAAATACATCATTTGGCATCATCTATCTCATCAAACAACATATTTCCATCATCTATTTTCATCTACTGACACTCTAATCATATTCCATACATATTCTGACACAATCTGACACCAACTGACACTATTAGGTATACTTCCATGGAAACTTAGAATTTCCTAAACATAGATTCCTAACATGCCATGGTCTATAATATTAACATCAAAACCTATAATAAGCAATAACCAGTCGAAATCACCCCTTACCTTGTGGGTTCTTCGAGATTCTGACGCTTCTAGGTTTTCCTTCCTCTTTCTCCTCTTCTCACTTCTACGTATCTTGTTTTCTCCAAAATGATTCCTTTTTTTTTTCCTCTTTTCTTATTTAATTCCTTTTATTCCTTTTAACATAAATTAAATAAATCAATAAATGTGAGTAGAGTCTTTTACTCCTCACACCCCACTTTACTCATCACACCACCAATAAACTCACTTCCATTTAATTTAATTGACCTCCAATAATCCAAAATATTAAATATTACATTCCTAATTAAATTAATAATTAAAAAATCGTAATTATTTAATAATCGATTTATTTGGGGTGTCACAACTCTCCCCCACTAAAAGAGTTTTCGTCCTCGAAAACACAACTTAGACGAACAGTTCGGGATATGAGTCCTTCATCTGACTCTCCAGTTCCCATGTAACATTTCCATCTACTGGTCCTCCCCAGCTACTCTTACCAATGCGATCTCTTTGACTCGCAACCGTTTCAACTCCTCCTAATCAAAGAGATATTTCAGGCTCTTATAATCACTAATACCTCAAATCGAGAACCATATAAATAATGCCTCCCCAACTTCAAAACAAATACAACAGCTGCCAACTCTAGATCATGAGTCGGATTCGGCAAAATGAAGATCGGAGCACTAGTCAACCTCCTCTTCAGCTCTTGAAATCCTTCCTTCCAACTATCACGTCATGTTTGACATCATTTCCAATATCACTAACAAATATCCTTCTTATTCAACCACTAGAATCCCACACGATCCATTGCTATCGGGTTAAGAATGCATCAGCTCAGCTCACTCCTTACCCCATTCCCTCTAAGATACACGATTTATCACTTCCTTACACTGCAGCACAATTATAAGAACCTCCACCGAACCGCAATGTCCCCAACATTTATACACAATGCCAGTACCACAAGGCTACGTTCCAACGATAGAGCTTGCAAATTAATACATCTCTTATAATGGATGTAACATCAATAAGACATAGAACCCTTCACCCAACAATTCTATTCTGAAATCTCTAATAGTTTCATAAACTCCACACCTTCCAATGTTTAATTTGTGACTTCCAAAAGAAATCATACTCGCGTAACAAAGTGCATCACGTTACGCTTTCGCTACGCGACTCTGATTAATTACCTTAAGTCATTATCTTCATTTGATTTTCATCGACTACCAGCTCTACAAGTTTCATATTTATCTTTAGACTTTCTCCTTAATATCTACCAAAAATCATTGTTCACCTTCTTACATTCTAAACCTTCCACTCCGCGGCTTCAACTTGCATACACACTCAAGTCTCTGACCCGCTAGATAATTTCTAAGTCTTTTTCATAGCCATTTTCCTCTTAGTTTCATGCAAACTGATGAACTACTATCCTCTCAATAGAACGTCAACCACTTCACACACTATCAAGCTTGCAAGATGAGTCTATTAAATCCAACACGATCCCGTCTATTATCAACAAGAGATTAAGGGTGATCAGTTCCTCAATTTGTCAATAGATAGCCGGCAATCACAATGGATTATAAACCACCGTACCAAACTATAATAGTGTTCCTTTAGAACTTGTGCTCGAAGTCACCCAAGCACCATGGTCCAATAATCTTCCTTTAAGGTTTACGACTTCTTCCAAACTTATTTCTCATCTGATATCGACGATGAGATACCATTGATCAAACAATTTACATAACCTTCTTCACCCGCACTTAGCATCGCACAAACGTTAAGTATTTTCCTCCTCATGAGACGCTAACATACCAAATACACCATAACTCATTTTGTCCCCATTTGAAGTCCTTATCCATGCGGAGAACTTTAACGACATTCACAACTCTTAGTCTCCCTTTAAATCTCATAACATCTAGGATCCATATATGTTCAGTCTGAATCTTATTTCAAATGCAATCTCGGTAATACATCTCATCATATGATCGGTAAAAGAACTTCCAACATTTTCTTAACACATGTCAATATTTTGACATCTTAAACATGATTGCACTTCCTGTCGAATTTATTTTTCCTCTAACACCACTTATCTTTTCCTCAGAAGCTAACGTCACTTATTCATCCTCAATCGACATAAGTTGCATCTCTAATACTTTCACATTCTTACTAATACCAACATTTCATTCATTAAGAATATATCATTCTTGACCTCGTCTCAAATAATGCGATTATTCTTGGTTATGCCCATAAAATCTTCCAATACCGCAACAAATTTTGGACTTTCCCACTACAACACTACGTCACCTCGGATGGGTCTACCGCATTACCGTCACTTAAGATAACATGATAAGGAAAACTCATATCCTCATCCCGTAATCTACACCATGAAAACTTAACAAAATTCTACTCCCCTTTCGAAGTTGGAATTCAACTCACAACATTCAACATACCTATACCGAGTTTTAGAAGCTTACCTCCAACTATCTTCATCCTTAACCTGACCACGAAGGTAAGTTAATCTAAACTCAACTTTACTGAAGGCATACTTTCCAACCAATTGATCCATCAAATCACCAACAATTTGAAATAGATATTTAGTCTCAATCACCACTTAAATCGCTATCAAAATCCACACGCATTGGCTTCTCTTCCTCCTTGACTAAGGAAATTAGAGCTCCCCAAACAATACACTTGGTTTTACATATCCATTTCACTGCGCATCTTCCAATAGCTTCTTCAATTCCCTTAACTCAAAAGTTGACATCTTGCATGGTGTCATAGAAATAAGTTTTGTACCAAGAACGACATCAACAACAACTCCGATTCTCCTCAACATCATTACATGATAAATAAATTACTTTCAGGTGCTGGGACCATTTTTAAAACAAAGTTCATCACATTACCTTTCCAATGCTTCAAACGGAACTCAAATCGGACATCCAAAACTCAAGTTATGAATCTTACAAGTTTTCAAAACAATGTTGTCAGCTTCAGGAAATCAATTCCCTGTGATAGGTAATCAATTTCCACCTTGTGAGAGTGAAAAAAAATCCCAAAACATCACCGAATACAAAATTTGAGATCCTAACTTCAACATACCGCAACACACATCATTCACCATGATTAATTGCGTCAAGTTACAATTCCAATAACCAATTCACACAATTGCATACTTTATATCAACCATTGACACTGACACAATTAATCTTTTCAAGAACACCAAGAGGTAACTCACACGGACAGTTCCACAATCAACCGGAAGTGTTGCAACATTCAACCACACCAGCTTCATCTTCTAAGAGTCATCCTTCTTAATTACCAAATATCTTCTAGGCCAAGAATATGCATCGACTCATCAAACGATTCATAATTACTTGGTTTAACTTCAAACATTCAACCGAATGATAATTTCAAGCTAATTCAACATCTTACTCTAACGACGAGTTGCTATTATTCCCAGGGGAACATTAGAACTCACACCTAACGGGGACACCATTATCCATACCATCGTCCTCCATTCTCAGTGATGCGAACAACACAAGTACTTAATTGTTACCACTTAAGAGAACCTTATCGACCATCATATGAATTCTCGAAATCCCTCGAATTCGGAACTACGCAGTCTAACCAACATTTGCACTCATATAATCAATAACACATCGATCCAACTCTTCACACCAAAACATATCGGAGAAGTAAAGTTTCTCCCCCACTGGCTTCTAAACCACTCTTGCAACCAAGTAGTTAGGAAAAACAAGCACCGACGTTGTTTCACACACATGTCGACATGTATGAGTAATGACATTAAGACACTGGTCACAACGACCGACTATGCTCTGATACCACTATTGTAACACCCCATCTAAATACCCCGAATATATTAATTAAATTAACATTTAAATCATCTTTAATCAGAGTTTAACACGGTAATCACGGGATGTCACAATTAATAAATAGAATAAACCTTCATTCAAACAGTAGCCATGCTACACCGAGGATCAACATTTCCAATTAATTTCAATCAAGCTAAGACCATGTCTTACACAGCGGAAAGATACCATAACCAAAAAAACGGAATAAATTCAATCAACATTATTCCCACTAAGTTTTAAATAAATAATAGACCAAGTCTAAGTCCTCATCTAACGTTCCCCAGTGTTACAATCTAATCAGAGCATGACACTGACACGCGGACTAAACGATGAGCTCTAGAGCCATCCTCACCGACTCTTCAGCTGCTAACTTTAATCTGAAATGGTAAAGTAAGGGTGAGACTTCTCATAATTAAAGCATATTATAAGCTTCTCAATTAACAATATATTTCAAGCATATTAATCCACCCATTTCAACATAACTCCAGATTCAATACACAAATACAACCATATAATCATCATGCACAACAATCATCAATCAGAGAATAGTAACACTGGAAGACATCCTAACATGTTACTATTCCATACAAATATAATGCAGACTCAATGCATGCGGTACCGACTCGTGACCAAGTCACCCAACACTGATCCATCATCAACCGGATACAGTACCATCGATTCGTCCATAACCACTCGGACACGAATCCAGCCTAACCACTCATCCTCACTCGGTTATCGGTTATCGGCAATCCAAGTCAAATTCCGCACAATGGGAATTAACTTCACCAAACAATGTATATGCACACACATCATTAGCATGCAACATCAATCAGTCTATGTATACATTCATTGAACATAACTGAATCTCAACAATCAACATGATATATCAACTAATCATGCATACATCTAACATCAGCATAACATGCAAACCAATCCACATGATATATCAACCAATCATGCATACATCAACACAGGTTATGACCACATCAGACATCATAAACCCTCATCAACCACCACATGATATAATCACCTATCATGAAACAATTCATCACCAAGCATAAATATGCCAAACACTTACCCTTCAATTGGTAAGCCTATCACCAGTATATATCACAACAACGACAACTAAGATCAACAGCCATCAAGCATATACAACACCAACAAACACATGATATCAATACAATCATGAATACATCAATCATCATAAACTGAATCAAACCCCAAAACATGATATTCCAACCATCATGCATACAATAACAACAGCGTAACACGCTTTACATTCCCTCAGTATCAATACATCCATCAACACAGGATCTCTGCTACATACGCATCAACATGCGTCAGTCAAAAGTCACCTATCTCGAAATTTGGCTCATTTTCAAAATAATTTCAGGTTTTGGAAAATATTTTCAGTTCATAAAATAGAGCATTAAATTTAGAAAATAACGTCCAAAACGGCGCTCAAAACGGACTTACGGTTTGAAAGTTATGAATTTTCAAAGTTTGGCATTTTTCAAAAATTTAAGTTGGAACCCGGTTCCTACATATACAGGAACCGGTTCCTGAAAAGTTCAAAAACCTCGTTGTTGGAAAAATGTATGGGAACCCGGTTCCGTCACATACAGGAACCGGTTCCCACGTGTATTTTTCAGTTCTTTGTAAAATTTCAAAGGGCAACCCGGTTCCGTCACATACAGGAACCGGTTCCCACGTAAAATGTAATTTTCGCACTTTTGACAAAGCATCCTTCCATTTTCAATTAAATCCATTTTTACCCATACGAACTCCAACATGGGAAACACTAAAATACATCATTTGGCATCATCTATCTCATCAAACAACATATTTCCATCATCTATTTTCATCTACTGACACTCTAATCATATTCCATACATATTCTGACACAATCAGACTCAATCTGACACCAACTGACACTATTAGGTATACTTCCATGGAAACTTAGAATTTCCTAAACATAGATTCCTAACATGCCATGGTCTATAATATTAACATCAAAACCTATAATAAGCAATAACCAGTCGAAATCACCCCTTACCTTGTGGGTTCTTCGAGATTCTGACGCTTCTAGGTTTTCCTTCCTATTTCTCCTCTTCTCACTTCTACGTATCTTGTTTTCTCCAAAATGATTCCTTTTTTTTCCCTCTTTTCTTATTTAATTCCTTTTATTCCTTTTAACATAAATTAAATAAATCAATAAATGTGAGTAGAGTCTTTTACTCCTCACACCCCACTTTACTCATCACACCACCAATAAACTCACTTCCATTTAATTTAATTGACCTCCAATAATCCAAAATATTAAATATTACATTCCTAATTAAATTAATAATTAAAAAATCGTAATTATTTAATAATCGATTTATTTGGGGTGTCACATTACGTATCAGAGCATTGACACCTACTTAAAATAAGAAGAGTAACATATTCTTCGAATTTAATTCGTTTCTCATCACTGCAGGGGGAAGTACCAAAGGCACAACTTTATTGTTTGTTGTAATCCTTTTTGTTGTGACCTTTGGTGCAATACTAATGTGCTTCTTGCATAAACTGAGTGGTAGTAGTAAAATGAGCCATCAAAAATTAAAATGCAAAAAAAAAAATTGGGGAAGAAGATAAACAATAATTAAAATCCAAAAATTTCTTTTACCATCGATTTTTTCGATGCTAATTTCGTCGTAACAGTTGGTCAAATGTGCCACATAGATTTTTAACAGACTTCGACTAATGGAGTGGATGAAAATGACTTGTTTGTATTGTTTTGAAAATTAAGGGACCAATTTGTCATGAAAAAAAGATAAGGGACCAAAGTGAATCATGACCTATAGTTAAGGGACCAAAATGAGCAATTTGCCACAAAAATTTAATTTTATAATAATTGTTGTCTATGTTGATAATTTAAATATCGTTGGAACTTATAGAGAAATTAAGGAAGTAAAATATCACTTAAAAAAATAACTTAACATGAAAGATTTGGGAAAAACCTGATCCTATCTTAGTTTACAAATTGAGTATACTAAAAAAATGGTATATTAGTAAATCAATTAAATTATACAGAAAAGGTATTGAAAAAGTTTAACATAGACAAAACAAACCATTTGAATACTCCAATAATGGATAGAATACTTAATGTTAAAAATGATCCATTTAGACCTAAAGAAGGTAATGAGAAAGATCATGGCTTTGAAATACCATACCTTAGTGTCATTGGGGCACTCGTGGGCCTTCCTAGTTGTACAAGATCTGATATAGCCTTTGTAGTGAATTTACTAGCAAGTTACCGTTCATGTCTTACAAAAAGACATTGAAAAGGAATATAGTGTATATTTTGATATCTTTGAGGTACATCTAACTTTGGTTTTTTTTTTCTAACAATACAAAACCAATTTTGCTTGGTTATACAAATGCAGTATATTTGTCAGATCCACATAATGCTAAGTCACTGACTATGGTAACACTGCAATATCACATAGATCTCAAAAACAAACACTTGTAACAACTTCTTCAAATCATGTTGAAGTGATTGCCCTTAATTTCCTACTAAAGTTTATAACGAGGTAATATATGTTTCCATAAGATTATCTTCAACTAGACTTCAATGGAGCATAGTGATAAATATTTCAAAGGGTAGTGTTATAATAAATAAGAAAATTATTTACTATTATTATTTAGAAATATCTATCTTAATGTCAAACTTAAAATAGTAATGTCGATTATTACATTAGTGTAATAATTGTATTTCTAGTAGTATCCCTC
Organism: Vicia sativa; assembly: GCA_021764765.1. Classification (NCBI taxonomy): domain Eukaryota; kingdom Viridiplantae; phylum Streptophyta; class Magnoliopsida; order Fabales; family Fabaceae; genus Vicia; species Vicia sativa. The sequence continues at coordinate 129,853,235 of CM038792.1, forward strand.
TGGTTCATGTAAATACACACCAACTTTTTTTGAAAGATATAAGTGATACTATCTTACTTTCTTATATCTTACTAAGCGAATTATATCCCCCTTTCGATTATAACATCGATTAGTAAGAGAAATTGACATTATGTGATTTACACTCTTATTATCCAAATAAAGCAAATAGATCAAAGCACTCACGAATTAAGCATACATGATTTAACAAATGCAATTTAACGATAAAGCTACGCTAAAACACAATACGATCAAGAAACGTAAACCAATCGAAATAAATCAACACACATTCTATAGAAATTGAATTAAGAAAACAAGAAATATAGAATACAATTTAAAGAGAAAAAAAATTGAATTGGAATTTATAAAACCTCCAAGTATCGGCAAAAACCGAATACAAAAGATCAACCATGTGGAATTTAGTTCTCCATAGAATTCGTATAACAATCTATAATTATATCTTTTCTTTATATATAGGAAAGCTATCATTTTTTTGCCCCGTATCTTTAGGGCGGGGTTCATTTTGGTCCCTCAATTTAAAAAACAACCAATCGAGTCCCTCAAATTTTCAAAATATATTACATTGGTCCTTTCCATCGAAATGTGAGTAATGGCATTTATTTATGCTGATGTGAAACATTCAACAACTGATGTGGAACAAATCAATTAAACTAACTTATTTTATGAGTTTCTTAGGTTCTGCACATGGTCTTCATCTTTTTCACAAATCTAAAAGCTCTAATAACGAATATTAATGGTGGTCATTCATAGAGAGACATGTGTTCTATATGTACACAAACAAGAAGACAACAATATTAAAAAATAAGAGCAAAAACGTAAGAGAGTATACACTATTTTTTTAACATAAAACTTATATTTTTTCCTTAACACAAATCTCCATTCAACAACATTCAAACCAAATTTCTTCTTCACCTTAAACCTGCAACAACATTCAAACCACACTTCTTCATCTTCAACCTAAAACTTCAACAATTATTCTTAACAACGACAACTCAACAAAAACTACAACTCAACATCAACAACCCAATAACAACAAATTAAAAACGAAAAAGGGAAGAGGAAAACCACAAAATCAAAAACCACACAAAATCTTTAGAAAACGCACACCGCGCCATACTATCTCTCTCATGGTTGTAGCCTAGTTCCAGTAGCCTACAACCGCAATTAACAGCAAGCGCTCAACATCTTTCGACGAAAATAGGTGTTTTCGTGGAGGATCAGGTGCCATTGACGTCTCTTGATGTTGCAGGTGGGAAGATGAATGAACGGTAAGAGATGAAAATTGGTGAGAATTTGTTTCATTTTATGCAATATTTTTGTGGTGTGGATAGATCGAAGTTGATTATTCCGATGGATATTTTGAATCAATGGTTTAAGAAATTTCAAAAGAAGGCTAAACATGATTTTGAATACTTTAAGGGTTTCACTTGGTAAGTTATATGGATCATTTTTTGTTGTTAATTTATTATTTGTAACATTTCTAATTATAAAATGTAAATTATGATTGTAAAAAGGAATAGCTCATTTTGTGTTGATGTAATTTTAATTATGTGCTTTTTTTCTATGGAGAAAATCAAATGCTATGTTATGTACTGAATTTAAAGTAGTAGTCATTGTTTAGGGTTTGGTATTAATGTTGCAATAGGATGAATTTTTGGAAAATGATATTCCCAATGTTTTAAAATGATTGTTGATTTGTCAAATAAAGTTTATTTTAAAATGATTGTCATTTTTATTTTTTAATTTTTAATGTAACATAAAAGACGGATTTTAAAATTGGGAGACCAAAATAAATGATAAGAAAAAATATTCAAAATAGAGTTTTTGTTAACCCTATTATTTGGGTGCATTGTTTGTCCGCATCACCTCATCTTGAATACCGTACAAAGACTAATAACACATTTCCATGGAAGCGGGAACCGCGCTCCGTCTCCATTTCACTCACCACACCCCCAGTTTCCAATCAAACCCCACTTCAAATCCTAAAACCACATTCACTCTTTCATCTCCTCCTTCTCGCTCTCATTCTTCCACTCTTCACAGTTTCCTGCCCCCAAAGCCCAAACGCGATTTCCTCGCTGATTGGGCCTCACAAAACGACGACGTCGTTCGCCCCCTCCCAATCTACGTCGGAACCGCCTCTCTTTTTGCTGTCCTCTTCAATCGCACTGTCTCCGGCATAGCTCCCGTCGCCGACGCCGGCAGGTCATCAATCTCTCTCTCGATTAATTAAATGGTTGTTAGGTTAATTTTGTTAATTAGTTTTTTGTTGCAGTTCACAATCTAGAGCAGACCTCTTAACTTTGGGATTGGCTGTCACTAATATTTTGGCTGGCCTTGTATGGCTTTCCATTAAACCCAAATCTATAGCTGTGGTGAGCCTCATACCTTTGCATTTCAATTTTCATCTATCTCTTTGTTATTTTAGCTTCATAATTTGTTTTTAGGTATGCCTTGTTTTGTGTTTTTCTTTTGGCAAACATGTCATTGGTGCGAAATATCCGCCGACTTTACCGAGAAACTCAAATTCTAAGATTGTATCAGAAAGCCTATCTAAAAGATATTGTTTTTCCAAAATAAGCTGACTTAAAGATGCCGATAATAGGCTTGTTTCTGTCCAGGTAAATCCTCAGGGAGCTGAATGCAAGAAGCTGTGCACTACCCTCCCCGATGTTGCACTTACTGAGCTGCTCTGGTAATGCTCTTTATGTCAACTTGTTAGCTAATTGGCTTTTTCCGTCATCCCTTGGTCAAGCACTTTCTAATTCTGTGTAGAAGTTAATGATTGAAATTTTAAATAATTAATATGGCTCTTTCATTGTTATAAATCATCAAATCTAAAGTAAGTGAGTAAAAGAATGGATGCTATGGGGCTTGGATGTTTCATATTATGATAGTCTTATGAATGGTGTGAATAGAAAGCGACATGTTATTACTTATCTTATATAACGGGGAAAATTCATATGCTGTGATCTCAGCCAGTAATATGGAAGCCAGTGCTTTAAATAGTTAGCTTTTCCCTTGTTTGTTGACAGTAAAGTATCTTTTATAAACTATTATTAGGGTGTGGGAATCTCTGTCAGATGTCACCTGCTGCCGATCACTTGTTATTGTTTATGAGAGCAGTTGTGTGCTTCAATTTGGTTTTGCTGCAGAGTCTTCTCCTGGAAATGGTGAGGTTGTAAGTGTGGACACCGATAAATTGATGCAAGGATCAGTGTACCAGGGTGTTGTGAAATCTGGAACTCGTAAGTTTCTGACAGTATATTGTCAACCATGAGTCATTCCTCACAACTGCCACTACTCAAGTGCACACTAGTTTAGTACTTTTCATTGAGGTGTGCTCAAGTATTAAATAAAATGTTTTGAATTTTTTTTACACATTTTCAGAGAGTTATTTGGCTAATCTATCTCTATATCCTGGGAAGTCTGAGCTGCCATTTCTGCCTTCAAATACTCAGGTATTGTGTTTGTCTGTGTTAATCTGGTTCAAATAGCTGACGTTTTAATTTGTACTTCGTCAATACCTTGTGCTTTAACTAGTTCTTTTGGTCTATATTTAACTAGTTTGTTCTCCTTCGAGGGGAGCTCCTCCTAAACAAATAAAAAAGTTCTTCGATAATTCTCTCTGTATTATTTCCATATTCCCTTTCTTACATATTACTCTAGCTGGTATAATTATAGTTGTCAGTGATGATTCATACACTTAGCAGCCGTCATTTCTAATGGGATCCTAAGGATAAAAAAGGGATAGATCTTCTAGATCTAGGTTAGGTTATATTGGAAAAAATAGGTAAAAGCTGTTGTGTTTTATTCCTCAGCTTTAGGTTGGTTTATATAAAGAAGATACAATCAATACATTTAATTTTCTTTTTAATGGAGAATAATGGAAAATAAAGAAAAATAAATGTAGCCATAAAGGAAATAATAAAACTGAAAATATAATATTTTCCAACAAGTTACATGAAAATGGCTCATAGGCCTGCTCTTAGTGGGAACTCATTTGAGACTCTCAGGCACCTCATAGCCTTTCAATCATCTGGGCCTAATCCTGTCACACATGGCATGATTTGGAGAATCTCTTACCCTGTGTCATCTTCCTCTTCAGCATGATCTAGGTCCTCAGCATGGACTGTGATATCCCCCTCCTCATCCAAACCTTGTCCTCAAGGTGGAAGTGAAAGTGAAAGTGATGCCAGTCTTGGTGTCATGTAGATCAGTGTGGCTACCCATAGGCCATAGCACATCAGCGTCATAGGTTGATTGACTAAGTTATCCAATATCCACACACCACAAGCTTTCACTCCCTCCTCTCGCTATATCGACGTGAAGATTGTTGTTATTTCCTTGGTCGTTCCTGCATCTTCTTCAAAAACTCAAGGTGAGGTACTGTGATTGCCATTAATTGTGGTTCAACCACTTTCATACGAGAAGGTGCATCTGCTATATAGTTCTGAGGGCCCGGTTTGTAAACAATGTCATAACAATACTTGAGGAGCTCAGCCACATTGAATTGTTGCTCCGAGGTTCGGATCACCTGAGTCATGAGTTCCATAAGCTTCTTTGATCAGTGTGAATGGTTAATTTGCAGCCAAGGATGTAAGTTCTCCACTTGACTACAAAAGAAATAACACTGAGCTCCCTCAGATATGTTGTAGCAGCAAGTGTATTTTGAGGCAGAATTTCTTACTAAAATAGCAAATTGGGTGTTCTTGTTAAGAGAGAACTGTCCTCATGCTAAGCCTAGAGGCACCAGTATCCAGCATATACTCATCATCAATGTTCGGTAAAGGTAAAGCTAAAACCGAGACTGCAGTCATAGCCTATTTAAGATTATCATAGGATGAATTTTCAATGCACAATTTCAATTTTCAAGAGCAGAAAAGTTCTCCTTCGAAGGGGACTGACTCCTACTAAACAAATTGATATATTTTTTTGGATGATTCTTATGTACTATTCCATATTCCCTTTCTTACATTTATATTACTCTAGCTAGTACTGTTATAGCTGTCAATGATGATTCATACATTTAGCAATTGTCCTTTCCAACAGAATCCTAAGGATAAAAAAGGGATAGATCTTCAAGATCTTTCTTATAAGCTACGTTACATGAGAATGGGCCTTATCTTAGAGTGCACTCATTTGAGCCTTAGTCGCCTCACGGCCTCAACCATTTGGGCCTAACCCTGTTACATTTGGCACTGATTTGGGGAATCTCTTTCCCCATGTCATTTCCTCTTCAGCATGGTTCAGGTCCTCAGCATGGTCCATGAAAATACACCTCTGCAAGGAAGTAAACCAAAAGCATTTCAGAATCAAGCATCATCAGAATGGCCAAAAATACGTTAGTGTATGAAAAATAATTGATGGCAATAAATGGAGGCAATTCGATGTGGCACCATTTTATTGGAGGCTTATATTAGAATAAGCAAAGGTTCTATGCTCTATTTGGGTGGTGGTTGATTGGTTAGCCAAATATGCCTATTTTATATCCTTAGTCATTCTTTCACTGCCCGTGAAATAGCTGTGATGTTTTGCTTACATGGTTTCTTTTCATCCATTTTGTCGGAGAGACCAGATTGAGGGAATCATGGAAGAAACTATTTTTGATGTTGGGTAACAGCCTTAAAGAGGTGGTTAGCTGAGTGGGTTATCTGCTTTATATAACAAGAACTAAATTAAAGCAATTATTGGATTGGTTATGCTAGGCAAAATTATGGTTCAACACTAATTTCAGCAATGTCACCAAGATGACTCACTTTAAAGCCTTTTATGGACAAGGTCTGCTCATTCTGTTGAAGGGAAGCACTATTCTGATCAGTACCAGTCCTTTAAAAGCTACTCTATTTGTTTCAAAGGTTTTTGCAAACAGATAAAAGAATATAATAATGTTGTCATAAGATATTACACTTTTACTAAATTAACCTTATAAATATATTGGAAGTAGTGTCCAGAGTAATAATTGAAGAACACAATTGAAAAAATAATAATTATTTCTACATTGAAAAGTGAGAATGACATTCATTTTAAAATAAATTTTATTTGCTAAAACGACAATTATTTTGAAAAGAAGGGGATGGAGTAGTAATTAAGAAGAAATAACCAAGCCACTTAAGTACTGTAAGGAGCATCCCATACTACTCATGTGGAGGTATCATATATTATATAATTCCGAAATACCGATCATATTCCATCTAAGGTAGAATAGGAGGTATGTGTAAAGAAAACTACAGAAGGAGGAATATCTTATATGGAGACCTTATTTTGGCTTGTGATTTCGTATCTTTATATGTTTTCTTAAGTGATGCAACTTCCATCTATGACAAAAAGTTACCATGTATGATTTGGGCAACTCATTCTGACTGAATCATGTACCTCAGTCAAAGAAAAGAAGCAAGGAAACAATTATAGGAGGGGCCGGGGTAAAACCCGATTGGTAATCGTGACGTTGATCCCTTTGCCTCTGACCACGTGAAACTTCTCTGTTTTCTTGAGATTAGAGAAACATTTTTCCAGGCCCTCTCTTTCCCTCCCTTGCATTTTTATGAATTTGTTCAATACTCCCTCCAAACTGAATATATACTTAAAAAATAAGTTATATTTATTATACTCAAGTATAAACAAATTCCAACTAACTTCATTATGTTCAATTCTATCATTTCAAAACTAGCTTCCAATTAATGTTCTCATAGAAAATTGAATGAAGTGAAAGAGTAGTTTGAGAAGTATAACTATGTATTTTTTTTCTCACATTGAAAAAAACTAAATGATGTTAGCTAAGATTTTTAACTAGTGTGAAATTGGTTACTTTTACATATATTGTAGTAATGTTTAATAACTAAAGTTATTGGTACAATTGTTATTTGGTAGGCAGTAATTTTACAACCACTTGGAGATAAAGGAATTGCAATTATTGGCGGTGACACAATACGTGGTTTCACTACTTCTGATCAGGTAAATTTCAGTTTAAAAGAACTACAATTCATTATATAGGTCCTGCAAATTGTTCCTTAAAACTCTGGCATTCATATATTTGTGGATTAGTGGCATAACTATTGAAATGCTTACAGGCATGGATAACGTATATTGGAGAGAAGCTGGATTCTACTCTTGCAAAATATGTGAAACAGCACCCTTACTTAGTTACTTAAGTTTCAAAGAAGTTCAAGTAGCCTCTGATGTTTGTTTATTATTGATTTCAATAGTAATATATCCTTGTTCTTCATTAGGAATGCGAGTGTAAAATTGATTCCATGTATATTTACTCTGTTAATTATTTACAGCAGTTTTTAAATTGATTTCTGGCCAGTCTAATTCATATGTTTGTAACAGAAAGATACTATTGTAGAAGATTAAATCATCAATTCCCCCTAGAATTGTATAGTTTGGACATTCACACCTTTGAAATTTGCGAATAAATAAATTTTTCTTCCAATTCCCCCTAGAATTGGAGAGTTTGGGTATAAATAAATAAATAAAAATCTAATTTGATGTTGGGTAACTTAGTGTCGTTAGTGTTTTAAAAACTGGACATCAAATTGATGAGGCTATTAGGTTACTGGTTTATTGGTCGAAACACTAGATCACTGATCGAACTGCAGGATTAAATCGAGTTAAACTGGATAATTCGGTTTAACAGACCGATCATTATAACAAAACTATATAGATATAAAACTTGTCGAACTAGATGATTTAGACTCTACAAAATATAATTAACACTTGATTTGTTTGAAAATATCACATTATAAATTAATTTACAAGTTAATAATTTAAATTCAAATTTTAAATATAAATATCACATATAATACACAATTATAAAATCTAATTGCAAACAAAGCATAATTGTAAACATAATTTAATTGAATTGTTTATAACAAAATAACTTCATTGTCTACTATATTTTGTTTTAAGGAGGAAATTTATTTATTCGAGATCTCATTCAATATCAAAACTATCAGTAAAAAAATCAACCGCGTCTGTAACATTTTTCCTGTCAATGATATCATTAACTTAATTTAATTTTTTTATTAAAATAATTAAAATAACTAATTTTGATTATTTTAAAATTATAAAAAAAATTAAAAATTAAAAAGAAATTAAACCACTGTGTAGAAAAATCCTTGGTATTTACAATTTTAACGGTTTATACTGATTTTTATCAGTTCGCACTAGTTCAATAACAAATCTAATCCAACAATTAAACTGGATCAATTATCTGACCGATTCTCAATTCGACCGACCAATCTAATTTTTAAAACATTGATCTTGATCCTCCTTCCTTTAAAATGGTAGGGGATAGTTTCACATAAAATGATATTAATTCAAGAGACTAATTGGCTAGAAGTGATGTAATTCAAAGATTAATTAACTAATAAGTGATATAATATAAGGATTAATTAATAAGTGTTATTAATTTAGGGATTTTGGAGTTGGGCTCCCAAAAAGTTTGAGATGTAGGAATGTGCTATTTTAAGGGAATTTAGCAGGCCACTCCAGCTGTATACATGACATTTCCCATTACATATATTTTTACTGTTATAATTTTGTGAATAATTATCAAATTTTAAAAATATGAGTTTTATCTGAAATTTATGGGGTGCGTCAGAAATTTCAAGAAAATTCAGAAAAACATGAGTTTTATTGAAATTTCTCGGAGTGTATCAGAAATTTCGAGAAAATTTAAAAAAATATTGGATATTTTTTTGTAAAATCTGGTATTTCACTTTTTCGGAGAAAAAACAATGTTATTTACACTATCGAAAATTTCTAGATTTTTTTTAAAAATAAAATAAAATCAGATATTTCGCAAAACTATTGAAAATTTTGAAAAAATTATCGAAAATTAAAAAAAAAAACAGAAATTTCGTACTTGGCCACCCCTTTATCTGTTCATGGATATTTTTGAAATAAAGCAAATTGGGAGAGTGCCGTGTATAATTTGGGTGTGGCATGTTAATTTCCCCTCTTTTAAGGTTCAAATTTTTTAGTTGTGTAGGGTTAATCCATACATTGTTTATTGGACAACGAAATCATTCTCTTAATTTTCTTTTTAAATACGGTATTCAATCATATGATCAATAAATTGAGGGATCAATTTCTAAATTTTAGGTACAAATTCTTTAGGGGCTAATAATTTAGGCAATTTTTTAACACATCCTAAGGATTACTTCTCCACTCTCGTGAAAAACCTATACTACCTTTAGATTTTAGAAATACATCTTTGAATGTACCTCTAACACATTCATTTATGAATTAGATCCTAAGATTGAGTAAAAGAAATTAAGAAAATACATCTTTGTATAACATACATAAGTGCAAATAAATTAAGAAAATACATCTTTATATATCGTACATAAGTGCATCTCTTGACTAAAAAACACGTAAGACCTTTCTTCGATCTGACTTCTCAAGATACTTTCTCAAAACAAAAATATCATAGGTTTCAAAACCGTGCAACTCACATTCTCAAACTCATTCATCTCATTTCAAAGCTTATGTCATCAACACCCAATGGATAAAAGAGCTAAATCAACATTAAATAAAACTCATATTTGATAAGTTTTTGATTTTTCTACTTTTATATATATATATATATATATATATATATATATATATATATATATATATATATATATATATATATATATATAAATTGAGTATTATATTTTGTAACACCTCATTTCTACTCGGCAATTATAAATAAAATCAGAGTATAATTTTTTTCCTTCAAACTAACCGCATAGAATTGATAATAACGAATACATAGCACATGTAAACAAAGATAAACCCATGACCAGTAATTAGTCTTCAAAACGAATCAACTTAAATAAAACCATGAAGCGAAATTCACAACTTTAAATATCAAACAACTGTAGCATCTTGCTCAACATAAAACAACTTTAAACTAAAACAACTTCTCAAAATAACAGTTGGAGTTCAAATAGAAACAAAATCAAATAAGTGTTCATTCCCCCCCGAGTGCTACGTATCAGAGCAAAAGACACCAAACTCGACCAATAACAGTAACATCTACTCTCCTTGGTTACTTGCACGTTACCCACGTAGAGGCAACATCACGACATAAGGGGCGGGATATCGAATAATATAAACATAATCCTGATAGTTAATATGTTAGAAAGGAATCATGTAATTATCCACCGCTTCATAACAAAAACAACAATTATTATTCATCAAGCAACATAATATACGACAACCCCAAGATTTCAACTCAATGCGACTCAAACTATGCAATGCATGTGGTACCATTCGGAGCAGAACTCCCAACTTAAACAGATGTCAGTTTATCGAGGCATTTCAACAAGGTATAAGCCTTCAACTTCAATATGGTGCCATCAAGACCAACTTAATCAATGCAATATATGCAACATTATGAGTGACATACAATCAACAACATTAACAACAACAACCAGAACAACAACAACGAAAAAAATAACTTAAACCGCAACTTAAACAACAACGTAAACATGCCCATGAATCGGGACAGTTCAACACATACGACTATACCTGCAAATCAACATACTCAACATATTTTCAACAAAATAAGTCAACCACGATTACCTACTAATTTATTCTATATACCCTGTCAAATTTTATTTAATTCCGGACAACTAATTATACTTATTTAGGCTAAATCGGTATTATTACTAATATTACGTTGTCATGCTGTTTAACTAAATATTCTGCTAATTATCTCCACCACTGATTAATTATTACAGACCAAATTCATCACTACTATGCTAAGCCTGCTACACAAAATCAACTCTGCTAAACTTCACGAATCTGCTTTCAACTTCTATTTTTCTGCTAGCACTGCTATTATTCTCATTGCAGTTAATCTAAGTCTGATACATTATAATTCTACTGATTATTAACATCATCATCTATTGATCCATGATTAATTAAGACACTTTCTTATTTAATATCTAAACATGGTTACAATATTATACTAATTCACAATCCTAAACCACATGTGTACATATTTGTTCATAAGATACCAATTCTATTAAATATATCAAACTACTAGAGCCACACCCACCTTGCCTTCATACGTAACAGAAAAGAAGAAAGATTAGGAGTGGGGAGCCCATCTAGATCATGGGGTGACCGCCCCTTCTATGTGTATGTATCATGTTTGTTTGTTTTTTCCCTTATTCTAATAAACATGACTTGTTTGGTTCATCATTATTTCCCTATACAAAATCACATGCTAAATAAACAAACACCAAACAAGGCCTTAGAATTTAGGCACTCTCTTTTTTCTCTTTGGGGTGACCGCCCCTTCACCTCATGCATATATATATCATTTATTTTTTTATTCTATTTTTCTTTCTTTATACTACTAGGCATGTTTGACACCTTATTAATTCTCAACACAAAACCAATTGCTAATTAACCAAAATACAAACAAGGCTTAAGATTAACGAGGAACTCATTCTCTTATTGGGGATGACCGCCCCTACCTGTGTGTGTACATGTATCATCTTTCTTTTACTCCAATAGACATTGTTTGGTCATTATTTAATTTCCTACACAAAATCACTTGCCAAATATCACTTTTCCAAACGAGGCATAAGGAATATGGAACACTCATCCCCATACTTGGGGTGACCGCCCCTTTCTTTATATATATATATATATATATATATATATATATATATATATATATATATATATATATTTGTTCCTTCTTCTTCTACATGCATATGCCCTTCATATTACCACCATAAATCCTTATAGTTTCTACTCGGTCTACTTATAAATTTCCAGATTTTTACTTCTATTCAATACCAAACTCTCATATTATAAAACACACATTGAATTCCCAAAAGACAACAGTACGATTAGCAGCAAAATACAAAATGTTGTTCAATACAATTTCAACAATGACATCCGAAAATTTATTTAGAATCAAACACTAAGATTTTCAACACAAACACAATAGGAAAATCAAATAACCCCAATCCCACATACCAACTATCATAATCTCGATTATAAGATTCGAACCCTGCCCTTACCTTAGATTGAAGGCAGCTCGAATTACTTGGTCGAATTTCGCGAATCTAACAAGACCCTAATTCTGGTATAATGGAGATTGTTCTTCCTATTTTCCTCCCTGCTGGCCGCTTTGCTTCCAAACCCTTGTTTTGTTTCTAACTACTACGTGACACTTTTTACTTTTAGGTTTTTGTTTGCTGCCAACCTAATATAACTCATTCTAATCACTTAATAAAATAATGGATTACTAGTAGTCTCAATGAGCCAGCTAATTACACCACCATATTTACTAAAACTCACACACTAACTTAACCCAACTAATTTAAATAATATTCCAATAAAACTAATACTATTTTTAATAATAATTTATCCCGACTAAATTGACTAATTACCCGATTCTCAGCTTAACAACTCTACTCGACTTATTAATCCAATAATGCTTCTTATAAAAAATACTGATAAATCCTACTTCGACTAAATTCCAACCCTTAATTGTTCATTTAAATAATTAAATGAATTTACGGGCGTTACAATCAACACCCAATGGATAAAAGAGCTAAATCAACATGAAATAAAACTCATATTTGATAAGTTTTTTTTCTACACTTATATATATATATATATATATATATATATATATATATATATATATATATATATATATATATATATATATATATATATATATATGTGTGTGTGTGTGTGTGTGTGTGTGTGTGTGTGTGTGTGTGTGTGTGTGTAAAAATTGAGCATTATGTTATGTAATATATAATTTAAATATGTTATTTAAATGAGAACTGTGTTACATAGTAGTTTAAATGCTCAATGCATTATTTTTTATGTTGGAATGGACTATACTTCCGTCATTGTTATTCATCTGAGTTGCAAAACATTATAGAGATACATCTTCAGAAATTTTCGTTTTGATTTCTAGAATCCAAAGACGCATCTCTAGAATTTATCAATTTGCATTTTTTGGGTTGATCTCATTGTGTTTCATTTGTGTAATGCTTGTGTGATTTATTTATATACATTATGGATGAGAATCAAGATAAATTGAGGCACAATAGAATTGCATAACATGCATCAGTTTGGAGGAAAATAGCCCAAGCCTCGCATGCACCTATTATTTATAGCTCGATCGATGCAGGTGCGTCAACTTTTAGGATTCATGCATCTCCTCCCCCGTCTTTCTGTAGGAGATATGTGTCACCTACTCGGGCACGCGAGGCAACACTGACACCCGATTCTATATAGGTATCCGAGACACAACTAGCACTTGAGGCCTCACAAGCACCCGGGGCACAACAAGCACCTGAGACACTCGAGGGGTATGAAGAAGACCTGTCTGACTTATTGTTGTTGCCTCTATACTTAGGTAATACTACCAGACATATTTGGGGTGAAGATTTAAACTTCAATTGTATTTCTTTCTATGAAAAATATGTTTGTTATAATATTCAAAGTTTCTAATGATAAAATACTTTTTTGCAGGACTGTGATGCTTCAAAAATCATCAACCATGGCTGAAAGATAACTGGTCTGCCGCAACCTAATGAGTAGTGGTTTTAAGATGTAATAAACTATTTGGGCTGAGAGACTTGTGTAGGATCAGTTATGTTACAGTTAACCATGATATGGTGTATGTATTTGTAGAGAGATGACACTCAGAGACTTTATCTTTTCATCTTCCACATGGTGAGATGTCTATCACACTAGATGAGGTCTCGTGCGTACTATATATTTCGATCACGGAGAGACTATTAGACCATAACAAGATTAACAAAGATGACGCACTGGAGATGACGATAGACTATTTGAAAGCTGACCCAAAGGATGCCACGAAGGATTCATAATTCACCTAATGGGCTTATGCTAGGTTTTGTTCTTGGAGAGGTTGTATACCAAAAAAACTGCATGATACCGAGTAGGTTGTTGGTGATGATGAGTAGGTTGTGCAACATATAACATACACATGGAGAGAATACATGTTGTACTTGATTGGCACGCCCATTTTTGTGGACAAGAGTTCCACTTATGTGGATGTAATCTACCCGAGATACTTCATTGACTTGGAGCGGGTCCAAGAGTACAACTATAAGGCCGCTTGTTTGGTATACCTATACTCCAAGTTAGATAAATGTTGTGTGTGGAAGACCAAACAGATGACAGACAACATTACATTGTTAACAATAATTTTTCCGCATCTTTTTGTGTTTGTGTAATTTTGATTTCACTTTTGCAATGTCATTGCTAATGATTCATATGTACCATTTTTCAAGATTGGATCATCCATAATTTCCCATAGATATCCGGCTAGTCATTTGTTTTGACCTATACCGAGGATATTCCACATACCTATGCATTCATCCCACTCAGAGGGAATCCGACGATGGTTCCATACAAAGTGTATCTTGACCGCATGTAGAAAAGGATATACACTTCCATACGTACGAACATCACCGCGAGACACATTCTTTGGATGAAATTTCCTTTTACCCTGGATGGTTGGCTTGTGATTCACATATGATGTATCCTCATCTTCCTGAGTGCATCATGCAATAGTTCAGTTACATGTTGTTTGTTCCTAGAGACCCTTCAAATTCTGCTCTTTCCGCTATGACACGTAGATGTATGAGTGTCATGTATGAAGATTACCTTAATCATGTGGTACCAGATGAGACACAGAGTACCATACCTCTTAATGACTAAAGTGTTATACATGATTACAACCAGTGATATTTCACAATGTCACATCTTTATATGACATCAGATGCTCTAAGGTTGTGTTTTAACAATCGGACCAAATTGATTGATCGAACTAGTTGAATCGAGAACTAGATGGGTCACTGGCCTGGTCTAAATGATGGACTGAGTAACCGAGAACCGGAAAGAATCGGTCAAAAATCGGAGAACCGACGGTTTTGGAAAAACAACGGGTTAAATGCATGTATATTTCGTCAAACAAAATGACCCAATTTTGATAATTTTTTCAAAAAATAAAATTAAAATATTCACCCTCCAGTCACTATACGCAACTTTGACTTTTTTATACATTTATCGGTTAATGTATCTAGTCCATATATAAACTAGATACATTAATTGTCAAATATACTAAAAAAAAGTCAAACTTGCTTATAATAGTGTCCGAGTGTAAGTTGACATTGTTCAAAACTTAGTTGGAACAATTTTCCTCCTTAAAATTAAATTTATTAGACAATTTATTTTGTTATTAATTTTACATTGTAATCATAGTTTTTTTCTTCAAAATTTATTTGGATTTGTGTTTTGTATTATTATTGCGTGTGATGACTATTTTTAGAACTTGAATTCAAAGAATGAACTTACGAAATTATGATATTTTAAAATTTTAAAATTTTGTAAGTATCGTGATATTTTTAGAGACTGAGTCATCCGGTTCGACCAATTTAATAACTATATAGTTATGTGATAGAGATCGATTTATTCAACCGAGTTATTCGATTTAATATGGTTTAGTCATGCGGTTCAACCAGTGAACCGGTGTACTAGTGACCTAATACCCTCACTGATTTAATGGATGGTTACATTTTTAAAATATCTCTCCGAGAAAAATATGAAGTACATGGCCAACTCATCAGGAGATACTAGAGTATGAGTATGCTAGGACAAATCATGTTGTTGATGTGTTGCCTAAATGTTGATGTATCATAGAGATTGGACAGAAGGGTATACAAAGGACTCTTTCCGAATAACTATAAGGTCAAAGACATTTTAGATGTCGTGATTGGGAAGCACGGGAGACATTGCAGTACATGAGGAAACGTAGGCACAATGAGATTCAAGCCCGTCATATGCAGTAGTATATTATTTGTATTAGAAACACTAATTTTTGATTTTATTTTATTTTGACTTCATTGTGTACTCCAGATTTATTAATTTATATATATGCCATTTTCATATTATTATGAAAGTGTATGGTTTAATTTATAGAAATTTTAAAATAATAGTATAGCTATAATATGTTGTCAATTTTATCAAAGCACCTCTAAAACAAAATAAGAAATTGTTGTCCGGTGTAGTTTCAAAGGTGCATCTTTGAATTTTGTCTGATGTGAATACGAAGATGTATCTCCAGATCAGGATATATTAAAAAAAGGTTTCATTGAAAAATATATGGATTGTACATAGAGTGGTTCCAGAGACGCATCTCAAGAACAAATGTTGAAAAATATGGGATAAGACTCAAGTGGGGGTGATTTGGTGAGACTCAAGTATGTGGTGCATTCAGAAATGCGTTTCCGAAATTAGAGGAACATTTTAGGATTTTCATAAAATGCTTTTCTACCACTTAGGTGGGATAAACAATTTCCATAATTTATGTTTATGGTTAATCCATTTAGAGTTTAGTTGACAAATCGGAAAGATCAATTTTACTATTTATTTGCAGTGGACTAATTAAAGTTAGATTAAATTTTATATATAAACTGATCCAACATAATAATTATTAGAATATAAATGTCATGAAATTAATATTTTTTTAGAGAATGAATTGGTAAATTACTATGCTAAATTACATTCACCTTCTCAAGCACAAACACTCAAATTTAAAAAGATATTTTTATTAATTTAAAAATAAAGTTTAATAGACGTACATTAATATTGTAAAATAATTTTGTATTATCGTTCAATAATAAATCGACAATCTATCATGTTATTTAAATAATTTTAAAATATAAACTGATTTAACATGATATACAATATCTATTAATTAACGGTATACAATTACTTTATACTATTTGTGCTTTTTTTATTTTCTCTTAGAAATATGCACTGCTTCTTCCTTAAGTTCTTGTTAAATAGTTAAGTCTAAGTAATACACTGATTTTTTTTTTATTTATGTCAAAATTGTAGATAAATAACATTTGTATCTATGATTTTTTTTGTCTATCATTAAATTTTTTGTTGGTAAATACTCTCTCTGTCTTATAATAAGTGTTTTCTTTCTTATTTTTATTTGTCTCAAATTATTTGTCTCTTTAAAATTTCTATATAATATTTATTATTTATTTCTACTAATTTACCCTTATTTATTGTATTTTAATTCATATAACTACTCCACTAACTATTATTAATAAAATTATTTTAATAAATGTGACTTATTTTATCATTGAAACTAACATAATTAATCATTATCTTTAAAAAGTATGAAAATTTTAAAGAGAACATCTATTGTAAAATGGGAGAGTATCAATTTTTTTTATAGTGTACTGATAAAAAAAGCGGTGTTTTATCTATATAATAGAGTTAAATATATATTTTAAAAATAAAGAGAAAGTAAATGTCATTTTAATAAGGAGAAGAGTGTAATTCCTTTGTAGGAAACTAAAAGTAATATGTTATATTACCCCATGTTCCTTTTAAAAGTTTCTTTAAGAGAAATAAATACTTTTTGACAGCTTCATAAGAGTTTTTTTCCCTTAAAAAAGTCATAGCAATAATCACAAAGGAACATGACAGTGCTTCTTCTGTTTGATTTCCCGTTTAAAATTCTATAGATTCTCTCTAACACAAAAAATTCCATTTAATAATTTTTCTCAGAACATGGGTGAATAAAATACAAAGGCAAAGGTCTTGCAACATCTCATTGTAGTATTATACAGAAGCATCTAGTAATTTATTAAAGACTTATTCCATCTAATAATGGCATTTCATTTTTTTAATAATGTGGAACATTATTATTTTGTGACCATTTCCACTAAATCACAATTCTGTAAGTTAATAATTTGATGTTGACTTCAGCTTACCATTGTTGAAACTTGTGTTAAGAAGGTATGACTAGGAGTGATTACGGTATTTAAATAATCATAAACCACCAATATTTCATGGACCAAAGTGGTTGGTTAGGTCGGTAATAGAGATAAAATGCAGAAACGAATTCAAACCAATTAAGTTGATTTTGATGTGTTATCCTTATGTTAAATAACCAAATCGGACTAATGTCGAAGTCAATTGTATCAATTAAGTTGGGGCATGGTTTTTGACAAATAGTGTGGATATGACATATTGCTAGCTACTAGTACAAAAATAATTCCGTATCAAACTCACTCTCTTTTTCCATTTTAATACTATTAATTATTCTAAATTCTCTTTTTCCATTTTAATACTATTAATTATTCTAAATTTTAAATTGGATAAAAGACCACTTTAACCATATAAAAAAATATTTACCACAATACAACTAGGACATCACAGGTATCAAATAAGTGTTAAGAGTCATGGAGGAGACAACATTAAGATTAACATCAAGAAGGAACATATAAGTTGATGGAATCATGAAAAAACCATCTCCATAAACCTCCGCTACCATTAGTCATTTTTTAGAGAGAAAATAAAACCCTAGATTAATAGACGGTGATTAACAATTAATTCATGTTATTAATAAAAAAGGTACCAAAATCTTCCACTTTTCTATCATTTTGATTAGAAGCGAGATAAAGACTAAAGAATATGACTTCAATGGAATAAGCCTCACCCATTGGCCATCCCAAAAAGAGATAAGAAAATATGTTTTTATCTTTCTCTGAAGGTTGTACATATACCAATCAAAAGAGTCATCGACTTTAGACTCTAGGAGAGAAACTCTTTTCTCCATGTAAAAGAATTGTGAAAGCTTGCAGTCCTACCCCTAAGAAGGAGGAAATGGTGCAAGCCCCTTATCTAGTAGTGATAATATTGCACCACATACCCATGGCATACAAGATCAATCAACCGTACCAATTTTCAAGAAGGTTTAAATTAATCAAAAAAAGATGACACGCTTAAACCACTTTTCTTCTTAGGTTTACGGACGTAAAACCATTTCATGCATGAAATAGTAGTCTCCTTACCCCATAGTTGGATATATGTTTTAAAAAAGACAAGAAGAAAATAGAGAAACATTTAAGAACCGGGTTGAGCATGATCACTCTTCCCTTTCAAACTAACATATATATGCCTTCACGAAAGAAGATGTCTAATAATAAGGCTAAATAAAGGCTCCCAAATAAACTCAAGATGAAATTAACACCTATAAAAAGACCAAGACACTTGAAAGGAATTGCCTCTTGTTTACTATAAAGGAACTTCCTAGCTATATCCATAAAGGTTGGGTTACTACTTACCACAATAAGACTATCTTTAAAAAAAATTAACTCAAAGACCGAAGGCAAGCTTGAAATCCCCGTGGATAACTTTAATAAACAAAAGATTTTAGTCAAAACATTTTATAAAATAAGAGTGTCGTTTATATTCAAAAGATGAGTAACCATCAAGACTGAAGATCTCACTCTAAAAACCATAAAAAATTCTTAAACTCTAATGTCCTATTAAATAACTCACTAATATCTTCCACATAAGTAAATGAGAGAAACATAACTAGATGATCTATCGACTTAAACCCTCTTTAGATACTAATATCTTGAGTTGAATAACTATTGACCAGAACAATGATATTACCTAAAAAATACAAACTGTATCCTAACTTGCCACTTGTCATTAAAAACAAATCCAACAAGCATAAAATGAATAAAAAGCTCTAGCTGACTAAAGCATATATTTTTAAAATAAACCTTAAAGATAAAATCATTTTTTTTCTCTAAATCCACTAACTTATTCACCGAAACTACCTCATCAACCTAAAACATTCCTTTAAAATCATTTTTGTGGACAAATCCACCAATTCATTCATTGGAACTACTTCATTAACCAATTTTTTATTTTTAAAACTTGGTATCAACCATAAAGTGACTAATTTAAAGGCATCAATCTCACATATTGATTATAAGAGATATATTTATCCATAGTCTTGACTAACATATCCGCAAGGATTTTGACAACTAGCTTGCAGAGAGAATCCACCAAAGCGATGGAACAAAAATTCTTCAACTAGGAAGGGAATTCAACCTTAAGGATCAATACACAAAATAAGAGAACAATCAAAAACAGAGATGTCTTAGAATGGAATTATCGAAATATTACTCCCATATCATCCGAAACAAAATGTTGAAATCTTCTATCTTGTTGTGCTGCTGTCGAATTAATCTTTTATACCTCTACCGTCCAAACACCACCGCCATTAGCAAAGCACATGCTCCTAGCTGCATCACACCTCAGTGCTCTGCACCTCGTTAATTCATGTCTTAGTTTTTTATTTTCTTTTATTAAATAAATAAAAATTTTATAACCTTTAATCAAGACCATTGAAAATATTAAGTACACATGTCAAAAATTTATAAACCAATTAAGAAAATGGAGCAGATACAAACTCAGTTGTATAGGGAGTGCTGAAGCGCAAATTCGAATCCGTGACATCCATCCCATTTAATTTGTCTCGCCCATTTAATTTGTCTCATAT
Organism: Vicia sativa; assembly: GCA_021764765.1. NCBI lineage: Eukaryota > Viridiplantae > Streptophyta > Magnoliopsida > Fabales > Fabaceae > Vicia > Vicia sativa. The sequence continues at coordinate 129,873,642 of CM038792.1, forward strand.
TCAGCTCTTTTGATTTATAAATTTTAAGCATTGAACCATATTTTGAAATATTTTCTAAAATACACTAACAAAAATCATTTCACTAGTATATTTTGATATATAATACTTTACTAGAAAGATCTTGCTGGTAAATCTCATGCATTTAACGAGTGAATTGAGAGTTTTCTTAGCATAAATTACCAAGAATTTCTTCACTATAATCTATAGAGTGAAGACAACAATCTAAATCAACAGATCATAATTGGTTTAAATGCCACTAGCGAATTCTTTGATACCCATTAAAGAAGTTGGTATCAACTGATTATGATTGATTTTTTGTTCAATATAAAGGAAAGAAACTTGTTGGTTATCTTTCCTTTTCAAAATTTAAAGAGAGTATAATCTTAATCTTAACTTTTCACAGCATGAATAAACTAAACTAGTGTAAAATAAATAAAAAAATGAAAGAAAAATTCATTCATATTGCTGCAAATATACACCAGTATAATCTCTGTGAGTTTCTTTAATATCTATAAAAATCATAAAACCAAAAATTTCTTATACAAATATCCCCCAAGAAACAATGAAAAAAAAATGAATATGCCTAACAAGTATGATTATCTTCCTTTACATGTGTATCCATTAATGTTTTTCCCATGGCATTGATCCTGTTACAGGATCAGCAAAATGAGACAAAACATAATCCTTCAAACCAGTATCCTTAACTTCACAAAACCTTAACCTCCAATTATCTGGTTCAATAGCTTCTGTTCCAAGTCCTGGTGCTCTATCTTTTGACCCTTTGTTTTGATCTTGTTGCCAATCAACAACATAGGTTGCAACTCTTCTGAAAAACTTTGCCTTAAAACTCTCCCAAACTTGATACTTGTAGTGGTTCACTATCACACTATGTTCAGGCATGTTGTAGGACTCATATCCCTCCTTTAACTGAAAATGATGTACTACATTTAGAAGACTCGCATCGAGCAAATCCGGTCGGACAATAGATTTGTGCCGCTCGGGGCTTGCAAGCCTACATGTGTACCCTATCGTAACGCCTTGTTTCGGGTGTAAAGTTAAACCAGACGGTCCGAAACTATGACATGCTGTCCGTATCTCAGCGATTGAAGCCGAAGACGAGAAATTCGCTACCATCGATCTCAACGATTTCTCACCAGGAACACTACTACTAGTACTAGAACTAGTACTACTACTTTCACCGAGCTCATTATGACTACGAAATGCATTAGGGAAATAGAAAAACTCATCGACATCGAAGAACCCAACCCATTTACAATCCTCTCTAGCTCTCAAAGCACAATGAGAAAACCCTGCTTCTTGTGTCTTAATCCAAGGCCAGACCTTTCTACTAACGTTAAACCCTTTCGAATCGAGATCATTAACCACATTTTCGATATCATCATCACTATTGTTATCATAGATAAACCAACGCTCCACTCCAAGCCATGAATGATACATAATCCATTCCCTCAAAGAAGAAGCTTGATTCCAAACCATAGTACAAGCACAAAGCTCATACTTCTCACTACTCTTCTTCTGAAAACTTCTTCCGACACTTCCACTACCAATTCTAGCTACGGACGGCAAAAGCGTTCGAACTTGCCGTCTCAAATTCCCACTCAAATTACTCACAGTGACCCTAACACCACGAGCTCTCTCAGGTTTGTTTCTTATACTCAACGGCAAAACACACCTCACGATTTCTTGAGCCACCGAAACCGCTCTTGTACTAAGCAAAAACGAAGCTCCAACACCATCTTCATGGAAGTTTCGTAACCCAAAATGGCAACGAAAATTCGTCGGATCCGAGATCTTATGCGGTCGAAGATTCAACCCTTTCACAAAAACAACAACAGTATCACCGTCCAACATCGCTTCATACGCAACCCTATCCCAAGATTGCGGCGGCTGTTTCCTCAAAACACTAAAATTCCGACGACCCACTTCCCCAAACCGCCGCAAGTCGACAAGTTTAAACCCCTCGGAAGTCGAGTCGTTGGTTTCAGGAAATGGGCATCTAGCCACGGATCGAGATTCGTCGTAATAGTCCATAGATTGAACCGGTTTAGCTGAACCGGAAAAAGAACCGTTGAGTGTATAGTAAACACACTCAACTTGATGTGTTTGGATTTTTTCATTGTTGAGGATTATGAGGTAGTGATTCGGGAAGAGGATTTGGTGTTGAAGAGACAAAGAAAGCGGTGTTGAAGATATTTTAAGGGGTGTAGATTGAAGAGGGTCATCAAGAATTGAGAAACTTGCGGAAGAGTAAAGAAGAGATAAAGTGGATGAAGATAACGGGGGTTTATGAGTGAAGAAACCATGGTAGTTTGATAGGAAGAATAAGAAGATGAAGAAGGAAAAGCAGAGAAAAAGTGATCTTGATGATATGTGGAAGTGTTTTATTACACCTCTTTTTCTTTTACGCCGGTGTTGTTGTTCTGTGTCCATTTTTGAAGTGAGAATTGAATTGGTGTTGTGTTGGTGATGAACAAAAAGAATTTGGTGAATTAAATTGGGTGATGAAATGTGATAAGAAGAGTTGCCAAAGTGGAAAAAATAAAGAAAGAAAGAAGAAAGAAGGTTCTTTCAAGGAGGGTAGTATTGGAATAAAATATAATATTGGAAGAAAATGAAGAGATAGAAAAAGTTTGAAACTTTTTAATAATGGTTTATTATTGGGTTCTTCACACGTCATTTATGCTCATAATAGCGCGTCATTATTTATGCTTTGTTAATATATTATGATCAATTTTTGTTTGCTAATGCATTAAAATTGGAATTCTTATGTTTTGAAAATAGATAGCTATTAACTCTTTTATCTACTCTAGAGGAAGAAATCTTGGTAATCTAAAGTTTGATTAGGGTAATCAAATCGGCTAACTTGGTATTTTATTGAGTTATCTATCTAACTTGAGTTTTTAAATATTTTTTAATAAAAAATTACTTTATTAGTTACTAGTTGTATTTTTTCAAAAATTTAATTTAATTCTTTAATTTCTTTTAACTCGTAATTCAGTTAGATTAAATTATTTGAGCTATCCTTCATAAAATTTATTAAGCGATATGTTTAATTTGGTTGATCATTTGTTTGTTATAGATTCAATTTGTTATTTTTTAATTTTAAAAACGATATCTTTTTGATTTTTTTTAATTAAAATTATTTAAAAAATATAAATTAAACGATTACTTTTATATTTATTAATATAAATATTCCTTATTAAAAATAGAATGTGATCAAAATCACATAACTTTTTTAAAAAAATATATATATTAAAAAAATTCCATATAAAATTTATTCAAAGTAGTTTTAAATTTAAATATTTTTTGAAACTTTAATATCTGAAAAGCATAATAGAAAAAGTATAAAATATTTAAGATAAAATATAGTTAAAATATTTTTTAAAATATTTTTTAAAGAATTCCAACATATAAATATAATAATAATTTTTCTAAATAGTTGAACCTAACTGCCGCTACATATTTTAATTTTCACATATTGAGTTTAGTTTTTTACCAACTAAAAGCTGAGAAGTAATATATAGACACACTCACATAAATATATAGACTTAAAGAAAAAAGAAATTAAATGATGTAAAATAATTTGACTAAATTATTTTGAATTTATTTTTTCATTTATGTGAGTGTATCCAACCAATTTTTATTTGTGTTTGTGTTCAAGGAAAAATGCTCTTTCAACTCTTTGTGTATATGGGTTATTAATGATTTTTAGATTGTTGTAGTGTTAGAGCAAATTCATGAAAGAGGTGATGAGATATTCTGTAAGTGGTGTTTTTGGTGTAATGAGTTGAACGCCCCTCCTAATTTTAAAGTTGAGGTATTTATAAGAATTTTGTGGGAGTCTTAGATCTCGAGAAAATTATAACCACTTTCAAGAATGTGTTAAGTGGGTAATTAATTTTTCATTATTCATGAGAATGTGACCTTCTATTTTTTGACTAAGTGGGTAATTAATTTCCCATTATTCATGAGAATATAACCTTCCACTTTTTGACTCTCCCTTCACACCGTTGTGGACCGAGACATGTCATTCTCCATGTTCTCACGAATAGGGCGATTCATCCAAGGAATAAATTCCCTAATCAAAAAATAGGTGGCTATCCCGATAAATGGACAGATAGGGAGTCTCTCACATGGGCGACAAGCCACTTCATCTGTCTTGAGAGAGTTTTGGCGCCCCTTATGAGAGAGGGACTTTACACTTATATCAATACACAAAGCATAGAGTTATAAACGCGGAGCGATTTTGTTTTGTTTTCCTTACTTGGAGTTGTTCAGGCGAGACATTAAGTTTACTCCCTCAAGCGAGACTTTATGTTAAGTCTCTCCTTACACCGCATAGGAGATATTCCCATGAAAGTTTAGTATTCATATTACACTTGGGGGAGAAAATGATCGTTTACGGAGAGTCCAACATTCATATTGCCCCTTAATGGAGACGTGAATCTTTCTATGGATCCCTAACATTTAACTTGTCTTTTAAGGGTGACAATAATCTTCATGTGGAATTCCATCATTTATGTTAACAGTGGAATGAAATAACCTACAATTAATAATGAAAAAAATCAAAGTGATTCATAAACTGGTTGTCCAACTTCCTTTCGTCTCAAACACATAAGTGAGAAAAAACTAATTATCATGATATCTTAGATTAACTGAGTTCCATGTTACAGGGAATAGTCGTATATCCAGCTCTTCAAGCTTTTAGGCTACGTGAGATAGTTTATTATATATGTGTTATGATTCTTCCTAGTTAGTTTGTAGTTTTCCATGTTGGCTGGGCACAATAATTTGTCTAAGTATTAGGTTGCCTTCTTACATTTCCCTCTGAACCAGCTTCGAGTTGTACATTTTTCTTCAGAGTGGCAAAGAAATTAAAAGCCTTATCGCATACACCTGAAAGGAAATGAGATAGTACAGAGACATGCCATGTTAGTTATTATACACTCCAGAATTCTTAGAAGCTTATATGCAAGTCGGATGCGCTGAGCAATGCCAAAAAGTATCGATAAATGAGCTACTGCTTGTAGTGCAGTTTAAGAACCAGATTAGAGCCGCGAGGATGACCTAGGGTTACATGAGCAAACTAGAGGGGTGAGATGATAGCTCAAGATAACGGTTACATGAAATCTCTAAAGCTTCACGAGAGTTATAAAAATTGATGAATAGGATGTTATGCTCACTTGATGGTGACGACGAGCATTGTGAACTTCATTAAATCACAACACTTGAAAGGTCACTTATTAATGAGCTTAAAGAAGAAGGTGGAGTGTAAAATGGCCTCCGAGGGAGGGACAAATGGATAACTTAACCTTACCATACATAAATAGAAGCTATAAAATAACTTCTAAAATACAATATGTTTGCGATTTCACCTGATTCATTTCAGGTAGATTATCCAAAAATGTTATCAGAAACATTTGGCGTCCACCATGGGACATAGGTAAAACTTTCCTAGGCCACACATTAATCCTTGAAACTCGTTTTTTCAGAATTTATGGGTCATCCCCCAACTGGAGCGGCATGTCTCCTCCACCAAACACCCAACATCATTGTCTCTGACAACGACATGTAGTTTCCGAGCTCGTCTGTTGTAGAATTTTACAGGCATCTCGACATACAAAATCGATTCATTTAGGTGGAACATCCCCAAGCTAATGGCCAATAAAAAGTAATGAATAATATCATCTTGTTAGGAATGAAGAAAAAGCCAGATGAATCAAAAAGGCTTTGGGGCGAGTATTTGCATGATGTGGTCCCATCATACTATCTCATATTCAACCACCAGTTAGTATTCATTCTTCATACTACAAAAAAACCTTATGGATCTACCAATCCGAATATCTCCGAGGGATAACTGGTCTTTTACTCTTATACAATTCCTAGTTGCAAAACAATGATATTTCACACCTAATATAATCCGCCTTTGGGTTCGGGTTGGAACAATTTGAACATAACATCACATGGTTGAAGATATTTCTATATAACTATCTTGTTAGGTTAATAACTTCGTACAAAATCTTGATGGTCACGAGATGGATGATTTGTTTAAACTCCTCATATTTACCCAAACCAAATCACATTGTTAGTGCACAAGGTAAAACTATAGTGTAGGCAGTTCTCTTGAGTCTATTTGGCGTCCTTGACTTGACATATGATGCACTAACTTCTGATTACACACACAACCACATTGTTCCTCGCATTGGATTAATAAAACTTGCAAGTATTTCATTCATTTCTTAACTGCATGATAATCCATTCTTCGTCGCCTGCTACACTACTCTGATCTCAACTGGTTGTATTACTTCTTGAAATCTCCTAAGATTCATTTACTTACTTCCTTAATTATGTCATTGCCCCGATTCTTCCGAGAAAAACTGACTTAGGGTGTATCTCAGAAGGATGTATTACTCAGATCATGAGTCCAACCATAATGATATCCTCTTCTAGGTTATTCCTCAAATAGTTCTTGTAAAGTACACTGTCACTCTAAAATTGAGTTGCAACCTTGGCTCTCCTAAAGTGACATTGTTCTACACTAAAAAATATATTGATACTTCATGATTAAAAAATGACCTTATGCCAATCCAATCTTAGGTTTTACTTATAAATCTTACTAGCTTCCTGACAAAATAAGGTATCCTCAACATATAATCATGTTATAACTCACACAACTACAACCACTTAGGGTATTCCCACAAGTATAGTATTGGAACCATGTCTATCGTACTATTGCATGCTTAGAAACTAAGCCATGCATATTCCTCTACATCTGAAGCTGATCCATAAATGAAAAGACCTCACATGTAGCTCGTAGTCATGGACTGCACAGGTAGTTCTCACCTGTTAAGTGCGACATACGAATCATTAAATGTCCTTTTTATCTTTTGAGAATTCAAATTCATATATTCTAAGTATATTAACATAATTATATGTTAGGGCCGGATCATTACAATCCCACACTTGAATAAAACATATAGCTCACGTATCACATGCATTATAGTGATATTGTGACACTATACAAGTCTGGTTATACTAACAAGGGGTTCCATATCTGAGGCCATTTACTCATGCAAAATAACCTAACATATGTACAATGATCTCCACTTGTATCCCATTGACACAATAGTCAAATATTTGGATAGGTGTCTTGTGAGATAAACACTTCTCGAGTCCTTCCAGTCCCACTCCTCAAGATGTTAAAACCTATAAGTGTGACCCGCTCAAGCTTACTTACTCTAAACACCACATATTAGGCTTATCCTGACAAGAATTCAATCTTCATTATTGTGCCACTCATATGATCATCCCCATAATGCATATGAAAGTTGAAGGACTAACCACAATGATGCACACGATATCTTTACCTAACATCTCATTCCATTTTCATCCTGGTGATACTATAATAAACCATTGTCTTTATTCACATAAACACCTGACTGAAGGTGATAGAAATACAAGAAATAAGAGTTTGAATTGGGTTGCACCAAATATAATCTTTTTTCAATTCAAACTCAAAGCTAACAAGTGAATAAAAATAAATGAACACGATTATTTTTGTTCACTGTTAACTAAGTTATTTCAATCCACCCCGCAAGGTGATTTGCCTTATCCACAAGAACTTAATGCATTATAATCAACTGACTACATAAAACTAGAATAAGTATGATCAACCTTTTTGACAACCCCAACAAGTTCGTCGATCCTTATTTCTAATCCACGATGACTGCAACCAAAGTCTTCTTGAGAATCATAACTCACTAAGTCTCTCAAGGAACCTATCAACAACCGTTGATTTACAAAGCATGTGTAGACATAGATGCTTCTTACAAGCCGATTACACAATGCTTAAGTACAATAACACAAAAGTTTTGATTGCAAGACATGAACAAAACCTCCTTTCTAAAAATACAAACTATACAAAGAATATCTCAAAAGAGTTTGTGCAGCGCTTTAACGTAATTTTGTAAAGTGTTAAGTTCCAATTCTTCTAAGTCCTCTTGTATAGCTGAAAAATAGATTCGTTGGAGGGTAGAATAGGAAACATAAAACTAGTTCTTTTGTCCCCAACAGTCATGGCGGGAATGGTAGACAAGAAGTATGAATAGGATTGTTCTTACGCCACCCTATAAGAATAAAGGTCATAGAGTACTTTGTACTTTTATACTCACCATCTCACGCAAGCCAACCTTGATCTTTATATTTTATATATTTAGAGGTTTATAATGTATATTGATAAAGCATGTTATAGAAGGATCAGAACTTGAATCTTCTTAACCTAAGTCTTTGGAGTCTTTATAACTTGTTCAGTAGAACCTTGTCTTCAGCGTCTTCAGCACTTGGTCTTTAGAAGTAGTGTTTTCATATCTTCAGAACTTGTTAAATAGAACCTTGTCCTTAGTATCTTAAGAACTTGGGACTATATAAGCAAAGCTTTAGAATTCCTCTAAAGCTTCCTTGCAAATTCACAATTAGAAGCTCTTGTACTAAAGTTACTTAGAGTCGATACATGAGAAGCATTCCTGAATCTTGACTTAACTTGTAACACACCAAAGGTATTATTCCAAAGTGTTAAGTTTAGAACCTGATGACGTCACACGCTTGACACGGTCGCAAGTGCACAACTGTGTCAGAGTAGTAAAAAGTTATCGAACCACAAGGACCAATGGTTAAGTATCGATTTCTATTTTATCGATGTAAATCTAGAGCGACCGAATAATTTGGGATGAGGCAAACTTAAGTGAAAAACACTTAATTGAAATTAGCTTATTTAGAAAGCACTTAAATAAAACAACTTATTGGTGAATAAGTTGGAAATTAATTTGGAATAAACAGGATTCGGGGTCATGATCTCTTACTCTAACAATTCCATATGATTAAATTACTTTTGCTATGAGAATTCTTGCGGGACTTATAGAAAATAGATAAATATAGACAACACCTGATCTTGCGAGCGTGTTGTCCTGCCTTTGATAAACAAGACGCTCTCCGGCTTTCGCTCGTGCATAGTTATTTATCAAATATCATTACTTTTGCATAGCTATAAAAAATGGGAGCTTTCTCAACCTCATTCGAGAATTTTACGATAAAAGTTTGATCCTCAATCCTTAAAAAGTTATTTACTTAAATAGAAAAATAGTCCTTAACAAACAGATCTTGGACATTAAGTGCAATCAAATCAGATATCCATATGCAAGAACTCCAAAAACAACACAATCGAACCGAAAAAGGAGAGAAAATATGGGAGTTGCGTCTATCGATTACGGACAATAACATACATTACGAGCACCCGTAATTGGCCATAGATGTTTGTATTGGGTGTGCGCACAAAGGAGGCTTCAGACAGGAGCTTGTTACGGGCCGTAACGTATGTTACGGGCACCCGTAACCCGCCTCTAGTTTTTGTACTTGAGACTTCTGATTTTCACGCTTTTCATCGTTTTTCACTTGATTTGATTATTTCTTCTTCTAGTATGATCGTGAGGGCCTAAAAATGACAAAAACATAATACCAAAGCATAAAATTTAAAAAAGGGAAGAAAAACAAGTAAAACATGACGAGAATACGACTAAAATATACGTATAAAAATGATATAAAACTCACTTATCAACGTCGTCTTACTAGAGTCAGAACCTGTTTAGCTAAAGCTACACACTAGATAGAAACCATTAGAGTACACAATTTTTCTCTAAGATACCTGATCGGAAAAATAGCAAGTGTACTATTTTCACCGATGTAGTTATAATGAGTTTCCACAAGTATTGATCTCGAGGACTGCGTAGTAAATACCTATTTGTGCTCTTAATTAAATTGAACAAAAACAATGGTTGGGTTGAGTTTAAAACTTTAAATTATAATCGTAACAAAATAGTGACTGATGAAATATATGGAGAATGATGCTAGGGTGAGTGGTTGATTTAACAAATTATGATCCAAATCCAGATTTCCTCATTACATATGAAAACTTTCAATTACCTATCTCTAGATTGTTCTTCCTTAAGTCATTAATGAAGAAAACTATTAAAACCCCAATCCTTATTCAAATGTCCATTCAAATAACTCTTGGTTTTAACCATAACAATATCAAGAATTCAGGTGATTAAAAAGAGTTCCTAGTCCTAGGTGAGACTCCTAATAACCTAATTGTGTAGAAACCCTAACAATCACAGTCCTTCCAATTTTTAGTCATAGGTATACATGTATTTGTCCGATACATAATCATAAGAACACCACACAATTAAACTGAAATAGATAAACAATGCATTAAGGAAACCAATAATCCGAATTCATAACATTCGTCAAATCAGGACCACCCCCTAGCATTGGGGGGTTTAGCCTCTCATAGTATTAGAAGAAAACATTAGAAAAAGTTAAACATTACAAAGAATAGTGATGACGTTGATCTTCAATGGTGGCTTCCCTTGAATCTCGTCGTCTCCGAATTCCTCGTAATAGTTATCTTCTCTTCTCTGTAATCTTTTTCTCGTACGTTTCAAAAGTCCTTTTTATTTTTCCAAAATTCCTTCTAATAGTCTCAGCCTCATCCAATTCTTAGCCAAAGTCCAAAGTACCCTTAATGACAAAGAAAAGGTCCAAAACTCAAAAAGTGAAGTTTCCACACGCGTCCATCAACACGGGCCGTGTTGATTAACACGGGTGCCCGTGTTGATCTCTTGAATAAAAATATTTGCTGCCAGGTCAATTAACACGGGCAATGTTGGTTAACACGGGTGCCCGTGTTGATTCAGTGACTTTGGTTTTTTTTGCGTTTTCTAGTGGCTTTTCGACACGGGCCGTGTTGAGTAACACGGGGCCCCGTGTTGATGCATCTGTAGCCTCCCGTATTCTAATTTTTGCACTTCTTTTGCCCCAATTTGCCCTGTTTTATTCTTTTGACCTTAAAAACACTCAAACACATAACCAAAGCATAAAATACGATAAAAATGACATATAACACTAGGCAAATAAAAGAAACGATAACAAAATTCAATGCTAAATATCTGTGTAAAAACCACCGATCAAACTCCCCCAAACTTAAACTGTTGCTTGACCTCAAGCGACAATTATCAGCACTCATGAAAATCAAAGCAGATCGGTACTCATATGCAAGAGTTCAGTTCTCATTGCTCAGAAAGTAGTGCGCTCGACATTCATATGACACGAAAATACCTCTCCAACTATGCTTCGCACTTAAGTGTTCTCTTTCCGCTTTTCCTCCTCTTTCATTCGCACAATCAGATTAAGGCACTGAGAATTATGATAATCATCACATGCACATGACTAGCCAAGAACTTCACTTATTCGGGCATCAAACGAGCAACATTTTCCACTTTTTAGTACCGTGATATTTTCAAACCTTTTGGTTATTTATTGTCCTTTATCCGGACGACGTTTAGGGATCAACCCCCTTTGGGCTGAATAACCTGGTGAGGGCTACCCAACTTAGCGGGCCGGTTTCCTTTTACCGTCTTTTCATCATTTAATGCCATTTTTATTTGCTTCTCAACTAATCATACTTGCATGTGAATCTGAATTATGCCAGACTGTATAGATAAACTATTCAAGGAGTACTTCACAGACTCTAAGCACTATAGTACGAATCTACACGTTGGATTCGTATCAATGTCACATTATTCTAAATTTCCTACCTTCAAACAATCATCCCTGCATCTCACACCATATCATTCCCGACCGTATTGAAATACAAGCTCTTGTGTAAAACAAAACAAAATTTTGGGAGAATTTCTACTAGTGTTATTACACAACATTTAACATCAACTTAACAAAAAATAATCAAACAAAGCAATAAAACAAAACAAAGCAATAAAACCTCCCCGGCAACGGCGCCAAAAACTTGATCGGAAAAATAGCAAGTGTACTATTTTCACCGATGTAGTTATAATGAGTTTCCCCAAGTATCAATCTCGAGGACTGCATAGTAAATACCTATTTGTGATCTTAATTCAATTGAACAAAAACAATGGTTGGGTTGAGTTTAAAACTTTAAATTATAATCGTAACAAAATAGTGACTGATGAAATATATGGAGAATGATGCTAGGGTGAGTGGTTGATTTAACAAATTATGATCCGAATCCAGATGTCCTCATTACATATGAAGACTTTCAATTACCTATCTCTAGATTGTTCTTTCGTAAGTCCTTAATGAAGAAAACTATTAAAACCCCAATCCTTATTCAAATGTCCATTCAAATAACTCTTGGTTTTAACCATAACAATATCAAGAATTCAGGTGATTAAAAAGAGTTCCTAGTCCTAGGTGAGACTCCTAATAACCTAATTGTGTGGAAACCCTAACAATCATAGTCCTTCCAATTGTTAGTCATAGGTATACATGTATTTGTCCGATACATAACCATAAGAACACCACACAATTAAACTGAAATAGATAAACAATGCATTAAGGAAATCAATAATTCGAATTCATAACATTCGTCAAATCAGGACAACCCCTCTAGCATTGGGGGTTTAGCCTCTCATAGTAGCCAATTCCACCAACTTGGTACATCATATTTTCTGTACTAGACTCCACATTTATCATTTCCCTATTAGTACCCAATTTTGATATTGCAAGTGTCAAGTATAGCATAAAGGAATGGTTGACAAATCGTTAAGAAATCGTTAACCAAGTCCAATGTTGAGGAATATTTGTTCCTACTAGCATAAGGTGAAACCTTTACTCATCTCTGGTCATACATATTGTGGGAGCCACAACATTTCTTACTCAGGTACTTGATCATTAATATACTCAAGAGTGAGGAACTTACGATCCATAGAACAATTAGGGATTAATTATGCATACTTTATACCGATTAATGTACCAATTATACTCATGACTTGTTCCGACACAAACACGTTGATGTCCCTGATGCATTTCTTAAGGCTGCCTTCCCGTCCCATGATCCTTCCATTGAACATAATAGTATTCTCGTGGTTCCATTTGATATCCACTAAGTTGATGACTCTTACTGGCTAATATCTCGATGGCTATATCAGTTATATCATCTGAATTGCTTCGTTTGTTAGAGGGGTTATCCTTGGTTTTTTTGTGATTAGATTTATCACAATTACCTACTCGTACTTGAATTGCTCGCTCTCTTCATCCACTAATCAAGACGACATAACTTTAACTTAGTAATTCTGGTGGTTATTGGTTGCTGGTAGCTTTACATTATACTCTCATACTCCCCGACAATCCTTTATAAGTCCAACTTCCATACTAGTCATCTTGGAAGGTTCACCTCATTCTGATGGTAGTCGTGGATGTTCCACTCCCATGACTCCTACCATAGAGGTCGAAATTATCGACTACTTTACCTTCACAGTACTTCCCAATCCTGATAATTCTCAATAATCCCATATTAGACTAGCTTTTATTGCACCATTCATACCTTACGATCTCTACACTTCCATACCTTAATGACTCTGAGTGTTCGAGCTTGAGTCGCATCTGATTTATGCGTCCTTGTGGCGGCTCTTCCACAATCCTGCCAATCACTTATTTAGTCGGTGAGTTAAAAGTTCAACAATTGAATAATATGATAGTACAAGTGAGCTAGAAACACATATATAAGGAAGATAAGGTTCGCTAATGATGTCTCATGGCTAGGTTGAGGGTCAACCTACTCTGATACTAATTTTTGTAAAGAATTTAGCTTTGAACAAAAACCAACACTCCCTTAAGGATAAATTATTCAACCAAAAGAAAAATATTGATTGGTGAATTTACAATAACACCCTTTCTTGAATACAAAATTCCTCACCAAACACAAATACTTTCTCGAAGCCTACATCTAAATTAGAGTGAGAGAAAGGAGAAAGATATTTTAAAGAGATAGTGAAGAGTGAGATAGAAGACTCATGTTCATGGATGTGAAAATTTGAAAGGATAGACCCCTATTTATAGGTTAAAGGTTGACCCAGAAAAGGAAATATCCATGTTGTCACACCCCAAAACTTTCCCTCCTAACTTTAATTTATCTGACTTAGGTTTCACATTCACCTACATATGCTTCCATTAGGTCATCAACATTAAACAATCATCCATTCATCACATTTGCATCGTTAGTTGCGTTCAGGTTGACCAAAAGTCAATTTTAACCAAAATTCGCATAGTTTTATAGTTGTAAAATACCCGATATTCCACTTCATTCATTTTTATCTCTCTACCTATTTCTTTCATCGTGTTAAGTTGATTATATATCGATAATATTGATATTTCGGTTTTATAAACATACTGTTAAAAGCGATTCGACACTATGCGGAAAATTAGCGGGAAAATATTTCAAGTTTTCGCCTTTAACTCACTGCTTTATGAATCTACGTGTCGCGTAGATCATAAAAATGCGCTCTCTCTAATTTTTCGGTACATTTTTTAGTCTCGTTTTTAATCATGAGCGTTTTAAAGTCGGGTACTCTTTCTTATCATTTTATTTCGATTGTAAATATTTTGATAATTTTCTTTAATCTTTGAGACCCGTACTTTATTTTAATGTGCTCATTTCTTTTTTTCCTGATAATTTATTGTCCAAATTTTATCGTTTTTGACAATTTTAAGTGTCCATTTTTTATCTCCAAAAATCAAAACAAAAATGTTTTCGGATAGATTAATTTTTATCCCATTGGACCTTATATCCCAATTTATCATTAGGGCCATTTTAGTTATTATCATAATTATTTTAACCTAATTTTTGGTATATCTCCTTCCTCTCGTTTTGCTCATTCTCGCCGCGCAGCTGTCCAACAAACCTTGTCCCTCCGCCTTATCTCTCTCACACCATCGTTACTCACACCTTCATCTTTCAACCAACTTTCAGTTTCCAGAACCATCAACCTTCGACCTTATGTTCCCCCATCAACCTCAACCGCAACTACCTTCATTACCCTATGTCAATATCTCGCTTACTCCATCAATTCCTCTTCTTCATAACTCCCTTTGACTTCCACCGTCCAACACCCATCATCATCTCCAGTTTGACCCACCTCACCGCCCTTTATTCCTTCAACAATTATTCTCACCGATTCAACACTGACAACCATGACTCATTTCGTTTCGCAGCAACTGCAACAGTCTGTCGTCTCTGTGCCATAGCTTCTCGCGAGTCCCTGTTCAACTTTCAACTTTCCTCTTGTTTTCGACAACAACAAACAACTCTCTTCCATTCCGCTTTCGCAACCTCAACTTTCGGTAACCTTCGATTCTCTATATTATAGAATAACTTTGTGTTAACTTTCCGAAATACTATTACAATATGTTTTAATTTTTGGTGAAAAGAAACATTGTGATATATGTATGGATTGAATTGTTATCCTGAGATCATGTGACAAAAGTGCAAAATCTGAGTTGGTTTCGATGTCGAACTGTTAATTTCTAACCGTTGATATGTTGTGATGTTAGATTGTTTGAATATGTGATATGACCTTGAAATGTTGCTGCCTATGGTACTTTTTTGATCTGATTTTGAATGTCGGTATGTCGAACATATGATTAATTTATGTATAATTGTTCTTCTTGATCGTGTGGGGATTTCTTTTAATTTATTGTGAATAATGAAGTTTGTTATCATGAATTTGTTTGAAATTTATACCATGCTAATTTGTTTCTATTTTTTAGTTTCAATTGAAATTGTGTGGTTTCGATGAAGGTGACAATGATGCCACGTTTATTTGTGTGTGAATCAAACAGAGAGACTATGAGGCAGCATGTGTGTTCCTTTCTTTTTAGGCGAATTTGATAAGAATGTGGGTTTTGACACAACTTTTATTGCTATTAAAGTTCAAACCATTTCACTTTTGTTTGAAACTCATATGATAACATTACTTTGTCGATTTTAAGGACGAGCAATGGTGATAATTGCTAGTTTCGATGAAGGTTTGATATTGGCGCGTTTATCCGTGCAAGATATAACCGAGAAACTATGGAGACAATATGACACTCTCTTATTTCACATGAATTTGAGCAAGGAAGATAATTTTTTTTGAATCTGAATAATGTTGAAGTTGTTTGTGATATCATTGGTTTTCCGTTCGCGTTTGAGCATTTTTCGGTTGAGTTTTTGAGTATTATTTCGATTGGTGTAGTTGCTGCTCAGAATTTGTTTTGGTTGATTTAAGATCGCGTTGAACTTGATTTTTCATGCTTTAAACTTGTAGCGAGTAGTAACATGAATTCTTGTCTTTTGTTTTCATTTATGGATTGAAATCTTTGAATAAACATTTACTTGATTTATTGAATTGTTCATGTTACATCTATGCTAATTTCATTCGATTTTACTCCTTTGCTTACTAACCATGTTCAATTTGTTGCAATTTCATTCCACTTTAATTTTTATCCCACTTATGCTACTAACAAGTTTGTTATTTGTGAAGACATCCAAAGATTGTTCAAACATTCACTTTCAATTAGCACCTCTACACTTGCTCATTAGCATTTTAATATTGAGTTACTATTTTGATTTACTATTTAGTAATGTATATACAAAATACTCAGTATTTTTATTCTTATATTTAATATTATAAATATATAATGTACTTATTACTCTTAATTTTATACTTCATTCAATTCATTTGTAAATAAATTCAAAGTATATTGTAATGATCTTCATTGTGTTGTGATTTCGAACTTTGAATTCGATTCGACTTTCGAATGCGTATGAACACAAATATATTATTTGTCTTCTTAGAGTTGATTCATACATGAATCTATTCTAAATTTAATTTAATAAAGTGCAACGTTCGATAATTGATACTTGAGCTTTGTAAGCTTCACCGCGTTGGTTTTGTTTGTATCTCGTGTGATGTAGGGACTTTTACTCGGCTTTCATCCGATACGTCGAGCTTAGCCGATTCTTTACGTCTTTACCAAACATCTCGAGCCTACACGATGTGATTCCCTTTGTTATCTACACCCTCGAATCTAGCTTCAAAACAGGCCACCTCTAAACCCTTACCTCTTTTCAATTATTATTTAATTTTTATTTTACATGCAAATAAACTTTGTTTTGTATTAAATAATTATTAGTCTAAGATGATTTTATTCGATATTATTGATTAAACTATTAATTAATTTTATCAAAATAAAATTGTTATTCTAATAATTATTTAAAGGATTTGGACGTGTATTGTGTGCTTAACTATTTACTCGCCTCTTGGATGCTTGTATGAATTATTCACAATTGTACACTCCACACACTTGATTCTATTATCTCTTTTGACTCATATGTCAAATTTCTCAAGGGTCTCATAGTCGGGAATGGGCATGGACATTCTCACAAGGTTAATTGAAGCCCTAGTTTGCATTGATTAACTATAACCCGAATAAATTTTGGTCCACATACCAATTATCCATGCACAAAGGTTTCATAGTTGGGGATATGAACACCTATTCTCACGAGATTAATTAAGTTCATATACTTGATTAATCATAACCCGATTCAAATTCTCTTGGCCCATAAGCCAAACCTCAAAACACTTTCATAAATTAAAAAGTTACAAACCTCAATCCAACGTCGAGTGCCTTTTCAAAAATTCTTTTCACAATAAACTTTGAGTATTTAAATCGTTGGTCGCTAGGCCAATTGTTTAAAAACTTGTACCAAATGAATTCCGAATCTTTAAATCGTTGGACGCTAGACCAATTGTTTAAAGACTCTTAATAACCTGAGCTCTGTTTCACTTTACTTTTTTTCATAAGAAAACTTTTTGGGATGATAGACGACTTGTTGAGCATTGAGCTCCCCTGGTTTCTAGTATTTGAATCGTAGGTCGCTAGTCCTATTGTTTGGTATTTTTCACCCACCTAAAATCAATTCAACTCACTTAACTCTTTTTTTCGCTCATATGCGATTATCAAACTCTTTTCTTACAAAGAGTGTGTAATAGCCATTTCAAATACGAACAAAGACTTAGCTTTCAAACAAACTAAACAAGTCAAAGTTCTAACATTTGAAACGTCTAAACGCATAAAACTTTTCTTCTAAAATCAACACAACCAAACAAAGTTTTTTCAAGAAGAACTATGGAGTTTTGACTTTCCCATTGCACGAGGGAATACGTAGGCGCAAGGTTTTGAAACCGCAGAAAACTCAAAATAATAATAAATAAAAACCCTTTTCTTCTTCCTTTCTTATAAGATCGTAATTATCACTTTAAACACACTTAAACACACACGAATTAAACGGTTCCCATCGAGTACGATAGATGTGAGGGGTGCTAATACCTTCCCCTTGCATAACCGACTCCCGAATCCATTTTTTATCTATGTTTCTCCGTTCTTTTAGAACAAATAAAATTAGGTGGTGACTTCATTGTTTTAAAAAATAGATTTTGAAAAAACCAGCTATCACACATGTGTCAAATTTAACGAGTCAATCGATTGGTTTCTTGTCCCGTGCAATCGAGTGTAAGCCCAAAATAAATCGATTACAAATTCTCAAAAAGGAAATAATTGATACAATACCTTTCCCTTAATTGAAACAATGTCACAATCATTTATGAACGCCTTTTATATTGTCCCAATATGAGTAAATGAGTTGATCTATTAGACAATGTTAGTTTCATGGTTCTATGATTGACTAAATTTTGGTAAATTATGGTGCTACTGATGTTGAGCAATATAACATTTTTGCTGTTATGAGTTTTTTAGCCAGATGTCGAAGCAGATGTGGTGACATCATGGTCTGTTTACAACAAGTGCTATTGTTGTATGTCTCTTGACAAATTTAATTTGATTTGATGAGATTCTTTTGGATATACCTCATCGTTATGCGCAAGTCAATGAGATTATTTAGGAACCGTGCATATTTAATTAGTTTCATAAAAATGATCTTTGGACTTTTTAGGAAACATTTATGAGATTTGTTTCTATTTTTGTAGAGAAGATTTTGCAGGAATTTACATTGGAACATTGATTTGATTGAAGAGTCTAAGTTAGTCCAATTCTAACTGCATAAGTCTATATAAGGAGACGTTTAAGACCTAGTTTTTAAGTAGCATAGTTTTTCCTAAACTTTGAGAGTTTCTTTGTGTCTCCGTGTGTGTTTTGTACGTTCTTTTATCATTGCGATGATTGAGAGTGAGAGGGGTTCTCATATCTAGGAGGTTCTTAGGTAGAAATTGCATCGGGTAGGGATTAAGTTAGAAGTTTAAACTAAGATTGTTTAAGTTCAAATTGATACTATTGATAGTAGATTTCCTTCCTGATTTGATAGCCTTCAGAGTATGTGAGTTGCACCGAACTAGATTAACAATTCTTTGTGTTTTTTTACCTTATGTAATTTTAAGTTCTATATAATCTAGATTGATAAAAAATTATGTCAGTCAATAGATGTTATAACATCTGACTTGATATCATATTTGTGTGTTAAGAGATCAATCTTAATATCTATATTGTAGGCCAGAATTTTAGATAGATTTAAATTTTTGTCCAAAACTATTATGACAATTTATGCATGTCAATTTATGATTTATATAACAAAGTTTCAAAATGTTTTATAGATGTTGAGAAACACTAGCTACATGTCAAATTTAAACTATTTTTTAACACAATTTAGATTTGATAAAGTCTAGACCGGCCTATCCATAGTGACACATTAATATTTGAATTCCATACACCAAAATGATTGAGGCAGTTATAATGGCCAGCCTCTTTTCTGTCCCATTTGTTTCTCACTAATTTATGGTAGAACACAATTACACATGTCAAATAAATCTTTATCATAGTTCGAATGTTTACTTCTTTTCCCTTCTTGTTGAGATGTCTAGAAATAAGGATCTCTCCATATATTAATATAAAACAGCACATGCAAATGCAATTTTGTTAAATAATTATGGACAACTTTATTCTTACTTTAGAAAAATATCCAAACACAGTGGGTTTATATTTGTCCTTTCCAGCCAATAGTAATCACAATTACATTTTAAAACACACATATTAATAACAATTTGTATCTTTTTATTTCACAAATCACAAACAATTTGTTAACAATCCTATATATTTTTATAGATAATGCAAGCTAGATCATGGGAATACAACAAACTCAAAAGCCAATAATAAGAACAAAATTTGCTTTATAAGGTAATGCTGTCCACATGAACACGTGATAATTCTTTCTTAGAAATAGATAAAGACATTGATAAAATTCTTTACCTTATCCTAACGCAATTAGATCTTTTTATCACTAAAGTAGTAAAAAATATTTTTTGTCGTAAAAAGATAGATAGTAGCCTGAACAATCAATCTCAAATACTCAATTTTCATGTGAAAATATAAACAAAAACAAACATTACTTTATATATTTTGTGGCAATTATATTTAGGGTAATCAACAATTGTCTACCGCTTGGTGTGTTTAACACGCAATTACTAGTCTGGTACTATTAGAATAGAAATATGGTTTTTCTTAAATGTATTAATTTAATCAAATAGGTCCAAATATACTTTTGTAAAGACAAGCAACCTTGCCAATCTTGAAACATTCAAAAAGTCTAAATAAGTGAGTTGGATTGCAGGAAAGTTGGTGCAAGTCCTTGTAGGTTTTTCTCCATTATTGATTAGCATTAGAATTTTTTTTATTTTCACCAAATAAAAGGATTGTATTTTTAGTTACAAATTAAATGATAGCTAACTAATTTCTCAATCCGTGTAATAAAGGGTGTGATGTATAATCATCTTTAGTTTAAAGTATTTAATAGTCTTTATTTAAGGTATTTACTTAACTTAATAGTATTTTAAATTATATTTAGAGATGAAATAGAATGAAAATTGCGAACTTTTTCCTCAACCATTAAGCTATTCGGGAAAAAAATATTCAAAGAAAACACACAAAGAAAGTTAAGGGTGGTGTCGTAAACGCCGCACGCGCGCAATTATAACAAGTAATTCTCCACATTGTAAAGCAACACACAAAGAAAGTCGGAGATGTTATCGCAAACGTTGTGTGCGCGATTACATCAATCAATTACCCACATGCAATAACGATCCATCCACAATGAGAGCTAACCACTTCAGAGGCTATGATGGATTATTGACCACACATCAACCTCGGACGAGGGTTTAACCTGCGCGGGGAAGGGGAACCGATCTTTGCTCAGAACGATCCTTGAGACATCCAACAAACTTTGAGGGAAGACTTCGTAATTTTGCACGAAATCTGGAGCTTCACACTCGGCAACATAAAAACATACCTCATGCAGGTAAAGCACACTTCGTTGCAAATACATGCAGATATATTTTTTTTCCATCACAAAGGCACTTTACATACAATACACACAAAAAGTGTGACATGGTTACTCTAACAAGGAGACAACATCCTCATCTTTGAGCATCTAATCTAGTTGAACCTACTCCCTCGAAACACCTAAAGGATTGTGAAAATGTTCCACCTTCTGCAAGGCTTTTTCAAAAGACCATGAGATCGCCCAAGGATGGTGATTGTATAGTCGGCCAAACGTTGAGTCAAAGAAGCATTCTCAAGGCGTATAACCTTTAATTACCTCTGAGCTACTGAAAGAGATGCCTTAGTATATGACATTGTGCATCAAATAGAAGCCATATACATGTTCTTCCTTGTTACACCCCTCACCAAATGGGTTACATGGTCGATATGAGAGCCAGGAAGACCAATGGAGCGTAAAGCATCACCTACACTGGTAAGAGAATTGGAAGTTTCCTATATATTTTATAGGTAAGTATTTGAATTATCACGACGCAAACACTTTCTTCCAACCAATGTTGCTCCTTGTGTTCTTGGTCAGACCAAATAACGTCTCAGTGGTTGGTTCCACCGCGAGCCAAAGTAGCAGAAATGCACCTAGTATATCGTGCTAGAGTCGCCAGTTCTTCTTCCAAGTCACACCCAAACATGTTGGATAAATATAAATAGTCTTCCTCTGAGGGAGGAACCCATTGTTCCCTAGAGAAGAGTGGCTGCCAACACCGTAAGGGTTAGAGGACCCAAAGTATGCAGCAGCCTTGGAAGGGAATTCAGCGTAACAAAACCTCCAGAAGGCTCTAAAGTAGTGGAAGATTCTGTTATCGTTCATATTGTCCATATTCCCCGCCCTAAAAGTCATAGCACTACTTCATCCTTCATTGAGTCCGCACACAATCATTATCAAAGCAAGTAAGTTGAAAGAAAAGAAGCCAAGAACTTTCAAAACTTACCAAAAATAATATTATTTTCTTCCTAGGTATGGGCATCAACCAACAAGTGGGTAATAATGAGGCATTTATGGGAATTTCCTATCAGCATCATCCTGAGGAATATTACCCCCGAGATAACACATGTCTTTAACAAAACTCATCAACTGTTTTTTTCTAATAAAGCTCTTTTTTAGAAAGGACTTCCTAGTAGGAAATTACTCATATTATGGTACTTAGGGAACAACTAAACACATTTACCTTATAATCCATTTCCAGTAGTTCAAACCATTGCACGAGCCTCTAAGACAATAAGTTTAACCATAAAAAATTGGTCTTCAAAATGATGCAAGTTTTCAAAAAATGTCTCGAAGCCTCGGAAGATCGATACCAGAGAAATTGACTCACTACCTTGTGTACAAGTCATACGGCCACAATGAACTTTGTAGAGACTCACTACCTTGTCGGTTAAGGCGAAATTTATAAAGAGAGATGGCAAGTTCGACAAAAAGAAGGGTAAAAGTCAGTAGAAGTCTTATAGTGGTGATGCATATGGTATTTATGTTATCACTGTAAGAAGGATAATCATACAAGAAAGGTGTGCCATGAACACCTAAAATATCATAGAGGTAAGGGTAATGGCAACGCAACCATTGTTCAATATGATTTTGTCTCATACAATGTGTTTGTGGTTTCAAGCGGCAACTCAAGTAAATAGTAGATTATGGATTCAGGTTGCACTTGGCACATGACTCCAAACAAATATTTGTTCGAGGGACTATGTGATCAATATGGTGTATTTGTATTGCTTGGAAACAACAAATATTTCAAGATTGTGGGTGTTGGATCTGTGATATTCAAGCTCCATGACGAGTCAATAAGGTTGTCGATTGAAGTCATGTATATACCTAATTTTAAGAGAAATTAAATTTCTCATTGTGAATTTGAAAAGAAAGGATATGTTTTTCAAGGATAGAAAAGTATCTTAAGACTCGTGAAGGGGTTGGAGGAAGTCTGGAGAGATGTGAAGAAACAAGGCTTCTACACCCTTGCAGTTGATGTTGTAGGGGTTTTGTAGATGTTACATCAATGAAAACTTGTCGAAGACGCAAATTTGGCCCATGATATTGGGCTATGTTAGTGAAACGTTTTTGGTCGAAATGGAGAAACAAAATTTGTTTGGTGGAGACAAAGTCGAAAAGTTGAAGTTTTGTGAAGCATGTGTACTTGGAAAATCTTGCAGAGTGAAGTTTAATAAAGGAAAACAAAGAACACATGATCCCTGGATTACATTCATGCTGAACTTTGGGGACCTGCAAGATATCCATCACATTCAAGAGCAAGGTATTTTCTATCCATAGTTTATTATTATTCCAAACAATTATGGGTATTCCTCCAGAAGACTAAGGATAAAACTTTTGAGAAATTCAAATGTTGAAAGATTGGTTGAAAATCAGAGTGGCAGAAAGGTCAAGAGGTTGAGAATTGATAATGGCCTTAAATTTTGCAATGAGGCGTTTGACAATTTTTATGCAACCTATGATATTGCAAGGCACATAACTATTGTAGGTACTCCCCAAAAAATGGTCTGGATGAGAGGTTTCATCGAACCATTTTGAAAAGAGTTAGATGCATGTTGACTAGTGTTGGATTAAAGAAGGTGTTTTGGGCAGAGGCTGTTTCGAAACCAACATATCTGATAAAGACATGTCCTTCAATTATGTTATATATGAAGACACCTGAAGAAGTTTGGTTGGGACATCCACCAGATCTCGACAAACATAGAGTATTTGACTGCATAACCTATGCACATATTAGGCGAGTCAAGGTAGAACCTATAACTCTAAGATACATGTTCATGGGATACCCTGAATGAGTCATAAATTATAGGCTATGGTTCCTAGAGCTAGGTCACATGAGGTGTATTTACATTCAAGATGTAGTTTTTAATGAAGCTGGTATGGCTTTCAAAAAAGTTGACAATGTTGGTCGAAGTGCAGAGATATCTGAAGAAGAGTTGAAACAAGAAGAGATTCATGTTTAGGTGGAGCATGTTGATGCTGAAATAAGTATCCCAGATGTTATACCACAAAATTATCCCTTCTATTTTTCAAGTCAATAAACATGTCCATACTCAAGAGCTCCTCAAGGGTTGACGAAATAGACTTTCTCCTAAGCAATCAACTCACAACTAGGGTTTTTATTTTCTCAAGTCAAAAATGGTTTCTATTGCCTCAATTTAGCACCATGCCTCCTCATATGTCTCAAGGTATCACCATGTCAAGTTTCAAGCCTCATAGCTCAAGTTTGCTAGGTCAATTGCTCAGATGGTTGAAAATCAATTGTATTGGACAAAAAGTCAACTGTGGGCAGCATACAGTCAAACTTCATATTTTTGGTCAACATCAAGATTTTGAAGTCACATTCATAATTTTATTAAGGGTTGATCATGATTCATCAAGAAAGTTCAAAGAATTGATCAAAAGTCAAAGTTTCTAAATTAGGGTTTTTTGATAAAAAGTCAACAGAACTTTGACCAGGCATAACTTTCACATACTTCATCAGAAACTTTTCCACCAAATATAATTTTGAAGGGAATTTAATTCTCTACAATTTTGTGTCTCACAAGCTTTGCCCAAAAATGCTTCATTTTAGAGATATGAGCCAAGACATTATAGGTCCTCATAAAAGTCAATAAAAAGTCATCTTTTTCCAAAGAAGTATACATGAGCATGGAAGCTTCAATAAAGATGAAACCAAAAAGAGAATTTATAGGACATCTTAAGTTTTCTAAAAAGTCCAAGAACAATCTCAAATGTTTAAAATTGAGCAAGATATAGTTTTTGTAAGTTTGGAAATTTTGAAGAAGTGCATGAAGAAAAATATTGAGAAAACACAAATTGTTTCCAAATGGGCCAATATTTTCATGATTTGAACTTGTTTACAACATGGTCCATGGATTCTAAGTCAATATACACACCCTCCTAATATTTATTTTACTTATTTTTGAATTAATTCATTTAAATTCAATTTGAATTAAAATAAAATGGAAGGAGGGATAGTTAGGCATGTGGGCTTGATAACTGAGTGCCTTGAGGTTCAAACAACCCAAGGAAAGTTGGAAAAAATGCATGGAGAAGATTGACACAAGATTGAAGCAAAATTGGAAGATTTGGATACAAAATATCAATCAAATATTTTCTCATGAAAGGCAATATATTTTCTTACAAATTCTTGACCTAATGTACTTCTTATAAGTACAAGATCATCGCCATATTCTTCAAAGATGATTCAGCAGCCAAAGAACTAGGGTTTTGAATTGAAAAATTTCAAGAAAACTTGCACCATCGAATTTCAAATTACAGCCAGTTCCAAGCAGTTTCAAGCATTAACTCTTGTACCTGAGGTATCATAGGGTAAGTATGGATTAAAATCCATGGCCAAACACGTTTGAAGCATGCATATCATGAACTCTGATTGCACTATATTCATGAATGTTGTATTTTTAGTTTTATCGTGTTTTAATTTGAACTAACCACACTAACGTGTTTCTGAGATGTCGTAGGTCAAGATTGAACAATCGCCTGGGGTTTATAATTGTAACACCCCATTTATACTCGACAATTATAAGGGAAATTAGAGTGCAAAAATTTCAACAACCAAAATGAGATGCCACATTTTCAACTTAAAACAAATTCATATAATCACAATTAATTAAGATACATAACACTGGTTCGGATAAACTGATAACAACCTAATTTTTTTAAAATGTAAAACAACTTTTATTAAACAATTATTTAATAACAACAACTTAAAATTCAACTACTAAAACAATATCAACAATTTAGAAACAATTGTTCATCCCCCCGAGTGTTACGTATCAGAGCAACTAAACCGACTTGGACTAACAGCAACTAAATCCTTCAATCTCGAATACCTGCACGTTACCAGTATAAAGGCAACGGCGAAACAAATGAAAGGGTGAGATATCTACCAATATAATTGAATTCATGATAAATAATATATTAGAATGTAGATAATATAATTCACCATTTCACATAATTCAAACAACATTTATATCGACAATATCAAACATAATTACATCAACATATATACTAACAATTAGCAATGACAACAATTATAACAATTATATCACAACAAAACAATAACAACCAACAACATAAGTCAATTAAAACATCAACATATCAACTATAATTATGCAACTTCGAAATGCGACTCAACTATGCATATGCATGTGGTACCATTTGGAGTAAAACTACCAACTTAGAACATTGTCAGTAATTCTGAGGCACAAGGCATAAGCCTTCAACATTTTGTCAATCCAGGCCAACATTTTGAGCATTCGCTCCAACAATTTTCCATTAAGGCCAAGGCATAAGCCTTCAATATTTTGTCAATCCAGGCCAACTTAATAATGTAATGTATACCATACGACCTCAACATCAACAACAAAATCACGACAACACAACAACAACAACAACAACAACAAAACACAACAATAACAACAACATAACAACTAGTCAACCGCAATTCAACATTGGCCAAAGCCTACAACATAATCAACTCAACATTGGTAAAAGCCTACAACATAATACAATCCAACATTGGCTAAAAGCCTACAACATAATCAACTCAACATTGGCTAAAATCCTACAACAAAATCAACTCAACATAATCGACTCAACCTTGGCCAGAGGCCTACGACGTAATCAACGTAATTAACCACAACGCATCACTAGCTAAAAAGCCTACAACTTGATACCCACATATATTATTTTCATCCACTCAATAATCTACTACTAGCTACTACATTAATCTCTGGGTAACTTATTTCTATGATTCAACTTACAATCATTCGGATTGTTTCCATCTAATCCTAGTCAACTGCTCATCGGTTTGGATTGCTAGTATTTCGATTCGACACTACTATCAACAACCGTCACGCTACTATCCATTCACTATTGAATTAGTACATTGATTCTAGTCATTAAGTATACTACTAGTCCACAATACGACAACTAGCCGACTTATACTATTTCAACACTACTACAATACCTCGGCAAACCAAACCACCTTCCGTTATCTTCAACCATTTCACCCTTGTCGGTATTCACATAACATACACAATCTAACTAAAATCCAACTTAATTAAATTAGACACCAAACAACCATATGGTCACTTTATTAATAAAATTCTCACCAATATCAATCACTTATCTTAGTTGATTCCAACGACATATAACGACAATACAAACTAACTAGTAGGACGACAAATCAACCATCAATATTGGCCACCAAGCCTTTAATAACAACAACGTTCGACAAAGCAACAACGAACAATAACAACTTCAAACGACGACAACGTTCAATAACAACAACCTTCCGCAATCTCGATTCATTACATTCAACATGAAATCAACGAAGCGAACATGCTATGATAGCTTACTAGCATATATGAGTCATTCTCATAATTCTTCCAATTCCGATTAATCAGCCAAACCGCTTACATTTATCGACATGTTAATCCGAAACTATATCCAATTGATTCATATGTCATTCCTTACTAATTACTAGTAATATTGTACCCTCAAAAGCCTACTTGAAGTTCCCTAGCAAAAGCACTTAGAATTGGACAAAACTCAAAATCATAAAGTAATACCAAAATGAATCAATACGCGCCGCGAACTCCCTTGCGCGTCGCGACCTTAGCAGGTTCCAGTTTGCGCCGCGTCATCTCGTTGACACCGCGAACTGAGCGTAACAGGTTGGTTTTTTGGACGCTGCCAGCCTCTCCTCAACACCCTCAATTCCAAATCTATGGCATTTAACACCCACACAACTCACAATAAACCATTCTAAGGCATTAGCAGCATGCATTACCAAGCAAAAACAACATTAGTTATAACATTCAACAAGATTCATAGATTTCAAGCTTCAATTGACATTTCCACAACAACAACAAAACACCAAAACAATGGTAAACTATAAACCTCATCCCACATATCGTTCATCATGCATCCCGTTATAGAATTAGAACCCCACCCTTACCTCATTGATGGCAGCTCTAAACTTGGGTCTATCTCTTGGTTCTTCTCCAAACCCTAGCCTCTTTCTCTTCTCCTCTCTATTTCCTCTTCTCTTCTCTATTTCCTCTTCTACTCATAAAACACTTCTTCTTTTCTTTTATAATCTTTTCCAATAATAATAATAGTAATAATAATAATAATACTATTCTATTATATATTGTACTAACTTGTCACAATGGGCCTATCAAATACACCCCCTCATTACTTTGCAATACCACAATTAAGCCCAACTCGATTAATAAAATAGTCCATTATTAATAATAATAATATTTCTAATATTATTTCTAATATTATTTCTTCAACGTAACAACTTAATTAATTCTCCGACTAACCGAATAAAATTCAACTTCAACTTAATAATCCAAATACGTTTCTCAAAATAATACCGACAAATCCGATTGATTTCTTGAACTTCGAGTAAATCCAATAATCAAATCCTTAAGTAATTCAATTGACCAATTAATCAAATCCGGGCGTTGCAATAATGGCTAAATCGTGACCTGCCATTGCTAGGGAATAACAAACTGAAACCTTCATATCTCACAGTAGAGGAACTTCCACGCCAAACAAACCCCACCAATCAATCTGCAGCCCTCGAATTAGGGGGTAGGGTCCTTTCTTTGAATTTATGTTATTTATTTTGTAGGTTTGATGTTGATGATGATCGGAGATTACCGGAGTTAACTCTAGCATCTTTGACTTCTTGTTGACCGTCCAGGGCAAGCGTGGCATGCTTCGATTGGCTCATTTACATACCCTGAGCCCCAGCGAGCGTTTCTTTTAAAAATCTAATTTCAGGGGTTAATTTCCACTTATATATTTATGATTATGTATATATTAATGGATGTATCACCACCCTATTGGTTAACCATGTTCGCGTTAGTCCTCTTTGTCTTTCAAGCGTGGGTTCGATCCCTGCCTTTTGCTATTTTTTTCAATATTTTCTAATTTACGCAGGCAACACATATCTATTTCTAAGGCTAGCATGATAACACCACAAGAATGTGGCTCAGTTGTGAGATTTTGGATCCATCACCCCAGGGTCACGAGTTCGACCCTCAGTAGGACCATTCCTATTTTTTAACTACTAGTTTTCTTTCTTTTTTCTATTTCTCTTTAATTTCTTTTCTATTTTAATTCTTTTCACAATTATAAAAACCTTAAAAAATATTTTTATTTTAGATTTAGGTTTAAAAAATGTTTAATTAATTTTAGACACAAAAATATTTTATTTTTCTTTTCATTTAAAATTATTTTCTTAATTAATTTCAAATTAACTTAGAATTAGGTTTTCTTAAAATCAATTCCAAAAAATACCAAAAATATTTTTTCTTTTTAACTATGGTTTAGAACACTTATGTATCCATTCAAATATTTTCCTCTTATTTATTCATGTTTTATTCTCATTTAAATTCTAGAAATCGATGTATAGGTCGCTAGTTAGTTTTGTAATAGCGTAGATTTAATTTTCTCGCATTTACTTTCTCGCACCTCCTATTATGTAACAACCCCAAAGTCATGTAATAACGTAGATTTAATTTCTCTCATTTTACTTTTCGCGCCTCTTATAAACTGTATATACCCTGCTTAGATGTATGGTTAATAGGATTGTATGACAAGATCTAAAATTAACCACAGAATAACTCTAACTCTAAGATAAAATATCTGAAAACAACACATTTCTCACACTTGCACCCTTAGGGTATCCTCTTTTGTTGCCTTACGAATAAAAGTGGTCATGTCCCTCGAACGTAGGGGTACCATTAGCAAAGTCCCTCAATTCAAAAATCATCACAACGATCATAGTCCCTCGATGACCCTCGATGTTGCCTACGAATATATGATCTTGTCCCTCGGTTGTTGCGTATGAATAAGTGATGATCGTCCCTTCGAATTACGAAGGTATCCTTGTAATGCTGCCTTCAATGACCATTCGATGATCCTATGCTTGTCCCTTCACATCCAACGGATAGAGTTACCTACCAACTAATAGTATGGATAACATTATCCTAAAGGAGAAGGAAAATAACAAGAACGACCTTCTGAGTAGGTAATAAGACTTTTAATTGCTTGCTCAAATCAAAAATGCTTTTCACACCTCACATTCTTTTCAAAAACTTTTCAAATAAACAATTTGTATACATTCCAACGAGAATCATTATAAAGCTTTAAACTTTCAAAAACATTTTCAAACACTTCATATACATTCTTGAGGACTGATACAAGAATCATTACGAAGTCAAAGCAAAATACTTCTTTTCAAATCACACACACATATAAAGCAAGTTTTCAAAAAGTGAGCTAAAACAATTAAGAGCCCATAGATAACTACGAATGGAAAGGGTGCTAACACATTCCCTTTTCATAATTACCTCCTGTACTCAGAATCTATCAAAGGTATTTCATATTCTTTTCACCTTTCCTTTATTGGATAAAAGAAAAGTCGGTGGTGGCTCTTTCTATCCACACATTTGCGATAAAATGCAAAACAAACAAGTCAGTTCTCACATCGTGTTACACCAGATCAAGTCGAAGAAGAAGCACAAGATGCTGAAGATACTAAGGAAGTTGATGATGATTTTGCATAATAAATTATGTATCTTGTTTTTCTTACGTATCTCAATTTTCTAAATTAATGAAATTTTTTGAGAGAAAGCATAATGATGATTTTGATATATACCTAACTCTCTAAATCTCAAAACTTACATTTCTAACGAATATATATGCAAAAAATTTAGAATGTATTTCAGGTACATCAGAAGAAATCTAAAATAATTAAGAACCTCTAAAAAATCCAGAAGGTTCATTTTAAATCAAATTGTGATAAAGAACTTCTAATGTTTGGTAGGGTCTGTTGATCAAACTATGATAAAAGAAATTCTAGGGAATAAAATGTTATAAGAGATCGAGTGTTAATAACAAACTTCATACAAATAGAAGGGTCTGATAGATCAAACTATGATAATAAGCATATATGATTATTATAAAGGTTTTTCAACAAAGAAAGAGAGTCTAAAAAAAAACTCTTAATAGAACGCTTCCACATTTGCTTTAAATCGGGTTGTTTAAAGATTTTTTTTGATTATGACTAAAAGGGGGAGAAAGAGTAATTATTTTGATGAATATACCGTATCTAACTTATATGGTCCATATGACATTATAACATAATATAAATTGACAAATCACTTAGAATATATGATTGTTGCAAGAACATTTCAAATGAAACATTTCAATCATTCTGATAACTCAAGTTCTGGTATAGAACGACAAGTGTTTCAAATGTTCTGAGAAAAGTATGAATAATCTGACAAGATTAAAGGTTAAATCAGTGGTATTTATCAAATCATAAAAGATAACAATGCTCCTCAACTCTAAAAGATCATAAGAGTGTGATTAAGGGGGGATTGTTTATCCCAAAGGGAGTTTCTAACTCGGGGGGAGTTTTCTAAACTCTTATATTATTTTGTGTATGTTTTAACCCTGTAAAATTGTTACATCAAAATATATGGTTTTGTCATCGTAAAAAAGGGGGAGATTGTTAGAACAATAATTGGATTTGTGTTTAAATCTCTTTAATGATCACAATGCATATATTTTATGAAGAACAAGTTTTTTCTAATGGTTTCATTGAGTGTGCAGATATTAGAATTCTAGATAGTCTTAATCAAGATATTATCATAATTACTTTAACACTCAGAAGGAAAACCATTAAGTTCGTTTTTAATGAAACCTCGGTTATTTTGTTGAATGTTCGACAAGAAAATAATCTCGACCAATTTCTAATAAGAGCTCAAGCTTCAAGATCACATAATAGATTGCACGCAAAACAAGCTTTCATCAGAAGTCAAGATTTTCTCATCAGAAGAGTTGTTGCTCATAGTTCTGAAGACAAAGTAAAGACTTTGAAGACAAGCATCGCCAAAAACATCATTGCACTCATCAGAAGAACTATTGTGACCTTCTCCAAAGAAACATTAGTAGTTCTAAGGAATTTTTAATGTTCACCAGAAAGGGAAACAAAGGTGTTCTCAAGATAAACGTATCTCAAATATCATAAATCACATATGCTTTAAAGGAAGGATTCTGGATCAGAAATGGAGATGTAGCTGACATAAATTGTTGCTTTCAACTCAATCCAAAGATCTATCAGGAGTCCGAAAAGAAAATATTTCAACATTAAAGATCATATGTATTGATATAAGCTTTTGCTTCAGAAATCAGACATCAAATACGAAACTAAGAAAAGCTATTATCAGAAATCAAAGATCAGATCAAGAAGAATCAAGGTCAAATTAAATGTACTGATACAAGTTATTACTTCAGAAATCAAGATCAGATCAGAACATGGTAGATTAGAACAAGCTCTCACTCTTAAAGAAGTTATTCCTCATATAAGTTGTTACTTATATATATGAAGACAATTTTCATCTATCTGAAAGATTATATTTCTAGAAACAAAAAAAAAGTATCTTCTGGATCACTCTTATTCATCATATCATAAAAATCTAGCAAAGAAGAAAGAAACAAATATCAGAAAGATACATCTTCCAAGCTTATTGTTAGATGACGATAACGTATCTAGAGGGGGTGAATAGACACCCTTTTAAAACTTCCAATAATATTTGGTTTTGAAAAATACGTTTTATCAAAATGGGACGCAAAAGGTTTTGAAAATATTGTATGTACGAATTTTATTGGAAATTCGGATACGAAAATCGTAAAATAAAATCAATATGGAATATGCACGATAACTTAAATTAATAACCTTCAATGACTTGCAACTTATTTATCGTTTATGTTATTTCACTTAGCAAGACTATTTTCAATGATAATATTGAAAGAGCTAGGTAAATCAATTTTTCTTGGTGTGCAGGTGAATTTTCAGAATTTTCCCTTGAATTGTGTTGATACACAAATCCACTTATAATCAAAAGTGATTAAAATCTATATCAACACTTGATTTAAAACTCAAAATATGTTCGGAATTTTTTTACAACTCAATAGATAACATAATGTTATTTGATAGATTGATCAATGAATATCAAAGCAAGTGAAAGCAAAAATAAAAGAGACACAAGTAATTTGTCTTTATAGTTCCCCACAGTCGTCCTCGCGTGTGGGCACGTCTGCACCTAATTCCAATGGAATTAGGATAATTCTACTATGTAAAATTGTTAATATAGAAGAAGAGTTCAGAGAAAATATACAAACTCTTAGGTTGATAATGATGTAACCATTTCTCCTCTTTGATCTTGAGCAAGATCAAGACCAACACGATAGATGCAACCTATTCACCGCTTAAGCTACTTCCTTGCAAAAAATTCAAATACTCTAAGGAATTTCACTCGAGTAAATCCGATTGCACTATATCAACACAAGATCTTAAAATTTATTGATTAATACTTGCTACTTCCTTGAAAATATTTCAAACACTCCAAGGTTCCTTGCAAAGATTTCAAACACTCCAAGGTGATTCACATGAGCGATTCCTTCTCGAACAATCTTGTACGAAAACCTCCAAATCAACCATGGTCTTGGAGGGCAAACCCGATGTTTTTCCTGGATGAAAAGCCCTATAAAACTCCACCCAATACTCAAATGGACACTAACAATCCTCGTCTAGATGACACCCCAACGAAACATCGCTACAATGTAATGTCAGGATGTATGCATAGATTGGAGTTTGAATATAAAGAGAGAAATAGGCTAATTTTATGGTTTCACCAAGTGATAAATGATGCATGAGGGAGTATTTATAGTTTTGAAATATTTAGAGCAAAATGGACAAAATTGGAATAAAAATATTTATGAAAATTGGCCAAACAAACAGAAAGTGTCGACCTATTAATCATATATGTTGACACATACTTAATTTTTATGTTGTATGTGTGGACCGAAGAGAAACAGAGCCTACAAGATTTATTATGTTAGTAAATGTGTTGACCTGAAAAATGAATGTGTCGACACGTAAAATAATGATTTATGCAATTTTAGAAATGCTTCATTATATGTCTACCTGAATGATACATATGTCGACATATGACTTACAGAAGCTACATGCTTAAAAATGAGTTATATGTGTCAACCTGAAAAGCGGATATGTCGACACATGCTTTGAAAAATCATACAGAAAATTATTTTCAATGACTTGGATCAATTTCAAAATGATTTTTAATGATTCCTAAGACCTCTAATGCAGAGGATTGCTACTATACATAAGGATATCATCCAATTTTTAGAACTGCAAGCTTTTCCCAATTTTGACATCCTTCAAAATATTTGACGACGAAGGTTGTACTCATAATTACTATTTCAAACTAGAAGTAAATCATCATAATATATGATATAAGAAACTTAGCCACGAAGTTTAATAGTACAATCAATACGATTAAAAAATTCCACTACATGCCTACATATTGTACTATTTTATTTCCCACGATGAAATGTTGATGTTACTGCAGGTAGCAAGTAAAAACGACATCTCAACACATATCAACAATCTAAATTCTCCTAGTAAAGAGACCTCAACATCAATTAAAGATGACGAACTATTCAACATTATCAAGCTTGAATCAAATTATTGAAACACTGATATACATTAAGAGAAAAAGAAGAATCATTATTAAAATATTTGTACATTTATTCTTCCAGAGAATTATGAAGAACACGAGAGTTGTTGATCATTATTGTGTTAAGATATTAAAAATTAAAACACAAAGAGTTATTTCTCATTATTTGTGTTTTATCTTAGAGTTCTCAATACAAAGAGTTGTTGCTCATCTTTTGTATTAGAGGATTTGCTTATCATTGTTGTGTTAATCCGCTTTTTAGAAGCATCCATTGTAAACATAATTGATTGTTATTATGTTAAGAATTAATTGTTGCCTCAAGTGACTATGTTTTAGTTTGTATACTTGAGAGGGCTAAGGTGTATGTTGAGACTCTTAGACGATTATGGTTAGTCACGGGACAGAAGCTTGTGCATTTTTAATCTATTGAGATTAGTGGATTAAGTCCTCGTTGAAGGAAAAATCACATTGGCGAGTGGACAAGAGTAGCCTTATTGAAGGTGAACTTGTATAAACCAAACGAGTCATTTTTATTATTTTCTTATTCTTAATTCTTTTAGTTAGTTTGAAAAATAATTTTTAAGCTTACAAAGTTAGTTAGAAAACCCAATTCAAACCCCCTATCTTGTGTTTTTCTCACCATTCAGAGGGGCTTCTCCAAAGATATTGGGATGATGCACTATGTAATTCTTTTGGTGAAGAGGTTCCATTGTTGTAAATGGTGTGTTTCTCTAAGGATTTATATTCATGTTTTCTTCACAAATGAATAGAAAAAGTCGATCTCATTGGGAAATGATCTTCAAGTGCCGTGGTAATTCTATCCCTATCTCTAAAGTAATGTGGTGGATAATAATTGTCACTATAGGGAGGGAAAGACCCATGTGGTAGCTCTAAGGCTTTGGATGATTGAGAACTGGTATCAACGAAAGTGATCACAGAGATACCTTAGGTGTGGCCAGGTTGCAAGACATATATCTTGTTGCAATCACAGTTGGAACTTATTCCTAGTTATCTTCGATGTAGATGAGTCTCACTTACATTTATATAGTAGATAGAGAATGTTTAACAAGATCTCATTCACATTTTGTGCGGCGAACGAGGTTTATATTTTTTGAAGAAGATGTACATGTGGAGGAACTAAAACATAAGGTAGATGAAGTTAATTTTGTGGGATAGTTATTATACGTGTTTGAGGTACAGTGAGAGTTTCTTGAAGTGACATTTGAACTTAGGAATTGTTGTTGAAGTATGAGATTCATGCATTAAGGGACCGTCTTTGCCGACGGGTGAACGAGTTATCGTAGCGTTGTCTTAAAGAATCTTAACGATTTATCATAGGTGATGATCGTTAGTGAATTTTTTAGCGTGATCTTTATCGGCAGATGAAAGAGCTTCCATAAAGTTATCTTGAAGAATATCAATAGTTGATTGGAATTAATGATCGTTAGCGAAGTTCCAAGCATGATTCGACTAAAATCCAGATATCATAGGTGAGATTATAGGTAGTTACATTTGCAAAATTAAAGTAATTTAAGAGAACCAAAGATTATTGATCTCCATATATGATGTCACTATTCAGTACGATAACAAAAAAGACTTAATACGCTTTTTAGTCTCTTACGTATAACTCTAAGCCAATTTTGGCCTCTTTCTTTTAAAACATCCAAGGTAGTCCCTTACATCTTTAAATAGTTTCATTTAAGTTCTTTTCATTTAATTTTCACAAACGACGACAATTTTTTCATTATGGCATCCAACGTGCCACTTCTTCATACACGTGGCAACATTTGATGTGGCATACCAAGTTTATTAGTTCTGTAGATTGGCAGCAATTTTGGTAAAATATTCTGCTCAGAAAATGCCATGAAGAATGCCTTAACATGTGAAGCAAAATGTATCAACAGTTTTTAAGAAGATGTCGAAGCAGATGTCCTGACATGGGTTACACAACTGAACTGGTTTTTTAGTTCAGAAACTTTAGCACTCAGTTTGTTTTAGTTGTTTTATCTAAGTAAGCAAGGTTATGTAACACTTTACTACAACATTCTTGGAGATATTTTATCCTACTTTAATGGAGAAAGTAAAGGAAAAAATTGAAGACTTAAGTTAAGTGACTTATGGGCCAACCCTAGTTATTGTTCGTATAAAAAGGAAGCTAACCCTACTTGCAGAGTTGGCCATACTGAAGAAAGTAGAACGTATTCAAAGTTTAGGTTTTAAGTATTTGTTATTTGTAACTTGTGAGCCACTCCAGTATTGTTTAATACTTGAGGTGGACGTTAGTTGAGTTATAAGTTTTTAATCATCTATAAGCTTTGAAGCAAGGATGGTTATGTGTCTTTGAAGTGTGTCTTCAATTATTTGTTATTGATATTATCAGAGTGTGTGATTGAGGGGAAGTGAGAGGGGTTACTCATATCTAATAAGTTCTTAGGTAGAAGGGTCATTGGGAAGTGATTAAGTGAAGGGTTGTAAATGGACGAGTTTAACTCTAAATTAATATTGCTGATAATGGACTTCATCCCTGGCTTGGTAGCCTCCAAACGTAGGTGTGATTGTACCGAACTGGGTGGACAATTTATTTGTGTCATTTTAATTTTCTGCATTTAGTGTTCTGTTGTTCTTTTTTCAACAAACATATATTATTTGACATCACCTTCGACATCTCATATCTGATACCAGAAATTAAATTGGTATCAGAGCAGGTATCCTGCTTTATCTCTGGGTGAGATCTAGGGAAGATACTTTCTAGTAATATGGACAAGGAAGGAGGATTTGTGAATAAACCACCCATTCTAGATGGTACTAACTATGATCTCTAGAAACCTCGTATGGTGGAGTTTTTAAAGTCCTTGGACATCCGGGGCTTGGAAAGCTGTTCTGAAAGGGTGGACACATCCTGTTATCATTGGGGAAAACAATCAACCCATTGATGTTTTGAAGCCTGAGGAGAATTGGCCTAAGGAAGAAGATGAATTAACTATTGGAAACTCTAAAGCCTTGAATGATATCTTCAATGGAATTGAAAGGAATATCTTCAGATTGGTAAATACATGTGAAGTTGCTAAACATGCTTAGGAAATTCTCAAGACTAATCATGAAAGCAATTCCAAGGTAAAGATGTCAAGACTGCAGCTGTTAACCACGAAGTTT
The DNA here is from genome assembly GCA_021764765.1 of Vicia sativa. Taxonomy (NCBI): domain Eukaryota; kingdom Viridiplantae; phylum Streptophyta; class Magnoliopsida; order Fabales; family Fabaceae; genus Vicia; species Vicia sativa. The sequence goes on from CM038792.1 coordinate 129,911,649, forward strand.
GAGAACTTGAAGATGAAGGAAGAGGAAAGCATTCAAGACTTTAACATAAACATTCTCGAGATAGCCAGTGCATGCAGTGCTTTAGGAGAAAAGATACCAGTAGAGAAGCTGGTAAGGAAGATTCTCAGGTCTCTCCCTAAGAGATTTGACATGAAAGTGACTGCTATAGAGGAAGCTCAAGAAATCAACAACATGAGAGTAGATGAACTTGTTGGATCTCTCCAAACATTTGAGTTAGGAATTAATGACAGGTTTGAGAAGAAGAACAAAAGTATAGCTTTTGTGTCAAATACTGAAGGAAGAGAAGAGGAATGTGAGCTGGACACTGAGGAAAGAATATCCAATACTATAGTGTTTCTTGGAAGACAATTCAATAAAGTGCTGAAGAAGATGGAGGGAAATTCAAGACCAAATGTCAGGAACATCCCACATGACATCAGCAGGACAAATGACTTTGGGAGAAAAGCACGGGCTGAAGAAAGATTTACTCAAGGCAAAGGAGTAAAATGTCACGAATGTGAAGGTTTTGGCCATATTAAAGCTGAATGTCCAACATTTCTTAAGAGACAAAATAAAGCTTTGTATGTATCATGGTCTGATGAGGACTCTAAGAGTGGTGTGGAATAAGAATCTGCCAAATATGTAACAGTTATGATTAGTACATACATATCAGATGAAGATTCAAGTGACAAGGAGCTAACATTTGAAGAGCTGGTTGCTTCCTACAAGGAGCTATGTATAAGAAATGTTGAGGTATGTCAAGATGGGGAGAAACAAAAGAAGCTCATAACTCAACTAAAAGATGAGCAGAAAGAGCATCTGGGAACTATCTCCAAACTAGAAAATGAAGTAACTGCATTGAAATTTGATCTTGACAAAATGTCTAAATCTATCAGAATACTAAATAGTGGATCTGACACACTAGATAAAATCCTTCAAGTAGGGAGAGTAGCAGGGGATATGAGTGTATGGGATTCAATGAAACAAAGGAACCATTTTTAGACCCCATTCAAATCCAGACCAAACCAAATATGTTGAACCAAATGTTTCAACATCATGGAAGAGGTAATTTCAGACAACCCAAAAGAAGATTTCAGTGCTGGAGATGTCATTACTGTGGATGCTATGGTCACATAAAGCCCTTCTATGTCCAGTTGTATGGTTACCCTAATCCTACACCTCAACCTAATGTGACTTAGGAAAATACTAATGACAAGAAACAATGAACTCCCAATGCTGATGTTTCCTATTTTTTAGCACATACATCACCTACAGTGAGAGCCAAAGAGGATTGGTACTTTGTTAGTGGATTCTCAAGGCATATGACAAGACTCAAAAATCTGTCGGGGAATATTTAATCACATCTAATTGGCTGTGTTACTTTTGGAGATGGAATCAAAGGTGAAATCAAGGGAGGTGGAAAGAAAAATTGCCCGGGGATTTCGAGTATGAAGATGTGTTACTTGTTAAAGGGTTGACAACCAATCTAATTAGTATCAGTCAATAGTGTGATCAAGGATTCAAAGTAAACTTCACAAAGTCTGAATGTACTATTACAAATAAGAAAGGTGAAGTTGTTATGCAAGATATGAGAACTAAGGATAACTGCTATCTTTGGGTACCCCAAGACACAAGCTACTCCACATGTGCTGAACACATAAATGATGAAAGAAGCTGTTCGTAGGAGAATTGGTTGAAACATATGGTAACTGAACACAATGCTGCACAGAATGTCATGACATCATATAACATTATTAAAAACATTAATGTTCAGTTTGTTGAAAGAAAGAGTGCTTCCCTTGAACATAAAATCACTGGGATGCAATTAGCTGACACTCATTCAAAGAGATGGAATGTTAATCAAGATGGAAGTTCAAGAGGCGAACAAGGGGTCTGCATGCTAGAGGAGTTATAGCAATTAAAAGCGTATGAGAATGTCATTAAAGGGTTTATTTTTTCAAAATGTCACTTAATTCTATGTGAACATGTCATTCAACATATAAAGAGCCCATACCAAGTGCAATCATTCCAAATTCCCCCCACACGCTACAGAAAATTTGTGCCCTACAGTGCTCTCATTTCCTACCTCCAAAAAAACAACTTTCATCCTACCATCTTCAGAAAGTCCAACATGTATCAACATGATGAATCTGCTCCATGTAAGATCAATCTATCCTCGTCCAGCTCTAAAGCCCACCATGATAACATATCTATTGATGAAGTTCTAGACGTGGCTCCCCTAGCCATGATTCCATGTCCGGAGGCAAGACCAAAGAAGCTCTACACCTTCCATGCAAACCGCTCAAGAGGAATTTCAGTCCCTACTGTAGGTAATGTCTCTAATCCTACTAATGATGATTCAGAACAATACATTGTTGATGTTGATAGGACTATAAGGAGGATAGTTAATAGGGTTTTAAATGAAGGCTTACTTGTACGTGGAATTTCGGTTCCTCTCTCCCATATACCTGTTGAGGTTGCCTCTACAAGTCCTGTTGAACCATCTGTAAATGATGGAGAAAACACTAAAGGAAATCTTGGAAAGGCTGGTGAGTTTGATCTTGGAAAAGCTACACCTGATGTTGAAACATCACCTGTGAAGGAAACATCTCCTACCAAGAAAGATTCCACAGACCCAAAAGAAACAAAAGGCACGATGAATAAAGAAATCGTGGATGTGGATGAAATATCTGATAGTGAATTAATTGTCAATGTGAAACTTGGGATTGCTAAGAGGTTGAAGATAAGAAAGGGTAAGGCTGCAGTTACAAATACTCCCACCAAGAGTGACAAGAAGAAGGTCATGTATGGACCTCCAAAATCTTGGAGCAAAGTTGTCCCCTCATCCAGCAAGAGGAAGATAAGGTCTGAGTCTGACTCAGATTATGATGTTGAAGATTATGTCCAGGACATCACTCCTGTGAAGAAATCTATAATCAAGAAGCCATCTGACAATGTGCATGATGCTCCTACAGACAACATCTTTTTCCACTCCATCAGCTATGTCACGAGATGGAAGTATATTTATCAACGAAGAATTGCTCTTGATAGAGAAATGGGAAAAGATTCCTTGGAGTACAAGGAGATTATGAGACTTATATATGATGATGGATTGATGAAGACACTGGCCAAGCTTGATAAGTGTTATGAGGTGCTGATCAAGGAGTTTATTGTCAACATTCTTGAAAATTGTGCTGATAGAAAGAGCAAGGACTTTAGGAAAGTTTTTGTGTGAGGAAAGTGTGTTGAGGTCTCTCCTACTGTTATCAACAAGTATCTTGGAAGAAGTGAGGATGAGGAATGTGAGTTAGAAGTGATTGACAATCAAGTGTGTAAGATCATCACAATAAATCAAGTGAGTGCATGGCATGTTAAGGAAAAGTTATCTGCTGACATGTTAAGTGTCAAATATGCCATACTGCACAGGATTTGAGCTGCTAACTGGGTTCCCATAAATCACACTTCAACCATTTCAGTGGGGCCAGGAAAGTTTATTTATGTTGTTGGTATGAAGAAGCCATTTGACTATGGTTCTTACATTTTTTATCAAACCATCAAACATATTGACACATGTCCTGTGAAGATGCCCATTGCCTTTCCTTCCCTGATCTGTGGTATCATTCTTCAACAACATCATGGAATTTTATCCACTCTTGATATTGCTAGAAAAAGAGGATCTACTCTGTCTCTTCACCAAAAATTGTTTGCAGGAGAACATGTCTCAGACATTGTTTCAACATTTGCAGCTGCTGGGAGCAAGACCTCAAGTAAGGATGATGTAATTGTTGAATTAATAGAGGCATGTAAAGAACTTGATTCAGTCATTCGTATCAGCTCAACAAGAAAGCTAAAATTTGAAGAAACCATCGAGTTCGAGGAAGGTCACACAAGTGTCTTTGAGGAATTGCGAAGAAGAAAGCACTCAAGGTGAAAAAGAGTTCTTCTGATGATAAATCAGGAAGTGATTGAAGTGGTGGATCTGTTGGTTCTGCAGATAACTAAGTGTGTTGAAGATGTGTTTATTGTGATTCTTGTGGCCCTGTTTTGATTTACTTTTCATTTGTTTAATTTTGGCACTAATGTGCTTAACAATGAATGATCTGGTCTATAATAGCCTTAACATATAACTATAGATAACAATGAATGATAGTATAATCTAATATTTCATATTGTTATCTACCATGAGATAACTCTGGTGATTGCTTTGGCATATTGTGGCTAAAAAGGGGGAAGTAATATGTGAGTTATAAGTTTGAATGCTTGACTGACTGTGTGATGTTACTAATGGAGTGTTGAACTGACGAGTTTGAGGGGGAGTAACTGAGTGTTTGTGTGTGTGATATAATTGTGATTATGTGTGATGTGATGTTCTACCTGATGTTTAGATATTTATTTTTCTGGTATATCTCTGATGAGTTGTGATTATGTTGCTGCTCTGATATGTGTTTGTGTGTGTGAAGCTGCCCTCTCTGATTTTGCTGAGCTTGCTTGAATGTTTATTTTAGTGCTGATGTTAATTGTATGGCTTATATACTCAAATAATGTTTTAGACAAAATTTTCCAAAGGGGGAGTTTGTTAGTTCTGTAGATTGACAGCAATTTCGGTAATACATTCTGCTTATAAAATGCCATGAAGAATGCCTTAACATGTGAAGCAAAATGTATCAGCAGTTTTTAAGAAGATGTCAAAGCAAATGTCATGACATGTGTTACAAAACTAAATTGGTTTGTTCAGTTTAGAAACTTTAGTTGTTTGCTCTAAGTAAGCAAGGTTATGTAACGCTCTAGTGCAACATTCTTAGAGAGCTTTTATCCTACTTTCATGGAGAAAGTAAAGGAACACGTTGAAGACTTTATGTGAAGCGACTTATGTGCCAACCCTAGTTGATGTTCGTATAAAAAAGGAAACTAACCCTACTTAGAAAGTTGGCCATACTGAAGAAAGCAAAACGTATTTAGAGTTTAGGTTTTAAGTCTTTGTTATTTGTTACTTGTGAGCCACTCCATTATTGTTTAATACTTGAGGTGGACGTTAGTTGAGTTGTAAGTTTTTAATCATCTATAAGCTTTGAAGCAAGGATGGTTATGTGTCTTTGAAGTGTGTCTTCAATTCTTTGTTACTGTTATCATCATAGTCTGTGATTGAGGGAGAGTGGGAGGGGTTTCTCATATCTAAGAAGTTCTTAGGTAGAAGGGTCATTAGGTAGTGATCAAGTGAGAGTTGTAAATGGGCGAGTTTAACTCTAAATTAATACTACTGATAATGGACTTTATCCCTGACTTGGTAGTCTCCAGACGTAGGTCTGATTGCACCGAACTGGATGAACAATTTACTTGTGTCATTTTAATTTTCTGCATTTAGTATTCTGTTGTTCTCTGTTCAACAAACAGATATTAGTATCGTGACATCACATTCGACATCTCATATCTGATACTAGAATTTCAGTCAAAGTGATCAAAATTATAAAACAAATTCCAAAGTTTTAATGTTTAACCGAACTCTAACCCAAGCCACTTCGGTGCAAGAGAAATGTGCTTACCACCGAGCCACTTCACATTTGTTGATTATTATTACATTTATCATTTGTCATCAAGTCACCATTTCTAGTTGTTGAAAATGTTCATGAACATTTCTGGAGAGCATGTTCATGAGCAGGTGAACTTAAGCATTATCATCCCTATAACTGAACGAATTTACAAAAAATGTTGGATGTATATTTTTGTATCACACCAATTGGTAGTGGAAGCTACTAAAATAAGAAATAAAAGGAAGTAAAAACATTGTTGCTCTTCATCTTTAACAGCTATATGAATATTTCCAATTTCATCCATATAAAATGACATATCTGTAAATAGGGATTGAGAAATTGAAATAAGGACTCTTCATAGAAAAGTGGAAACAACTTGATAATATGCGAGTGAGGAAAATCAAAGGAAATGTTAGATCAAGAGAAAAATGAATTTAATAATAATACTGGAGAAATGTTAGATCAACAGTATTGTTATCAAGTCACCATTTTTAGTTGTAGGAAATGTTGATGAACAATACTGGAGAGTATGTTCTTAAGAAAATGAATTTAATAATAATCAACAATTGTGAAGTAAGTACCTTTCTCTTGCACCAAAGTGGAATCCAAGTGAACATCAAAATTTTAGAATTGCTCAAGTAACGGATCTCTAGTGACCAGAGAAAGATTAAGGTGGAATTTTACAACTATTTCGTAAGTAAATCGTATCTCGATGTGATACAAAATTTCAAGTAATATAATCATTAACCAACGACATCATTTCATAAATTAATTTTTTATATTTTATTAATCAATTTTATTTCACTATCAAAAATTATCTTTAATATTTGAACGTTTATTAATCAATTTTATTATTTTATTAATTTATTTTTTATATTTTATTAATTAATTTAATTTTATTACTAAAAAATCAATTTTAATATCTGAACATTTACTAATCAACTTCTTCACTTTATTAATCAATTAATATAATATATTAATTATTTTATTTTACTATTAAAAATTATTACTTATACATTATTTATAAATGTTATTCATAATTATAATAATTGTTGGTGTTATTGTTTACGATATTGTTCATATTATTATTTACTATTTATATCGCTGTATTTATTAACCGTGAATATGATATAAGTGTAAAAAATATTAAAAATATTATAATTATAAAAATAAATATTGTTAAGCGAGACATTAAGGGTCTGTTTAAAAGATTTTTAAAAATTTTATTTTAATTTTTGAAAATCTAAAATTTAAAAATTTATTTAGATATAATATTTTACAAATATTTTTCAATTTTTAAAAGAAAAAAATTAAAATAGCTAAACTATATACTAATTTTTATTTTTCAATTTTTAAAAATTAAAAAAAAGAACTATTTCAAACATGCTCTAATATTTTATATACAATCGTAATTTTTTTAAGAGTAGAAGATAGATGCTCGAAGTAGGCGATAGTGAAAGAAATGGTCCCATGTTTTCTAGCATGTATCCATTCTTCATGGGTCACCACATACGATCAATATAGATAATGACAAATACCAATATAAAGGCGGCTCTTACTAATAGTGGAGGTCTAATGGGGTTCATATTCCCAATTAGGTTGAAACCATTAAAAATTTAAGGCATCAAATTTTATGAGCTAATTAATAGTATTTTTTTACACATAATGATAACACTGTTCACTAAAAGTTCTACTGATTAACTAAATAAAATATATTTATCCATATAAACTTATTCAATATAATATTTTACATTTTTTTTAATATTATAATATTAGTCTAAAAACTTTAATTTTATCATAGTACATTTTTGAAATGTGTATATGTATAATTTTGTTGGGTCATAAAAGAATTATTGGTATGAATTTAATCCTCAACAAATATATTTTTTAATTTTTAGAATTGGATGGCGCGTCCTAATTTTTCCTCTCATTAAATGAAACATCTAGATAATAGACTTTGTATTACTATCTCAATTTATTAAAATAATTGTTTTGTTTTATACATCAATTTAATTTAAATATTTTGAAAAAATTGGTGCTTGATTTAGTTCTTGTTGGTTTTTTATTTCAAGTTGTTTCTTGAGCAGTTATATTAAGTTTTTTTTATATAATGGATCGGCTCTTTGTAATAAAATTTTATCTGAAAATTTATCTAACATGGTGGTTAGTCGACATGTCTCATTGAAGTACGCATGACAAGATAAGACTGTTTGTTAACGGCGGTACAAACATGTGGATAAAAGTACTTTCACTTGGGGAGAAGCATAATGGATGAACTCACACTTGAGAGAGAGATTGTTAAGAAACATGTGCAAGTTATATTGAGAAATAAATGTGAGTTCTAAGTTCCACATGGTTTAAGAAAGTGGAGGTTGAACACTTTAAAAGTGAGATGACTTATATCTCTATCATCTTAAGATTTTGGATAAATATTAAGTATCTCTCACTTGTTTGGTTAAGTTTTTGACCTTTAGGTGATTTTTACGGCTTATTTTAAAATTAGGTATAAATGTATGAATATATTATGGATTTTTCATGATTATGTTAAAAATTCGATAAAAACTTATTAGTCGTAAAAAAAGATATGTTTACTTTTGAATATTCGGTAAACTCCTCAAAACATTGAAATCTTGCAATATGTATTTAAATATCCGAAATAGTATTTAAATATGTATTTTGATCAATTCATAAAACATGTAACTTGTATTTGAGAAATTAATTTGTCACTCTTAAAATTAAACATGTCACTCCCTAATTTAATTTATTCTAAAAATGTTCCTGAACAAATTTGTGGGATGTCCAAAACCAAAATTTTTGGTTTTTTAACGAAATTTCTACTAGTTTTTCAAAATTTCTGATTTTCTAAAATTTTCCGATATTTATTTTTTTCTAGAAATTTTGAAATATACAGAAATTTCTGGTACGGTATCGGAAATTTCAAAAGTTTCGATAATGTAAAAAAAATCCCATGAAAAGTGCAGTACTGTATTTTTCAAAAAATCCAATATTTTTTCAAAAAATCTGAATCTTCTTGAAATTAAAAAAAGAAAAAACTGAATTTTCTTAAAATTTTCGGTACCTCAAATTTCGACAAAAATCATATTTTTTAAAATTTAGTAATTTTTCTTAGGAATATAATAGTAAAAACATAGGTGATGGGATGACATGTATAAGTGAGGGGTGGCATGTTAATTCTTCAAAGTATTTTTTGATCAATTCATCAAATATGTAAGGGTGCTAGTTATAATTTGGGGATGAAATGTTGAGCTAGCTGTAGGCTTGGACATGAGTTTTTTATGAGAATTTTTCTTGTCACCCCCTTTTATATCTGCGACCCCCCATTTTACGTTATTTCCACAATATTTCTGATACTATTTACTTAAAAATTTTACCTTTTGAAAAAAATTATTGTTTTCAAATTCATCAAAAGGATGGGAATCTTCCTCATGTCACTAACTGTTGGAGGGAGAATTGTTCTGATGTTGAAAAAGGAAAAGAATCAGCATATGCGGGTCGGTTCAGATATTGGGCAGAATTGTCTAGGTAATGACTGTATTTTATTTGTAATGCATCTATGTATGACATTTATTCTATTTATATATTATGATGGTTTGTTATTTTATCGTGTATTTTATCCAAGTATAAGTATAAAAATAGGGGGAAATTAAGTCCCAGTATTACCGGAAATTTGAAATCTCCGGTGTTTTCATATATCGGAAATTTCAAATTAACTTAAAACAAATCAGAAATTTGAAATATCTGGTATTTTTTCAATACCTGAATTCTCGATAAACATTCTACACATCGAAAATTTAAAATATCCAGTATTTTTCCGATACCGGATATTTCAAATATCCAGTATGTATTTTAATTGATTCTACATGCCGAAAATTTAAAATGTCCGATATCGGAAATTTAAAATTTCTGGTATATAACATTAGGCATGGGAAATTGATAAATTATACAAGATTTCCGGTACGTACCAGAAATTCCAAAATATCCAGTATTTTGATAAAAAGACCATATTTGGGGGTGGCAGGTATAAAAGGGAGTGACAAAAAAAATTCTCGTTCGTCATATAAGAGAATAAAGTGATGCAAGGGAATCATTTTTGGAATTCCTTTACTGTATAGGGCCTGTTTGTTTCAACTTTTAAAAAATGATTTTTGCTTTGTATTTTCAAAAATAGATTTCATGAAACCGTTTTTAAAAATATTACAAGTTTTTTTATATTTATTATTTTTAAATTGTAAAACTAATTTTGACATAACATAAACATATATTATTGAAGATCATCACATACTCAAAATCATAAATTCTTTAAAAAGTTGTATTTTAAAAATGATTTTTATAAAAGCTATTTGAAAAAGTTTCAAAGTTAAGTGCTTTTTTGAAATTTTGATTCAAAACTTTTTTCGCTAAAATGATGAATAATTTAAAATAACATTTTAAGAATAATTATTCAAAAAACAAATTCATTTTGAACTTTTATGAAAAATTTATTTGTAAATTTTTTACACAAAATAATATTACACTATAAAAATCATTTTTCGAAAAAGCCAAAATAAACTGGTCATATTATTTTCTTGTGGGAGGCATTTGGCTAGATTAGTCGAATATGTTGGAACAAAGGGTTTTCAAGAAAGATTATTTGATGATAGATAAAGAAGAAGAAGAATAGGACAGAAGAGAGAGTTTTGTTTAACTGTAAAAACTGTTTTGATTGTAATTACTTGTTTTGATTACAAAGGGTTGCCCTTTATATAGGCACCTACAGGCTAGGCCCAATTAGGCAAAACTGAGCTAAGGCTCAATCTAACCTTCGACACACTACTACATGATGTATTTGATTATGTCGAATACAACTAGTTACTTCGACACACTAGCTAGTTCGACTTAATACTCTACAAATTGAATGAACAAGAATTATACTTTCTAACACACCCCCTAATTCATGTTCTCGAGACTTCTCATTCCGATGCTTCTCTTTAACTCTTCGAATTTGAATTTCTTCAAAGGTTTGGTGAATATGTCAGCTAGTTGTACTTCTATTTTGCAATGCTCTATTTCCAACTTCCCTTTGTTGACTTGATCTCTCAGAAAATGATACCTTTTTTCTATGTGTTTACTTTGACCGTGACACACAAGGTGATTCGCTAGGTTAATGGTTGATTTGTTGTCAATAGATAGCTTTATCTTCTTAGGCTCCATTATCTTGAGTTCTTCAAGTAACATTTCGATCCATGCTGCTTGGCAGGCAACATATGATGCAGCTACATATTCTACTTCGCAAGATGACAACGCCATAATGCTTTGTTTCCTCGAACTCTAGGAGATTGGAGCACCTTCCATCATGAAAATGTAGCCTGCAGTGCTTTTCTTTTCATCTTGATCTGAACTGAAATCTGAATCAGTGTATCCATGGACTTCAACACTTGTGTTGTCCTTTGATTTCATAGGCAACATCACACTATGGTCAATAGTTCCCTTGATGTATCTCAACACCCTTTTTACAGTGATGAGATGACATTCTTGAAGTTTCTCCATAAATCTGCTCAACAATCATACACTTTAGCAGATATCTGGTATGGTATTGCAAAGATATCTCAGGGATCCAATGATTTGTTTGTACAAGGACAAACTTACAAACTCATCATTTGATTCCTTCTTCAGCTTTGCTCCAGTTTCTAACGGTGTGACTGTTTCATTACAGTTGCTCATGTTGAACCTTTTCAAAATATCTTGAGCATACTTAGTCTGATGCAAGAATAATCCTTCTTTAGTGTTTTTGAATTCCATCCCTAAGAACTAAGAGAGATTTCCTAAGTCGGGCATTTTGAATTCATGCATTAGCTTCAACTTGACTTCCATTATCTCAGCTTCATCTGCTCTAGTAATGAGTAAGTCATCTACATAGAGGCATAAGATGATTCGACTAACACTGTTGACATCATTTACATACACTCCATGTTCAGAGACACACTTTGTGAAACCTTCTTCGATCAGGAAACTTTCTATTCTCTTATTCCAAGCTCGAGGAGCTTGCTTCAAACCATAGAGAGTCTTCCTTAATCTGTACAACTTTGACTCCCGCCCTTTGACGTCGAATCCTGGTGGTTGAGTAACATATACTTATTCTTATAGTAGACCATTCAAGAATTCTAATTTTACATCCAGCTGATGCATCTTCCATCCCCTATATGTTGCTATCGAAACAACAATTTGAATTTTTTTAGCCGTACAACCGGTGCATATACTTCATCGAAGTCTATACCAGGATTTTGTAGAAAGTCTCTAGCCACCAATATTACCTTATATTTCACAATCTCGCCATTTGGTATTCGTTTCACCTTGTATATCCACTTTACATCAATTGGTTTCTTATTCGTTCTTTCAACAAGCTCCCAAGTCTTGTTTTTCTTAATGGCTCTGATTTCTTCTTTCATGGCTTCACACCAATTCGAATTTCTCATGGCTTCACCCAAGTCAATTGGTTCTGCTTCAACCATCATCATTGCTTCTTCGATCAAGTCACCATCAGCATCAATTGCTTGATTTGGAAATATTTCGTACCCAACTAGACTTATTGACTTAGTTCTTGTTCTTGTTGGACTCCTTTCATTTTGCTCAGGCGGTTCTTCATTTCGACTAGTTGAAGCGTTGCCTCGTTCATTTTGACTAGTTGTGAGCTCATCCTGTTGATCTTCTTCGAACACAGTTACGAATGTATCTGATTCCAATTGAACTAAGCTTTGACTCCAGTCCCATCCTTTGTTTTCATCTACAAGAACATCTCTGATGATTACTAGTTTATCTTCGATTGGGGAATACAACTTGTATGCACCGGTCGAATGATAACTTATGAGAACCATGACTTTATTTCGATCATCCAGTTTCCTTCTCAATTGTTCACGTACATGCCTGAAGCACATTGATCCAAAAACTCTAAGATGACTCACACTTGGCTTCGACCCTATCTAAGCCTCATAAGGTGTTCTTCCTACTATCTTCTTTGTTGAACACCTGTTTAGAATGTATAATATTGTTGAAGCTGCTTCATCCCAAAATCTCTTAGGCATATCTTTAGCTTTCAACATGCTTCTAGTCATGTTCAATATACTCCTATTTTTCCTTTCAGCTATGCCATTGTGCTGAGGCGTATAGGGTGCAAATTCAGTAGACGTATATTCACCACCACCATCAGTTCTTAACTTCTTCAACTTGCAGCCACTTTGTTTTTCAGCATGCAACTTGAACTTCTTGAACTGTGTGAATACCTCACCATTCCTTTCAATAGGGTAAATCCACATGTGTTTGGTGAGTTCATCAATAAAATTAGGGAAATACTTGTTGCCTCCATTTGAATTTACTTCAAATGGTCCACACACATCAGAGTGAACTAGTTCCAACTTCCGCTTGGATTTCATGGGCAAGTCATGTTTGAATTCCTTCCTCGCCTGCTTAGCTTTGCAACATTCCTCGCATACTTGCTTTGGTTCCTTCACATAAGGCAAGCCAAACACCATCATCTTCTGGCTAAGCATACCTAAACTCCTGAAGTTTAGATGTTCATGCATGTGATGTCATAGCCAGTTATTGTCTTCTTCTGCACTTGAAACAAGACACTTATGATCTGATGTGTTAAGTTCAACCTTGAACGTTTTATTTTCTGCCAATGATGCTTTCATTAGTAGCCTCTCATCAGCCCTGTAGACTTTCATCTGATTCCTTTCAAACTTCATTTTGAAGCTTTTTGCAAGTAATTGACCTACACTTATCAAATTACTTGTCATAGAGGGTAAATGCAACACTTTAGTGATGGTAGCCTTTCCACCATCCTTCCCAACAATCTAGATGTCTCCTTTACCTCCAGAGTTGATGTGTCTTCCATCAACAAACTTTATCACCTTTTTTACTGACTCATCTAACTTAGTGAACTAGTTTTATTGCTAGTCATGTGGTTGCTGCATCCTGAATCCATATACCACATGTTAGTTTTCTCAACGTTTGACCGAGAGTTTGTCATCATCAGCACATAATCTAAGTCATTATCTCTTGCTCACGCATATTGGGATTCATCACTTTCTTTCGCTCTTGCTGCTTTCTTTCTTCGGCAATCTCGAGCATAGTGACCAAAGCCTTGACAGTTGTAGCATTGCACCTCTTTTGTGTTAACTTTCTTCCCAGAGTACTTGTTTCCCACACCTTTCTTGATTGAGTCAGATTCTTGCTTGACTTCTCATCACATGCAAGATGCTTTCGCTGCTTCAATCTCTTAGCTTTCTTGCTAAATCTTGATTGCAATTCTTGTTTAGCCACCTTTTCTCTATCTGAGTTTCTTTGCTTCAATCTCATCTCATGAGCCTCCAATGAAGCTTGAAGTTCTTCTAGCTTCATCTCAAATAGAGTCTTAACCTCTTCAATTGTCACTACAATGTAGTCAAAATCTACAGTTAGAGATCTCACTACCTTCTCTATTTTCTGCAAATCTGTGACCGTTTCACCACATGCCTTCATCTAGTTTGTCAGCGTCACAATCCTTGAGAAGTATGCAGAGATTGATTCATCATCTTTCATCTGAATCATCTCGTACTACTTCCTCAATGTCTGCAATTTTACCTTCTTCAATTTCTCACCTCCGCCATACAAGTTCTTTAACTTGTCTCACGCATCTTTCGCTAATTCTTCTTCAATTATCTTCTCAAATACATCAAAGTCCACACACTGATGAATCAAGAAAAAGGCTTTACAATCTTTCTTCCTCTGATCTTTGTGCGCAACTTTCTGAGCATATGGCACGTCTGCTTTCAGTTCTGGTACTCCATCATTCATGATTTCAACATCTTGAAATCTGAAGATAACCTTCATTTGTGCAACCCACCATTGATAGGTTTCACCATTGAAAACTGGTAGATTCGGTGGAATCTGCGACGACGTTGTTGTTCTGTTTGTCATTAGATTTTCTCTGAATCGCAACTAGGCTTTGATACCAATTTGTTGGAACAAAGGATTTTCAAGAAAGATTGTTTGATGTTAAATGAAGAAGAAGAAGAAGAAGAATAGGGAGAGAGAATAGCGTTTTGTTTAACTGTAAAAACTGTTTTGATTGTGATTACTTGCTTTTGATTACAAAGGGTTGCCCTTTATATAGGCAGCTACAGGCCAGGCCCAGTTAAGCAAAACTGAGCTAAGACTCAATCTTACCTTCGACACACTACTACATGATGTATTCGATTATGTCGAATACAACCTATTAATTCGACACACTAGTTAGTTCGACTTAATACTATAAATCGAATGAACAAGAATTATATTTTCTGAAATAATCCCTATATTAGATTTGATCTCTTTCGTTATAATGCAACTTCCTCCATTGAAATGTTAATAAATTTTGTTTATTTCCTTCAAATAATTTAGTGATTATATTAATTGGTTCGACCTGAAGGATTCTAAAGTCTGAAGTTAAATTTAGTTCATGCCACTATAAATAATTGATCGAGTTGAAGTTTTGGAGTTAAACTAGTTTTCTCATTGATATTTATTAGTAGAAAATAAGTCGTAGTGTTTGCTAAACTTTGATAACTGAACGTGTAAATCTGGGCTCAGATGTTTGAAATGAATTTCTTATATAAGCTTTCACTTTCATTTCTCGTGCATGTTTGCACAAATATGATAAATTTTACATTATCCCTTATGCTTAGCAAATACTGTTATCTATAAAATTTCTCATCTTTTACTAAGAAAAGAGAATATAACTAGTGATTACTTCACTCAAAACCTATTATTCCCAAGTGTTCTATATGCAAACATAATTTGAAATGATATTGTAGTTAGTATGATCTGAGCCATGTCTTAGTCATGAATTTCCAAATACTATAACTGTTCGCATAACCAAGTCAAGAATTTTCTTGTAAACCATTTGTAATTTAGTTTTCAAAACATGTACAATCAAAATAAGATGTCGTAGGAGATATCATTATGAAAAATGTGCTTGAAGTCAATGCTTTTGTTGCATAATTTGCAGACACTCACTCTTAAAAAGTTAGGTTTTATCTATGTGTATCTCTCTACTAATACTTTTTTACTGTAAATTTTTTGAAGAGTTTAACGGCAGAACTAACTAAATACTACTGATTTATAGAAAATTGCAAATTGGAACTCATGTCCCAAGATATGAATTGTTCTAACAACCTTTGACCATCTAAACTTACTTACAATGCTAATGGCAAAGGGACAAATACATAATATAACAATCTAAGATACATATCAAGAAAACTTCTACGTCTGTATCACATTTCTACAAACTTACACAAGAAGAAAATTTCCTCATCTCTCTTGTGCACTGCAACCTAAACGAACAATCAAGGAGTGTGATTTCAGCAAATTAGCGGTTCGTAGTATGTGATGTTTGCTGCAATCTGTCTTCTCTAAGCGGATGACCTGATGAAGCAGGGAGGACAAAATTGTAAGTTATCTTTTAAAACAATCAACAGAATTTCAAAAATGGTGAACTATTATATAGCCCAATTTAACCCATATACTGTTACAATCGAGGCTTACTCAATAAGTGATTATAACAATCCAAAGTCATAAAAAATATCATTAACTAGGATCTAACTCATTCGCAACTGGCATATTTAGTGTCAACTGTATTACTCGGGTAGTCATTGAGTAAGGTAACATAGCAATACAAGCTGGACGAGATAACTATAAAATTATTTGAATAGTTACCTGATATTCTGGTTCCTCGGTATTTCCCTAGTTGATGAAATGCCATCAAATCTGCGGGAACTGTTACTTAGTGCACTCCCAGCATCTTGAGCAAAGCTTTTAGAGATTTTATACGAATGTTGCCCTGAATGACCCTTCAAATCGCTTTGAATTTCTGGCAATGGGTTCAGAAGATATCCACCCTCATCCCTGCGATGCTGAAATCTTTTGCTATTTGTGGTTAATATTTCTTTGCTTCCATTTCTATCAGTTCCATTATGCACATTATTTATTGGTGTTGAGCTTCCAAAAGAGAACCTTGACGTCGTCGAATACCGACCTTCTGTTTTCTTCCAGAATTTAGAACTCAGAAAGTCAGTACCAGGTAGCTTGCAACACATGTCTTCTATGGCATCAGTGTTGGGAATCCTGCCACTTGATACTGCCAAATCATATGATATTTCATCCAATGCCATCTCTAGACCATGTACACGTGTCTCAAGAGAATTCATCCCAGTTTGGGAGGTTCCAATAAATCTCTACACTCAAATAAAGATGAGGACACAAGTCAGAAATATATACTATGATTTGTTATAAATTCTGAACATTATAGATGTGCAACACACTGAACAATTAATGGCGATAAATTATGTTGCCAGTTGGAGAACAATAAAATAAATTTGGAGAATAAAATAAATACGTATATGTTTCATTACCAATTTTTTAAAATTAAAATCATATCTACAAACAAAACTAGATAGGAATATTTCCAAGGAGACAGCTACAATTTTAGGCAAAGTAAGAAAGAATTATTAGCTAAAAGGATGCTGTGATTTAGTACAGCAAGTTTTCGATCAACATATACAACCTGTCAATATTTCCAAGAAGAAAAATATCATCCCGGACCAAAAAATTAAACCACAATTAGGGTACTAACTAACAAATGACAGAAAGTAAAACTTTGGGGTGAGATCATCCATATATCAAAAACGTCAAAGACGGTAAGATAGTTAGATAGATAAACAAAGAATATAGAAGCATGAAATTAACAAGTTAAATTAGACCAGAGTTATCTAGGGCAGATGACAGAAAGCAAAAAAATCTGCCATAAGGCCCCACTATAAAACGCTATGGTGCTGCCATGACCGATATTTGACAACATTGAATTAGACAGGAATAGAACTAACCTAAACAAGATAGACTAAACACAGTAAAAGGTGCATATCAGGACCCAACATACCTGGAGGAGGTCTAGTAGATTTGATTGTTGGTTTTCTATTTGTAAAAGCTGTTCCCGTATCAAAGACAAATCTTCAACATCTTGTGGGCTCTCACAAACTTCATTTACATTGTTGACATTAACATCTGTAGCAAGATCGTCATCATCATCACATGGAACTACACGAGAATTTGAACCACCAAACTTCCGCACTTTCTCGTCTGACATCTTGTTAAGGAAAATTTGCTTTACAACAGCTCTCGAATTTGTCGCATTCTGATATGTTGGTGACTTCGAAGTTTCAAAATCACACCTTTTAATATCATCTTCATTGGTCATGTTTGAATGGGAGGACTTCGATAATGGAGTTTGAAGTTTTTCATCAGATAATTTTTCATGATCTTGCTGGCGCAACACCCCCATTATTGAATACTTGTCATTACTCTTTATAGGAATCTCTCTTTTGCCAGAGGATTTTAATGAAACTGTTGATGGAGGTGACCTTTTAGATCGAACCATTTTATTTAGTTGGGACAATTTAGAGCCAACAAAGGGTGAATTTTTGGTTGCACACAGACCTTTACCATCTTCTGTGCCTATGGAAAAAAATGCAAACACAAAGAACAATTGGAGATTACTACACCAGCATAACATCTACTAAAGCCTCCTTCCTTCAATGCTAATAAATTCAAAGCAATTACATAAAAAAAATAAGTCAAAAAGATATCCTAACTTCAAATTCAAAATGGAAATATCTTCATCAAATTGGTATTAAAACAAAGTGACAAAAACATGGAAAAATTTGATACAATTTTTTTTACAAAGGACCCATCCCATGATTTTTTACCACCAACTTCAAGAAGATTTCAAACCTATGAAACACTAACAAAGACACAACAACACTAATATGGCCAGGGCCGGCCCAACCTTCTTGAGGCCTAATACCACTTTTAAAGTGAGGCCTTTAAAATATATTAAAAGATTTGAACCAAAGACCAAAACAATATGTGGTCATTTAGGCCGCCTTGCCCTTGGTCCGGCTCTGAATACGTCACAGAGACAATGATTTAAGAAAATTGTATCATTGCATGTAACCATGTGTGCGGTTTCCGTGCAGCCTAACACATATCGGGATAATTCTCTTCACAGCTTGAATAACTATCGTCACAAGTGCATTCTTAATTCCAATTAAACCAAACTGAAACTAACATAACACACATGAAGATTCACTTAAGTTCGTAGAGAGCGACCAAATCTTAAATGCAGCAATACTTATGAACAATTAAGAACCCAATTTGGAAATTGAATTAAAATTTACAAGAACAATTAAGCAAAAAACACTTACCAACTGAAACACATGCAGATTTAACCGGAGTAGGAGCATTTTCAGACACATCTTTTACTTCTTTCCACATATTCAATGCCAGATTCATAGTCTCTCGAACAACTTTGACCTGCATTAATAGTATCACCGTCATTGCACCGAACCTTAAACAACCCTATTCTAAATCTATAGAATCAATTCTGATATGATTGGTTGCTATTGAGTAGAATTGATTATACTTGAAGATGGAATTTGTGACTTTTGAGTCTAACCATGATTTTTAACCTGGAACTTACTGAAGAACACATTTTTACTGTAATTTATCCAAAGATAAGTTACTTTATCTTCAACTCAGAATCAATTTTTTAGAATTAATTATGTTACAATCAATTTTCTTTGCAACATAACCAAACACACCGGAAATTACCTTATCAAATCGTTTATTTTGCAAACAATCCAGACAGAGAACTTTATGCTGCGACGCAAAATCTTTCTCCAAAGAAGCTACTTTCCCCAAAGCTTCCGCAGAGGCTTTTCTCACATTCCAATCCTCACTTCCAAGAAACTCAACAACGCACGGAACCAACCAATTCATTGCTCCACGACTCGAAGCACCGCCAACGGAAACCACACTCCCGATCAGCACCAACAACGGCGCCTTCGCCTTACACGACTCAGTCTTCAGAAGCTTCCCTAGCCTCGGAAGCGTAGTCCTCCGGAGCGACTCAACATCCGGCTCCGGCGCAGCATCAATAGCCGCGGCGAGGCACAGCGAAGCGCCGATCTGCACATTCACATCCTGCTCCAGCGTTAACGCGTCCATAAACGGCCTCAGGAACGCAACGGAGAACGAAGGTCGAGTTATACGCGACGACATCTCCGCAACAGCGTCGACGCAAGCGGATCGTACAACCGAGTCGGGATCTCTCAACCGACGGAGAACAGTAGCAATCATCTTCGAGATAAAAGGAGACATCGCGTCGCCATGGAAGCGCGAGAGAAGGCTCAAGAGGTTAACACATTGTTTCCGAACCGGAGATTTAGACGACGAATCGGTGTTATGAATGCATGAGAGAAACGACGAGAACGAGTCGTGATTTAGGGTTCTCGCGATGGATTCAAGCTCTAAAGTGGCTCCGGCGAGAGTATCTCGGTCGGAGAGCTTGTTGAGACAGGTAATGACTCGTTGCCGGAGCTCGTGAGTCGAAGCGGTTCCACTGAGTTGAGGAGGACCACTCAGCGAGTGGCGTCTCGAGGACATTGTCGTCTTTTTGTAAGGTTACAACGAGTGAGTCTGAGTCTGAGTCAGTGACTCGGCATTCGAGAAGAGAACCACGGTGGTGAAGGAAAGTGAAGCAGTGGTTAGTGATTGGTTAAACGGTGCGTTTAGAGGGATTTTGGCGGCAGAGTTTGGAGGAGTTTGTTTGGTTCTTGTAAAGGAGTATCGTTATCGATACGGTTTTTATACCAATGTAGTGAAAGCTCTAGAGTGTGTAAGAATAATTGATTTTAATTATATACACGCTTCACTATCTAATCTAATCTAATCTCCTTGTAGTAATTAATATCTAATCATTTAAATTGTTTTTTTACATTGATTTATTTTCAGTAAAACTAAAAATTTAGTTATTACTATTCTTTTTCTTTCTTTTTCGTCAAATTCTTTTTCTTTTGTATGTGCAAAAATAAAGTGAATGGTAATCAATAATGTAAGTCCATTTGAGTAAATGTGTATCTAATATATAAATTTATTTATAATGTGTATTATATATGAGTCAGTATTCATTGACATTAACAACTAATGATCATTTTTTATAGAATTAATAATAGATCAAACTTCACGAAAAGAAAAAATAAAGTCACATACCATCACTTATCTTATAAGTATGATTTATTGTTGGTTAAGATAGATTCTACAATCAATTAAAGTACGCACATGAGTTCACTTCTAATATACTTACAAATTATTTATTGGTCAATAAACACTTTTCTCCTTCACCTCTTTCTCAATTTTCTTAACACCATTAAAGATGACATCATTATGGATTCTATAAATAATTTAAATTATAGTGTTAGATCATAACAAAATCACCCTTACTCTCACCCTTACACCTAAAGATAGGAAAGACTAAAATAAAAGCTTATGGTCACTAGCAATAACAGTATTCAAATTCAATTACGGGAAGATCCTATACTACACAAACAAAATTTACTCATAAGTGACAAAGAGATGAGACACCAACTCAACTGAAATCCTACGGAAAGAACACAAAATTCCACTAGAATCAATAATCACCCTGTCATTTGTTTAGTTCTCTCTAGAAAAAAAAATCTATCTAGCATAAGCGGTAAGAAGAAGACCAACACTTTAGAAGGATCTCAGTTATTTCAAAAAAGAAAAATATTCAATTTCTCAACTGAAAAACGACAGAGATAACTCATCAAACTGAACATGATAAGTAAAGACAAACGAGTAGAGAGAACAACATCTCAAATAAAAAAAAGGATATTTTTAAATATAGATAAATCTCTTTAAAAAATAGTCATCTCGACGTAAAATCCTAACACCGATCCCCATTATCCATCTTATTGGTCTCTTCCGCCCGTCCTTCCTTTTTTATGGTGTTAGAGAAGAGGCTAGAGAATTTAACCCTTAAAAGAATGAATCCTAACCAAATATTCTTCTTGAAAGAAGTCTAGAGACTGATCTTACATTCCTAAGAATATCACCATCAAACCAATAAGAATAGTCTTATCTCTTCTTATTATAAATAAATAAAAATCAATCATAGGAGTCTTTGTAAAAGAAATACACGTTTTCACCATCTTCTTATTATAAATAAATAAAAATCAATCATAGGAGTCTTTGTAAAAGAAATACACGTTTTCACCAAATTAAAATATATTGAAATCTTAAAATTACTCCTCGTTGAAAAGAGAAAAGAAAAACTAAAACAATATACCTAACTATAAAAATATCATATAATAAATCAGAAGATATGCAAGCAAACATTATAATAAGAGTTAAAAGAGTCATTTAATCTTGGTATAATTTTATTTTATACTTATAAACTACTACTGGTACATTTCATACAAGTACTTTCAAAAACTCACATTACAAGGTGGAATAACATAAGAGAATATTGAGAACTTATTAGATGCCATTGTAAAATAAATTTATATGAACAATGCACATGCATGAAACGCCACGTATACATAATAGAACATGTACAAGAGTATATGTGTTTAACCTTAATTTTGATTGCTAGTTCTCTAACGATATGGATTGGCCATATATATACATTATCATGTGGAGTTTTTTATTTTATCATATACCAACAATGATAAGTATGTTCAGGAGAATAGCAGCACATGCTCAAACCACATGCAATGCAAACCAATGTAAAGGGCACATGTTTCTTCATGTGAGAGTTAGAAACTATAGTTTTAAAATTCAATTTTAATTAATTCACATCATTTGATTAATTGATCTTCTTAATAAATATTTGTAATCAAGAGCAGTAAAACAGAAAACAATACATTCATTTTTTTATAATAATTTTTTTATATTATTAATTTAAATAATAAAAAGTCTCTGACAAGTATAAGGATGTGTATCGTATAGTATTGTCAAAACATCACAAGCTTACAAAGTATTTAACTTGTAAAGTAGTAGTCACGTGATACCTTGAATATGGATATTCATTCATTGTATTGTATATCTATTTTAGAAGCAAAATGTTTTCATTGGCTGTTGGGAAAATATTTTCTTTCCAATAAACTGCTCCACAATTGGATAAAATATTTTTTCTCTGTAAAAAAATGGGTAATAATCCATAAAAGTTAATATTTATTGTTATGAAAAATTAAAATTAATGAAACAAATACAATTCAATTTGATAGTTGTGCGTGACTTATTTATTTTTAAGAGATAAAATTTAGCCACTAAACTATTAAATCAAAAAATAAAATCCAATTGATTTGTGCACTTAAAATATTTAACGTTTTAAAATACATATATAAAATTACTTTATTTTATTTCTTTTACATTTAAAATATGTGATTTTTGTCATTTGACAAAAAAAGAAAATATAAATATTTACTATTTGCTAAGAAGGATAATTCATAAAATAAATAGGGATTTAATCTTTAAAAGTGTGAGTGTTGGCCAATTGTATCTTTTTGAATTTGAGAAAAATATTAATTAACTTATTCATTTTCTCAAAATTGCCCCCACAATATTAAATGTTCTATTTGTTTGTTACAAGACACTATTCGAGTCAATAACGTACTGTTTTTTTTATGAATAAAAAAAATATTTCGATGGAAGATTAAATTGGATGGTATGTGAGACTAAATTACTATTTAACATATTTGAGAAAGTAATTGATAGACTCTTACAATTTTTTATTGATTACAATGTATATTTACCCAAGATCCCTTATTGAGCAAGCTAGAGAAGAATTTTAGGCTATTTTTCAAATTTAATTTTGTGTGATTTTTTATGTTATTTTTAATTTAAAGCAGTTTAGGTCTAAAGACTCTTGTTTTCCACTAAAGATTAATGTGATTATTCAAATTTCACAAAAATCAAGCAAGAAAGGAAAATACAAAAATAGTAAGATTAAAAAGAGCAAAACAACATTATCATTCTAACTAATATGCTAGCTACTTCTAGAGGAGGGAAAAATATAGTAATTAAATATTGTTATCTACCTATCCGTGATTTAAGATAAGATGCAATGCAATAATGTTTAAAGACATGAAATAGATAACTGAATTGGCATCTTCAAGAACCAACAAAACAGTTTCACATCCTATTCATATAACCAAAACTCATGGAATAAGAAAATGACATAAAATACTTGATGAATTCATGTGACCGTCTTTGTTTTTTCATTTTCGTGACAATTGACAAAGACTAGACAATTATATACATATATAGAGAGAGATGAATTAATTGCCTATCTTAATAATTTACTGTTAGCAATATTTATGCACTATCAATGAATCTAAATCAAATTTAATTGAATGCAATTTGGATAATGGTCCAAATGTTACCATGTTTGAGCTATTTAAATACAAATTTTAAAACAACGGTCCAAATTTTCAAAGTGGTTTAAGCATCTAGGGAAAAAGATGAGGCATCTAATGTATGTTCTTTATGAGAAGAAAATAACTCATCACATAAATAGGAAATAGTTTGGACCATAATGTAATTAAAAACCTAATTCTTTGATTATTCAATATAGATAAGGAGATTCAAGTCATTATAAATGCTGTTGGTAACTTTAAAGGCACTCAACTTTGAAATTTATTTATTTGGTTAGTAGAAATATTTTTGTTAAACATCATTTTAGATACTAAGAAAATCTGTAGATTTACTTTCATCTATCCTACAAATTACTATCATATATTTTAACACAAAAAATAAATAAATATGAGAGAAATATTGTTTAGTTATGATGTGTCATTAAGCGGGTGTTTTATTCCGCAGTAAATGATTTTTGAATAGATTAATTATGTAAAACTAATCATGATTAAAAATAAATTAAAAAGTTGAACAGTAAATTTTATACACTTATATTACAATGTTTTTAAAATTGTATTCTTTTTTTTTTTTTCTGTTGAAAATGTTAATCTATATTCCAACTTGAGAGAGTGTTAGAATTAATTTACTTAATTGTTATAGAAAAATACTTAGTAGTAAGAAAACGTGAAAACAAAAAACATGTAATTATTATTTAATTAATTTATTACAAATTAATTAAGATTTATTAGTTGATTAAAATTATTATATAAAATAAAATGTATCATGTTATAATTATTTTATCAGTTGAAAGAATACTATATACCATTTATTAATTTAAATCAGTTTAGATCTAAAGACTCTTGTTTCTCAATAAATTGGAATTTAAAAAATCAAATTAAAATCAATTTTGTAAATAAAACTAATGTGGAACTACATAGAATAAATCCGTTAAAAGTTTGACTCTTAAGATTCAAACTAGTGTAATATTTGATGGTTTGTACGAGTATTAATGTGGTACACATATTTTTATATTTTAAATATAATTAAAAAATATTTTATTAAAATATTTTATTATTTTAAAGAGAAAGACATATTTTTGAAATAAAAATAATATTGTTTTATCAAAATTCTTTTACATATATATGTCGTACCATATCAGTATCTTTATGTTCGCACGAAAAGTAGTATGATATATTAAGTTATCGTCGATTATTTACAAACTATTTACAAATTTAAAGAAATAAAATATTGTGATGGAATAAAGAAAAATATAATAATTTATTAATAATTTCTAACCAAAATAATTTATTATTTTATAAGAGATAATAAATAGGTTTTTATAATTATTTTTGTATATAAAAAAATTTGAATAATCAATTTAATTATTTCTATATATAAATATTTTTGTTTTAGAATTATTTATAAAAATATTTAAATCAATAGTAAATTTGTTTTCGTTATTATTCAATATTTAAATCAATAAATTAAAATAGAATTTTTTGAACTTAAAATACGAATGTATGCGTATCATATCGGTACGTGTATGTTTATAGAAATAGAATTTTTTGAAATTTTTACGTGACTACGACCATCAATTCTTGACGTTGTGGGTCAGAATGCGCCACAACCATTGTTGTTCTTCTAGTTGTTCTGTTCTGATTTTAGAAGAACGTAGATTCTTGAGTGACAGAGAGACGATTGACTCTGATACTTCTTGGGACAATTTTGATTTCTTGAGTGAGTGAGAGAGAGAGAGACCACTGCGATGAGGTTTTAAAGTTCAGGCGAGAGAAGGAAGAGTCTGAACAGCTGCTCTACTTTGTCGAGTGTTGGCTTCGTCATTGAGTGTAGTGTCTAATAAATTTAATTCTAAAAAAAAATATTATTTCAAATAAGTTTTGAACAACGTCTACTTATATTTTAATTTTAATTTTTTTAAAAGAATTATCGTAACAAAGTCGTTTTATTTAAGAAAAAACAAACATTTATCTGTTGGCTTTTTAAAATTGCCAATTCGTCAACTTTTACCACTTTTGGTCGGTTATGGTCGACTCTCACTGATTTAATACCTTACCCATTTAGCAATTAAATCAAATCGAAAATCCTTCTGATTCTCAATTTAACTGGCTGAATCTAATTTTTAAAATACTATCACCAATACTCAATTTTTTCTCTCGCTTTTATATTTGTTGATTCTTCAAATTTTAATAGATAATTTTCATTATAAATATATTATTTTAAATAATATCATTTTTTATTTTCAATATAATTTTTTTTTTATATTTAACCACAATAATATATAATGTCTCAATTAGTCTTGATAGCATTCCAATTACTAATGACAAGTTAAAAGTGTCAATTTGTCCAACTAAAACAAAAAAACTAAACTGACCAATCTAATAGGTTCAACGCATTTTATCATCCCTAGTTTTACCATTTTCAAAAATAGACAAACAGGGGTGGAGATTAAAATTAATAGACTTCATATTAGTTTGGTTAACTTTAAATTTAACAGAAAAACTAATGAAAATTAAAGTAGTTTATAAAAATTCAACTTCTTTTAAGTTTGTGTTTGAATTGTCGGTGTACAAAATTAATTCTAGTATAATTGAGTTTAATAGAATTAAATTTAATAGAATTAAGTTTAGTATAATTGATTTATGTCTAAATATATTTATGTAAAAATGAATTAAACAATAAATTAATGTTAATATACAAATCATTAATAATCAATTTTAAAGACAAAAATTACAAATTCTAATTTTTAGTTGAATCATTTTTAAATACATAATCAATTCTACTTTAACAGAAATAAACATATTCAAATTATTATCGCAAAATCACTTATACATTCTAAAAATGCATTTATCCCTTCTAGAATTTAAATCAAACATACTCTAATTGAAAATCAGTAGGGAAAAATTGTTTGAATAATATAACAAGTGTGAGTTAGTGGAGAAATAATCTCACATTAGATAGGAATATGCAAACTTGATGATATATAAGTAGGAGGATTCACTCACCTATCACCTTAATGTTTAATGTGGACATGTGATTTGTTTCTCATAAAGATGTATTCTTACATTATATATTAATACTCGTAGTAACTTCCCTCAACATGGTATCATGATCTTTTGGTTTGAAAAAAGAACCAGAAAGAACTTGTATCGAAATGCACTAAGGAAATACACCCAAGAAGTGGTGTCCCGCTAGAAGATGTCAATGACGGTTAGAAATAATCAGACATTGGATATGAATGTGGAGACTTGATAATATATAAATTAGAGAATTCACTCGGTTAAAATTTTAACTTGATAAGTAATGTGTCTCTCATAAAGATGTTTATTCATATGCATCAATGTTCTTAATAACTTCCAATAAAAAATAAAATATGCCAAATTTAAAAATATTTAAAATTGAGTACTCTAATCTATCTATTCAATAGTCACTTAAATTTTTATCCAATAATTCAGACAAATAACTTTTTTAACATAATAAAATAATTTTTTGATACCCATAAATTTAAATTGAACATATGAATACATAAATTATTTTAAATTTTTTATTTAATTTAAAAACTAAATAAAATATAAAAAAATGTTGTGCCAATAACCGACCAAGAAATGGATAAATATCCATACTCAATTAAAGTCAAAGTAATGAAGTGTTCACTTTAAAATAATATTAAGTGGAACATAATATTTTTCTGTGTTCATAAAAGATTATTAAAATAAGCCACTCACTTTGATATAGAAATCTCTTTTGCCCGCCATTAAAATAATCATTCTTAGAAGTAATTTTTTGATGTCTCTCTCATTTTTCCTGTGTCCTTTCAATTCAAAGTTTGGAAGTACTCCTTGCAAAGGTAGGTATGGCCAATACAAAAGGCCACTTTCAATGGAGCATGACAAAGATATGGGCAACAAAAAAGGTTAGATGAAAAGGAATAGTGATATAACTTGTAGTGATTTAATGAAAGTGTCATTGTATAGGACCATGTCAATGTTGTTTGACTCACAAGCAAGGACCCATCTATTTAACTTGTCTTTAAATCACAAATGAATATGCCTAGAGTTCACATGGGGCAAGTCGCAATTGTAGACCAAAACCATTCAACATATTCAAGATTACTTTGTGTAATTAGTGTGTGTTTTCATTCTAAGGGGACACCTTCACATGGTTGGAGGAAGAAGAAAATTTAAAACTAGTATGGGGTGATGGTCCTTTATTTGATCAATTAATTGGGGAGATAAATTTGGTGCATGAAGGGAGCATCTTCCTCAAAACATTCTCTTGTTTTCATTTTGGCCTTTGGTCACGTGACAGTTGGCATGTGATAGGTACATTGGATAATGAATAACGTGTCCGAGTCAAATAATGATGCTAGTATTTCACATTGTTCTTTGTTTTTGCACTTATCATCATGATTTTTTTTTAGACACACGGGTCTCCATATTTTAGATGTTATTCCATCCGTTTTAAAATGATTGTCGATATGATCTTCTCATAAAGTATTTTTTTTTAATCAAACTAACCTTGTTAATATATTTGGAGAAGTGTAAAAATAATTAAAGAGCATAGTTAAAAAATAACGATGATTTATATATTAAAATGTGAGAATGACATTTATTTTAAATAAAATTTTATTGTTAAAACGACAGTCATTTTAAAATGGATGGAGTATTTTAACTATTAGTACTACAAATTTGTTTGTATTGAACGCAGTGAATTTTTTTAAAAAAAAAGGGGGTTGCCTTGAGTTTTTAAAATATGTTTATAAATTAAGGCTATGTTTATATTGTAAAAATATTTTTAATTCTTTAATTTTGTATTAATTTTATTTCCTAACAAGGAGATAATAGACACTTGTCTCCTCCATACACCACATCGATGGTGTCGCCACCGACGACATCGACATCGACTATGAGCTCGAGTTTGAGGACGTAGAGGTCGCTTGTAGGAGATGTAACACCCTCTAACTCCACA
Source organism: Vicia sativa (assembly GCA_021764765.1). Lineage (NCBI taxonomy): Eukaryota > Viridiplantae > Streptophyta > Magnoliopsida > Fabales > Fabaceae > Vicia > Vicia sativa. The sequence continues at coordinate 129,940,448 of CM038792.1, forward strand.
TAACATAAATGGCATAATCAGAGTAATTAAATATGCATCTCAAAGAAGGTGTCACATATGATTTCACCAAACATCCAAAATCATCCAAATTGCATATTGGTCATGATCATAACAAGGATTCAAATTCACATTCTCATATAACAACACGAAACATGCATCTAACAGCGGAATAATTATTTTAACAATTAAAGATATAATGAGTGAAATCACATAATGACAATCATATAATAAGCATTAGGCACTGAGGCCAATCATCCCATAATCTCATACATATCCAAATGAAAAAGAGTAATAACAAATATCTCTCAAACAAAATTAAAACATGAATTCAAATATATCTCCCGTGTTACATAGACCAGAGCAATGACTCTCTACCTAAGTAAGACAGATAAACTGAGCTAAAACTCCTCAACTAGTCTCGTACGAAGCACCACTATCCTCAAGACCTAACATCACATACAATAGAAGGGTGAGAATTCACGTCATTATGAATATATGTAAATATAGACAATGTACATAACGCACATACATTCCAAGAATTCATCACGCTTCACATAATTATATATACAACATGATTTTACCATACAATTACCAAAACAATCATTTTCAACGGTTAATCTAATTATCACATACATTCCACATCAAGTAAAACATCACTTAACAACAAATATGACTCTAATGCAACTCAATGTCACTCATGTATGTGGTACCATTGTGAACATCAAGCTCACCTCGCTCCCGACTCAATATTTAGAACCAGAGTCACGCTTCAGATCCAAACAAGACTAAAGTCCACAAATATGAACATATAGTTCACCGCTTCTATTTCCACACAAGGATCAAAGCAACCAATTCTGGAGTTCAATCTCCCCATGAATGCATGTGCAACCATAATCAAATATATGCAAATTAAGATTATCATTAAACCTTAATTGTACCGCATATCACAATAATTCACCTTATATTAATTACCCCACCATTGCACAAACAAACATATACCATGGCATTATCACCATTCATGAATAACATATATTTTACAAACAAATCAATGTCATTCCCAACAACTTGCCAAAACACGACATACATAACATTTCATTATCTCATATTACACGAAATACACATAAATAGGTAGCAATTCAATAAATTAATCACCTACTGATTTCCAATTTAATTTTATTAGATAGAACATAATTTTAGCTTTCCATCGATATAAACGGCGCGTCAATCAGACACCCGAGTCAAAAGTTACGACTTTTTAAAGTTTCCTAAGAATCCTCCAAATACGGCGGTAATCGGTTACCCAACTATGGTAACCAGTTACTTCATGTAACACTAACTCAGTTTTCTGAAATATCTCAGTAGTAACCGGTTACCATAACTGGGTAACCGGTTACTGTGTTAAGACAATAGCTTTTGTTTATGCACAAAAGTGGGGTAACCGGTTACCATAACTGGGTAACCGGGTTCCCATGTTGCAGAACCGCAAATAACAAATTTTTTCTTGCTTCGAAATCCATTTCTTTTCCACCAAAAACCACTTTTATAACATTCCCAACCATATCCATCGCTTGTAACCAACAACACACAATATACAACACAATTATAACAGATTTATCACATCAATTTCACCTATTTTCATAGATTTCTACACAAACCCTAACATATAAAATCTAAGAATTGAAACCAATAAATCTCTATCATGTTACTACCCATTGCATACCATACACACCCATAATAATAAGGATCCCCCTTACCTCTTGAAGATTAAATCTTTAGGTTCCTCTTTTTTCTTCCTTTTTCTCCCCTTTTCTCCTCTTCTCTTCTTTCCTCTACTTTTCTCTTATGACAACAATAACTCTAAATCCTCTTCTTACAACTCTATTTCATTAATGGGCCTAATTCCAGTTACCCATTCTATTATGACATAAAGCCCAATCCTATTTATTTTCTAATAAACTCAGTTATCCAAATATCACACATACTCAAGTAATTCAAATATTCACCAAATCACACAATTTAATTAATTACCATATAGTATAATAATTAATAAAATAAATAAATATTAGTAATTAAAAACTGGGGTGTTACAGGATACACTTGAGCACTTAGGCACGATGTATCATAGCACATGTGTTTGAATTTTGAATTCGGGAATAGGTAACACTTTATGGAGTGTTGCAGAATAAAAATAGGAAACTCTTGAAAAGTGTTGTTATAGGCGAAACAATACAACTTTTGGTAAAAGTGTTATTGGAAGGGTGTTGTTTTATCAAGGGTCGTAACCTTGTGAAACAACACCAATTGGCCTATAAATAGATCATTATGAATTCGAAAGTCATAACACACAAATGCATATCATCTTAAATAAAATTATAGATTCTCTTCCCTACATTTGAGTTTTCATTTGTATTGTGCAAACTCGAGTATATGCTAAATTATCCCGGGTATTCCTACATAGAAACTCTAAATCATTTGAGAATGCTTGAAATAATATAATGAAAGTAATTTTTCCATGATTTCAGCCTGGATCCATTCAATCTAGAAGCTTTATCTAGTAGCCTTATAGTTGTTAGAACAAAGTTTGTTTCTAATAATATATTAAAGTTTTGATGATAACAAGTATAATAAATTTTGTATAAATGTTATGATCCTCTGATGAATATGATACTCTGACATGCTTATGTTTAGTTTTAGAAGATGTTCTGACTCAAGTGCTAAAATGGAGCGTTACACTATGTTGAGCAGAAGATGTATTTAGAAGTTCTAAGGAAGAACTTCTGGAACACGCATGCTGTAAAAAAAAACTTCTGAGTGAAGATTGAAATACAAACTTTGATAAGAATCACCGAAAGAATGTTCTGATTAGAAGATGTTTGCTTACAGAAGATCATGAAGTATTAGAAGTTCTGATGAGAGTATAACTTTTGGTCACGCACACTAGAAGCAACTTCTGATAGAAGCATGGAAGCGCAAACCTCTGATAGAAGCACCATGTGTAAACTTCTGATAGAAGTAACTTCTGTTAGAAGTATGTTGTAGGTTTTCTCTGTGAACAAAGTATTTTTAATTATCGATTCCACAGGGATTGGTGCATGTTATAGTCTTTCAATAGAAAAGTATGTTTTAAGATGATGTAACCAAAGGGTTTGTTATCTACTCTACTAGAACCATGAGTTTCCAAACAACAACTAAATTAATTCTTTCAAAGAGAGTTATAGTTTGGATTAGAGAGAGTTTGAGATTGTTTTCAAGTTAAGAAGGCATGTCAAGATTAGTTTCATTGATGTAGTTTCATACATATTCATTTAATCAAGTGATGAACATAATAGATGATTTCTACAAATACATATCCTCTCAATCTTGTAGATTTCCCACCAAGATTGTGAATGTTATCATGTTAATCCTTGCATGATTCCTCACTACAACTATTAGCATGATAATCATTAAGTTCAATATTTTGTAAACTCTAACACACAAATCTATTCCTAGCATTTGTTTATTAGAGGATGAATATCCTAGGTCACTTTGAAATATTCTTTTCCAAGCAAAACTCAAAGCATAAAGATGAAGAACAAAGATATTCAACTATATTAATCATCAACCATGTTCATACACAAATGGATTAAAAGAAATACATAATCTATAGATCAACTACCTCTAATCTTGACACAAAAAGAGCTTAGCCACTCATTTCCATGGTTGCTTGCTCTCAAGATTGTTGGTAGTGATGATGAAAATCCAAGAAAATCAAGAAGGAAAAGCTATGGTTTTTCTTCCTAAACTTGCCCTAGATTTACAAAAATGAAAGATAATGATGGTATGTGTTTTTTTTGCTTCCTTTACAAGCCAAAAAGATCAGGTGAAGTGATGGGTTGGTGGCTCAAAAGGTGAAAGCATGGGCTGTCCTTTTTCGAATTTCATGAGACCGTTGGCTGTCAAGTCGCTATTGAGCGCTCATCTCAACACCATGAGCGACCATAGCATGCTTCCTTCTTCCAAAATTATCTTCAAAAGAATCATCCCTAAAGCTCTTTAAGTGCCCTTAAATCCAAGCTTGGGAGAATTAGACAATAAATTCCTACAAATAAGAGTAAAATAAGTTAAATAATATATTTTAAACGAAAACTAAATAAAAACCTAATTAAAACAAAATACTAAAATAAATATACAAATTAAATAGAAAGACATTGTTAAGGACCACAAAATAATGTACAAAATAACTACAATTTGGTCCTTAACAACTCTCCCCAACTTACTTCTTTGTTTGTCCCCAAACAAAAGTCAATAATCTTACAAAGCTAGAAAGAACAAAACGCAAGCATGCAAACTCACACAAGAGTAATGGTTCAAACTCGACATACCAGGCAAAAGCACACATCAATCGCTTCTTCTAAACATAACATGGCCATGAATTAAGTTCTAAACACAATATATCAAAACAAATAACAAAATAAAAGATATGTTCACACTTGAATCACCTAATCATTTCTTCAAAATTCAAGAAGAACAAAATGTAAATTCACAAAGGACCAAACACTCTCACTAATAATTATGCACATCCAGAATAATTCATGCATTCATCGAAACAAGTTAAATGATAAAATGGAAACGAAGATCACTAAGGACTTTCAAGGTTGTAACTTGGCTTAGGTTAGAAACAAGGGATATTTAAGTACAAAGCCATTGAAACGAATCAGGTAAAAGGATATGAAGAGCATTTCACAACTAATTCCCATCTCATTATTCACAACCTCTTTTCTTTCCACACAATGATCCTCTCTTTTTTTTTTCTTTTTTTTTCTTTTCATAAACAAATTTCTTTCTTCTTTTGTATTTTTCTTTTTCTCTATTCTTTTTCTTTCTTTAGGATCATTGTGCCATCAATTCTAGGTTCTTTTTGATCCACCTCCCCAACTTTATTTATATCAATCCTTTTTTTTTATTCAAGACATGCTCTTCAAGGGCTAATTAACAAAAGGGTTGGTATTCGCAAACAAGAAAATTTATAGAATGAATGATCATTGAATTTTTCAAAGATCATCAACAACTATTAAGTAGCCTACTTAACAATTAGTTGATTTGATACATTCATCCTACAAATACTATTTAAGCTCAAAAGGGTTTACAAGGATTCGCTCTCTCACGGGTAATTGAAGCCCTTTTTAGAATTGGTGGTTTTCCTCATAATGCACAAAAAAAATTGCCTTGATCATTTCTTAGTTTCCAAGTTATCACAAACAAGTAAAGATTAAGCATGAATCACACGAGTTAACACAACTATTAGACACTCAATATTTGGTAAAAAGTGGAAGCTTCTCACATATATGGTTTATGTCCTAATGATTCGAATGTGAACACAATTTTTTTTTTTGTACATGCCAAAATATCTTGCATAAAGAACAAATTTCATAGACATGTTATGTTTCTACAAAACGATTAAATGTGTACCTTCTTCGTGGAATGAATCGAGAATTTTATCATCACCATCACTTTGGTGAAACACGCTTACTAGCTTTGAAGAACCATTTGAACAATCCGGACAAACCACAAGAAGTAAATTCAAACTAAATACTATAATCTAAAAATAAAATAAAATAGAACAAAATAAAAGAAACTAAACTTAAAATGAAAAGACACCCCAAAATGGTGTTTAAAACTTAAAAAGAAGTATTTAGACTCCATGCCTACAAAATATTAATTGGAATTACAAGCCAATCCCCAAAATTGGATGGCAACCAACAAAATCCAAAATTTAAAACTAAAATGCAAAAGTAAAATCTAAAACTAGAATGCTGAAAGTAAAATAAAAACGGGAAAATAAAAGAGAACATCAATCAGAGGTCTCGAGAATCGAATCTCTAATCGACCCCGAGTCAGAACCGGAACCAGAACCAGAACTCTCTTCACCATCATCCTCATCTCCCACCTCCTCCTCGAGGCCCGACCCGGCCAAAGATATGCTGGGCTGCTCACCCGTGCGAGTGAAATGGTTCACTCCGGGCTCTCTAATCTGCAGAGCAAGGTGCTCCATGCTCTCATGCATAAACAAAAATGCTCTCTGATGAGCGAGATGCATCTGCCTGTTCCATTCTTCTGATGGACTTGCCTGAGGAAGTGCCGCGGCAACTGGTACAACCTGAGCAGCAGTATTATCAAGGACCCTACAAAATCGATCACAGTAGTGATCATCAACAACTCCATCAATGGTTGGGTGTCCTCTGCGGAAAGGCCACCTTCGCCTCTTAAGCAAACCCATAATCAACCCAGGATAAGTGAGAGCACACTTTATACGCTCCCCTCTGGAGGTATAACTAAGCGTAACCCTCTTCAGCTCATTCGCGATCAAACGGCCAAAATCAATTTGCTCCTCATCGAGCATGTAAGCAATCAAACCTGCCGTCTCCATGGGTATCGAAGATGTGTGGCTCCTAGGTTTCGTTATGCGAGCCATACACATCATAACGGGCACTTGTTTTCGGTGGCCTGTTGAATTTCAAAGGTTGACCAGCCCGATTCAACTCATAAGAATGCCCAGACAAACAGAGCTTATTCCTCAGCATGTTGTAATCCCAATTACCACGAGCCAGGTGCTCATGGTAGACATCTAGTTGGTCCTCTAGGGCTGTCCAGTTGATGCCCGCGTGATTGTTGTGCGAGAGAAAAGCGGTTGCCTCGAACAACGGAAGCAAACATAAACTCACATCCCTCGGCCGAGATAGCATTAGCATAGAACTCTCGAACAAGCTCCACGTTCACCTTTGTCTGAGGATTACAAAGAACTTCCAACCCGTAGTTATCAAGGATGACATGAGGCGTGTGGTAGTGCCCTTGCTCACGGAGGCTGATGGTGCGCTCAGTCCAGATGTTTCGCTCCTCGAGCTCTTTGTAGCAAGCCTCCTGAGCAGCTCCCAAAAATCGAACAACATCAAACGCAGCAGGCCGAGAGGGCCCAACCCCAGCAGAGGAAACTCTTTGTCGCTTAGGTGCCATCTGAAATTTCAACACAAAAATCAACGGAAAAGTGACACCGAGGTGTCCATTAGCAATGAATCATGCAAACAGCAAAGCAAACCAACCAACCAAAGCATTACAACTAATCGAAACACTAAAAACACAGAAGAATTTTTCAAAATTAGACCATGGCGCTCATTGAAAAATTCTTACGCAAAAATTTTCTCCACAAAAACACTTCCTAGGGCAGCGAAAATGACATTCTAATACTTCTCTATCAAATAAACATCCTAATTCTAAGAGAAAATTCGAAAATTCCTAACCCTAGGTTTTCAAAATCTAACCTAAACATGCAATGTACGAAATTGAGAAAGGAAAAACATAGAATACTTACTAGGATGCCTTGGTTGATTGATTGGACAAAGAAATTCGCAAAACTCGGAGATTTTTGGTTGGGGGTTTGGGATTTTAGAGAGGAATGGTGAAGAAAAGAGGAAAAGGGTTGAAAATAACCCTAACCCCTATTTAAACGGTCAGCCACGAATGGGCCTCCAAAATCGATTTTTCAAATTATTTTTTAAAAAATCCCGAAGTATCCCTATCAGAGCGTTTGCCAGATGGGTCAAAGTGCGGGCCTCAGAATTTTGAATTTTAAGAAAACAACAAAACTAACGGTGCGGGCAAGTGTAAATGAGTTCAAGGAAGAATACTTACAATGTTTGTTTAACGTCGGTAGATCGATGATGATGATCATCAAAGAATGATTCGGCTTTGTTGCGGCTCACCTCTCCGCTTTCAACCGCCCATTCACCGTCCATTCTTTTGTTCGTGCAAGATCTTGCAAGACAATTGCACCATACTCTTTGACCTCTTTGATTAAAAACGGACCGGACCACTTTGTTTTGAGTTTTCTCGGAAAAAGCCTCATTCGGGAATTGAACAAGAGAACCTTTTGTCCCGGCCTCAATTCCTTGATCTTTATCTTCTTATCATGAGAAACCTTAACTTTTGCTTTGTACCTCCTGTTTGAATGGTATGCTCCCTCGCGCATTTCTTCCAATTGAACGAGTTGTAATTTTCGTTTTTCACCCGCCAAGGATGGATCAAAATTCAAGAATCGGAGGCCCACAATGCTTTGTGCTCCATCTCTACCGGAGGTGACAAGTTTTGCCATACACAACTGAAGCGGGGTTAGTCCATAGGAGCTTTATAGGCGGTTCGATCGCCCACAAAGCTTCATCTAATTTTGTGACCAATCTTTTCTAGAACACAAGCAGTTTTTCCAAAATCTTTTGATTTCTCTATTAGACACCTCGGCTTGGCCATTCACTTGAGGGTGATAGGGGGTCGTCACCTTATGTTTTACACCAAATTGTTTCAAAAGTTTTTGTAACAATGCATTGCAAAAGTGCGACCCAACATCACTAATGAGCACCCTAGGCACACCAAAGCGAGAAAAATGTTTCTTTTCAAAATTTGATATTTTGGCGTCGGCCTTAGGCGAAGCAATGGCCTCTATCCACTTTGACACGTAATCCACACTACAAGAATATATTCATTTGAAAACGAAGATGGAAAAGGACCGACAAAATCAATCCCCCAACAATCAAATACCTCCACTTCCAACATATTGTTCAACGGCATTTCATCTCTTTTTCCTATCCCGCCACTTCTTTGACATTTGTCACATGACTTAGCGTGAGCATATGCATCTTTGAATAGCGAAGGCCAATAAAATCCCGATTGTAGGACTTTGGTGGCCCTCCGCATTCCATTATAGTGTCCCCACAAGGAATTGTGACAATGCCAAAGAATGTTTTGGCCTCTTCATCACTCACACACCTTCTTAGCAATCCATCACTACTCAACCTAAAATGTAAGGTTCATCCCACATAATACTTGTATCGGCTAAAATTTCCTCTTCTCATTCCAAGTCAAATATTCCGGTATTAATCCCGCGGCCTTGTAATTTGCCATGTCGGCAAACCACGGTCGCTCTTGGATTGCAAATAACTTCTCATCCGGAAATTCCTCCTTCACCTCTTTTTCCTTGTCCGTAATTTTTACGTTCACTAAGCGAGACAAATGATCCGCTACCAAATTTTCCGAACCTTTTTTATCACGGACCTCTAAATCAAATTCTTGCAAAAGAAGAATCCATCGGATTAGCCTTTGTTTAGAGTCCGGTTTGGTAAGCAAATATTTTATCGCCGAATGATCCGTGAAAACCACAACCTTGGAACCAATTAGGTAAGGACGAAACTTTTCCAATGCATATACAATTGCGAGCAACTCTTTTTCAGTTGTTGCATAGTTTATTTGAGCATCATTCAAAACTTTGCTCGCATAATGTATAGCATGGAAGATTTTGTTCTTCCTTTGGCCTATCTTCTACCGCATAATCACTAGCGTCACACAATAGTTCAAAATCAAGTTTCCAATTAGGCGCAGTGATTATGGGTGCATTTATCAAATTCTCCTTTAATTTTTCAAAAGCTAACAAACAATCATTATTAAACAAGAAAGACTTATCTTTGTTGAGCAAGTTGCTCAAAGGTTTGGCTATTTTGGAGAAGTCCTTGATGAATCTTCGATAGAATCCCGCATGACCCAAAAAGCTCCGAATGCCTTTGACATTGGTAGGTGGGGGAAGCGTCTCGATAACATCAATTTTTGCTTTGTCAACCTCGATTCCTCTGGAAGATATCTTGTGGCCAAGGACAATCCCCTCGGTCACCATAAAGTTGCATTTTTCCCAATTCAAGACCAAGTTGGTTTGCACACACCTCTTCAAGACGGTGTCCAAATTTTCCAAGCATAAATCAAATGAAGCTCCAAAAGAAAAGTCATCCATAAAACTTCAATTGTCTTTTCAATCAAATCGGCGAATATAGCTTGCATGCACCTTTGGAATGTTGCGGCGCATTGCATAAGCCGAAAGCATACGCCTATCGCGAAAATTCCAAGCGGACATGTGAAAGCCGTTTTCTCATGATCTTCGGATTCACCGATATTTGATTATATCCGAATAACCATCCAAGAAACAATAGTATTGTTGTCCCGAGCCTTTCTAACATTTGGTCCATGAGCGGAAGAGGAAAATGATCTTTTCTCGTCGCTTTGTTAAGCCTACGGTAATCAATACACATTCTCCACCCCGTCACTTTTCTTGTTTGCACTAGCTCATCCTTATCATTAGATACAACCGTCAAGCCTCCTTTCTTAGGAACCACATGAACCGGCTCACCCGTCTTATCCGAAATCGGGTAAATCATCCCGCTTCAAGCATCTTCACTACTTCTTCTGAACTACCTCCTTCATCATGGATTCAATCGCCGTTGAGGTTGGGCTACCGGTTTGTACTCATCCTCCATCATAATGTTGTGCATACAATAGGCCGGGCTTATGCCTTTCAAATCGGCTAAGACCCAACCAATCGCATTTTTGTTCGATTTCAAAACTTCAATTAAGCTTTCCTCCTCATTCTCCGACAATGTATTGCTAATGATTACGGGCTTTTTACCTCCCTCCTCAAGAAACACATACTTTAAATGAGACGGTAGCTCTTTCAACTCAAGTTTTTGGTCGTCATCTTTTAGATCTTTCTTCAAACTTTCCTCTTCTTCCTCCCAAGGGTGCATTTTCTTTGAAATATCCATTCCTTCCAAACACTCCTCAATATCTCGACTATCATCATCATCATTCACCTCTTGTGTTGCTTCCTCAATAACGTCAATCTTGAAACAATCTTTCTTATCCATGGGATGCTTTATTGCTTCAAAAAGATTAAAGCAAATCTCCTCATCTTGAACTCTCACCTTCATTAGGCCATCATCTATATCAATCATCATCCTAGCCGTCTTCATGAATGGTCTTCCAAGAATTAAAGGTGCCTCCACATCTTCCTCCATGTCTATGACAACAAAGTCAACCGGAAAAAAGAATTTGTCCACTTTTACCAACAAATCTAAAGCTACACCGTGCGGGCGAGTAATAGACTTGTCCGCTAATTGCAATGTCATCTTTGTAGACTTTAATTCAATCTCCCCCAATCTCTTCACAATGGATAATGGAATCAAGTTGATACTTGATCCCAAATCAATTAATCCATTTCAACATATACATCCCCAATAGTAGCAAAGTTACCCCGGATCACTCTCTTTCTTCGGAATAGTGCGTTGAATTATTGCACTACAACTCGCATCCACCATTATGGTTTCTTGATCCGTGTATCTCTTTTTTTTGGTCAAGATATCCTTCATGAATTTTGCATATTTGGGCATTTGCTCTAATGCTTCGGTAAATGGAATATTTATTTGCAATTGCTTGAAAATATCCATAAACCTAGCATAGTGCTTTGCATCATCCTTTTTAGAAGGAAAGTGAGGATATGGTAAACTTCTCAATGGATAAGTTACTTCCTTCTCTTTTCCCTTTTTCATTTTCTTATTTTTCTCCTCTACTTTCTCCTTTTCAACTACACCATTTTCCTTTTCATTTTCAACTAACACCTCATTTTCAACTAAATCATCCTCCACATCAACATTATCATGTTTTCAACTTCAACCTCTTCATCTTTTCAACTACCTCTTCCTCCACTATTACTTCTTCATCCTTCTCCACTACTTTTTTTTTCTTTCAACTACTTTCCTTTTCTCATCACAAACTCTACCACTTCTTGTTGTTATGGCTTTGCAATGCTCCTTAGGATTTGTTTGCGTAGTTGGGAAAATGATGTCAAGCACTTTGTTCGAGAAAGTTGCTAGCGAGTTGTCCACTTGTGTCTCCAAATTCTTGATGGACGCCTCCGTGCTCTTTTGATTAGCCATAGAAGCTTGCATAAATTGAGCTAGAGTGTCTTGAATGTTGGAAGATCTCACTTGATTTTGAGGTTGATTTTGTTGTTGACCTTGATTTTGTTGTTGACTTTGATTTTGATTTTGTGTTTGATATGGATTTTGCCTTCCTTGGTTGTTGTTATCTTGCCTCCACCCTCCTTGATAACCTTGATTACCCCTTTGTTGGTAACCGTGGTTTTGATTTTGATAAGGGTAAGGAGCTCGTTGTTGGTACCCTTGGCCTTGGTTGGCCACATAGTTAGCTTCCTCATTCTCCGGAGGACAAAAACCGGTTTTATGATCTCCTTTGCATAATTCACAACAAGCTATTTGGTGAGCTTGCTTATTTGATGCTCCTTGTAACTCCATGATTTGTTGAGGGAGTTTAGCCATTTGTTTTGTCAATTCTTCAACTTGTTTCGCAAACAATTTCTTTTGCGCCACAAGTGCTTCATGACTCGAACCAATTTCTAAAACTCCGTTTTCACTTGTACACCTCCTTGATCATGTTGAGTTTGATGATCATTCCTACCCATCTTCTCAATTATTTGGATTGCTTCATACGGTGTTTTGCCATCAAAGAACCTCCGCCGTGGCATCCAACAACAATTTGTGTTGAGGTTGGAGACCATTTGAAAAATATGAATTTGTGTAAGCTCGTCAAAACCGTGGCGGGACACTTCCTTAGCATAGACTTATATCTTTCCGCGATTCAAAGGCTCGTTTACTCCTTGCGAAAATACCAAGATAGCCGTCTTAGCCTCCATGAAACGTGATTGAGGGAAAAGCGTTAGAAACTTTTCCTCCAAAACATTCCAATTAGTCATTGTCTCTTGCAATTGATCAAGATACCAATCTTTTGCCTTGCCCACTAGAGAATGAGGAAAAGCCTTTGGAAATATTGCTCTTCTTGGTCTTCGGAGCACCCGCTCCGCGATCTCATAAAACTTGGTAAGGTGAGTGTAAGGGTCTTCATGGTCGTGGCCATGAAATGGACTTGCATAGAAGTTGAAGCAAGCTCGTTTTCATTTCCGACCCTTGCATTTGCTTGTCGGACAAATTGAGCATTATGGCGGGGCTATTGACACACGGCCCCGGTGGTGGTGGTGGTGGTGGTTGATTCTCCGCCATAGTGGTGACTTCTCCAAACACGGGTGGTGTTGAAGAAGGAGATGCTTCTCCTCTTTCTCCTCTTTCTTGCCTTTGCCTAGCTTGTCTTTTTCTTTTAGCACTACTATTAAGTCTCCTAGCCGTCCTTTCAATTTCGGGATCGAAAAGGAGTTGGTCGAATACTTCCCGCATAAACTAATTCACGAAAAGTCTAGCCACAAAAAAACAAAGAGATTAGTAGAAAAGTCTTAAAACACAACTATTGCTATACTAACAACATCAACGCCAATCCCGCAGCGCCATTTTGTTGTAGGTTTTCTCCGTGAACAAAGTATTTTTAATTATCGATTCCACAGGGATTGGTGCATGTTATAGTCTTTCAATAGAAAAGTATGTTTTAAGATGATGTAACCAAAGGGTTTGTTATCTACTCTACTAGAACCATGAGTTTCCAAACAACAACTAAATTAATTCTTTCAAAGAGAGTTATAGTTTGGATTAGAGAGAGTTTGAGATTGTTTTCAAGTTAAGAAGGCATGTCAAGATTAGTTTCATTGATGTAGTTTCATACATATTCATTTAATCAAGTGATGAACATAATAGATGATTTCTACAAATACATATCCTCTCAATCTTGTAGATTTCCCACCAAGATTGTGAATGTTATCATGTTAATCCTTGCATGATTCCTCACTACAACTATTAGCATGATAATCATTAAGTTCAATATTTTGTAAACTCTAACACACAAATCTATTCCTAGCATTTGTTTATTAGAGGATGAATATCCTAGGTCACTTCGAAATATTCTTTTCCAAGCAAAACTCAAAGCATAAAGATGAAGAACAAAGATATTCAACTATATTAATCATCAACCATGTTTATACACAAATGGATTAAAAGAAATACATACTCTATAGATCAACTACCTCTAATCTTGACACAAAAAGAGCTTAGCCACTCATTTCCATGGTTGCTTGCTCTCAAGATTGTTGGTAGTGATGATGAAAATCCAAGAAAATCAAGAAGGAAAAGCTATGGTTTTCTTCCTAAACTTACCCTAGATTTACAAAATGAAAGATAATGATGGTATGTGTTTTTTGCTTCCTTTACAAGCCAAAAGATCAGGTGAAGTGATGGGTTGGTGGCTCAAAGGTGAAAGCATGGGCTGTCCTTTTTAAATTTCATGAGACCGGCCAAGTCGCTATGAGGCCTCATCTTGCACCTGGGACTGTAGCATGCTTCCTTCTTCAAAATTATCTTCAAAAGAATCATCCCTAAAGCTCTTCAAGTGCCCTTGAATCCAAGCTTGGGAGAATTAGACAATAAATTCCTACAAATAAGAGTAAAATAAGTTAAATAATATATTTTAAACGAAAACTAAATAAAAACCTAATTAAAACAAAATACTAAAATAAATATACAAATTAAATAGAAAGACATTGTTAAGGACCACAAAATAATGTACAAAATAACTACAATTTGGTCCTTAACAAAGCAGACAAGCACAATTCTGATAGAAAGCACCAACAAAATGTTCTAATAAAAAGATATTTTAACAAGGCTTATAGAAGATCATTATCTATATGTACGTCATCTTCTACAAGACAAAACCTGCCACAGTAATGTAAACCTACTGAGCAAAGAAGACAAAATACTTGAGTGGTTCAACTTTCAAGGATTATTTAGCAAGAAAATCACATGAAGCTAAACAAAGTCATAATTACATTTTCCAGTAACCAAGACACGCTACCATGCAACGGAAAATTTATGGAAGCACTATATAAAGCATTCAAATTCAAAGATGAAGAAAACAACTCTCAACAACACTCAAGAACAACGCATAACAACTCATAATAATTATCTTGAGTAAACTCACGCTACAAAAATATAGAGTCATTCTTGTAATCAGTTTACTAAACCTTTGAGCTTCATATTTTGTGTAAACTTCACTTTGTGAAGAAAAGCTTTTTAGAAGCAACATTGTACACAGTCAGTCAGAAATCATTTATTTGATAGTTGTTCCTTAAGAGACCAATTAGGTTAGTATTCTCGAGAGGGCTAGGACTAGTTGAGTCTTAGAGGTGTTAGTCACTTGCAGTTGGCTTGTGCAAAGTTGTTCCTTGAGAGACCAGTTGGGTCAGTATTCTCGAAAGGGCTAGGGCTAGTTGAGTCTTAGAGGTGTTAGTCACTTATAGTTGGTTTGTTCAAAGTTGTTCCTTGAGAGACCAGTTGGGTCAGAATTCTCGAGAGGGCTAGGACTAGTGAGTCTTAGAGGAAGTTAATCACAACAGTTGGTTGTGCAGTGTAATCGGTTGATTATAGTGGATTAAGTCCTTGTTGAGAGAGACGAAATCACCTTGACGGGTGGACTGGAGTAGTTTGAGTTTCAAACGAACCAGGATAAAAATCCTTGAGTATTTTAGTATTGTTGTTTGGGTAAAAGAATTAAGAATAATAAAAACTTATTCAACCCCCCCTTCTAAGTGTTTTTCCAAGCCTTCAATAGTATCTTTAATCATGGCTATCGAGACTTCAGTTTCGAGCATCAAAGTGATGAACCAGGACCTTGTCAAGTTTGATCGTTTCGGTGGAATAAATTTCACCCGTTGGAAAGACAATATAACATTTATTCTAACAACCTAAAGATTCACAATATCTTAGATCCTGATTTGACACCAATTCCAAAAAAAAAAGAGAATATGACACTTATGAAGTCAAGAAGAATCGTAATAAACGAAAGGAAGATGAATTAATATGTCGTGAACATATTCTGAACACATTACCTAATCATCTCTATGATCTATACACTAATACTCAATCCGGAATAGAGATTTAGAAAGCACCCAAATTCAAATTCAAGGCTGAAGAAAAAGATATGAATTTTTTTTTATTATCTAAATATTGGATTCCAAGTTGATTCATGCAAAAGTACAAGAGTAACATGTTCTCTTGAATAAAATAAAAGCTGTTAAAATAGGCATTCCAGAAGCTTTCCAAGTCGGTGTAGTTATTGAAAAATTTCCACCATGAAAAAGGTTACGATAAAAAATTGATGCATAGTTATGAGGTTTACTCGCTAGAGGAAATTTATAAACACCTTTAAATCAAGGAGAAGTCGAAGGATATAGAAAAATTTAAGTCCACTAGATTCTCTAAATCCAATGTTGTGACTGCAAAAGGAATGAGGAAACGTGATGGCATGAAGAACCATCTTGGACCTAAGAAGGAACATAACAAGTTCATAAATTGTAGCGGACCAAAATGATCAAAAAGTGGCTGCTATGTATGCAGTAAACTAGGACACTATGCTCGAGATTGCATACACAACAAGTCCAAAAACAAAGTTAATGTTGTTCATGTTGATGAGGATATAATTGCTATAGTGAGCGAATTTATGGCAATCCAAGGCAAAATGCAAGGTCGGTGGTATGATACGTGTGCTACCGTGAATGTCTTTTATGACAAAGTTGCATTTAAAACATATTCAAAAGTAAATTACGGAGAAGAAGTGCAGATGGGAAATGAAATACAATTTGGATTTATTGGAATAGGATCCATTGAGCTCAATTTCACTTATGAAAATAAAGTAACTCTTGTCAATGTACTTCATGTCCCCGACATGAATAAGACCCGTGTTAGTGGAGACTTGTCGAAAAAATTGGGCATTAGGACTGCATAAGAATTAGGCAAAGTAATATTGACATGTAATAGTGCATTCATAGGAAAAAGATATTGCGCTGAGGAAATGATCAAACTTTGTACTACCGATAATATTATTAATGAAATTTCTAGTTATGCTTATATGCATAAATCTATTTCTTTATGGTATTCTGGATTAGCACATATTGGTAATAGTAGTATGAATAGACTAATTAAATCTGGATTAATCTCATATAATATTCATAATTTCAACAAATGCGAAATACATGTCAAATAAAAAAGGATTAAGAAACCTTTCAAAAGTGTTGAAAGAAAATCAAATGAGCTTGATCTTGTGCATTCTAATTTGTGTTAATTTAATGGCATGCTAACACATGGAGGAAACTGGTATTCCATAACTTTTATCTATAATTTCTCTAGGTTCACACATGTATACCTGTTAAAGCATAAAGATGATGCCTCTAATGCTTTTAAAATTTACAAAGAGGATTCATATTATGAAGAATATGTTAATATACATGAATGTTATGCACCTTGTACGCCACAACAAAATGGACTATCCGAGAGAAAGAATCGAACATATCAATAAATGATAAATGTTATGTTAATGCATTCTGAATTGATGTTTAATTTGTCGTGTGGAGCATTAATATCCGCATGTAGTATAATGAATAGGAGTCCATTGAAGATAACTGGTATTTCTCCATTGAAGTCTTTGCCACAGAGTTGGCTTATGCTTAGAAGATTATATTTTAGCCCTTCAACATAAAGTACATCTTCAATAAATGTGATATGTGGTGCACCAACTTTGTCAATTCCAAGAATTTTTTCCTTATTATTGTCTCCATAAGTGACAAAACCCTTGTCCTTAAGAACTAGATTTGAAAATTTGCCCATACCTCCTATCACATGCTTAGAATAAACACCATCGAGATACCATAAATTTGGAGTAATCTTCAAGCATGCCTATAGAAAAATTAGGTTTGGTTAAGTACCCAATGTGATTTGGGTCCTTCATAATTAGTTCCTTTCTTAACCACACATAATGCCTACTTGCTACAATAAAGTTTCTTACATAGGCAAGGGCTTCCAAGTATATTCTCCACCGAGGGAACCATAAAGTGGCATCGTACCGGATGTATCTTGATCATACCAACCATGATGACATCAACTAGACACCGTTCGAGGATTACAGAGATGTTGTGGCATTCAATCACATATCTTTATACGCAGGGTGGCTAGCATATGGGTCGAATATTATGGTCAGGTATCTTCTGGGACGGTGTATCCGCCAATTTGGCTATGTGCAGATGATAATGAGATCTCCTTTAAAGGTTTCTCCCGACACCATGATAAGTGTCAAAATGTCGATATTTTTAGTGTAAATTTTTGATGCTTATCATGCTATTTTTGTGTAATAAATCCCAACTTTTGTGTAAATAATACTCTCTCCGTCCCAAAATAAGTGTCACATTTAGGAAAAAAATTTGTCCCAAAATACTTGTCACTTTAGATTACCAATGTAATTTTATATTTAATCTTCCGATTGTATCCTCTAATAAATACTCATAATTTATTATTTTTTCACTTAACCTTAGTGCTAATTTTAATACATTAATAGTTAATTAGGATAATTTGGTAAATTCACTATTCTCTCTCTTTCATTTATTAATGTTTCTTAATATGTGTGAAATGACCAATTGTGACAAATAATATGGGACTAAGAGAGTAGTATAAACCCATTCTTTTATAAATACTATTCTTTTGAGTTTTATCCCATTTTTGTAGGATTCATTGCATGGTTGAAGCACAGAGCGTTTGAGATCGAATAAAGCTTCAAACACGCGATTATGAGCAATTCATCAACGAATAAGGCTCAAATCAATGAATAAAAAAATCATCAATTAGGTTGATAGTTTTTCATGGTTAGATTGGTCATTAAAAAAGTTTTCCAACGCTTTAAATCGGACGCAAATCTGTGTTATGGTTCTCAAGTTATGGCGAAAACAAGAAGCTGATTTTTTTAATACGGTACAGATCGCACTGAGCGCCAACAGTCGGGCTAAGCGTGCTCTATGATTTTCAGTCTCGTTAAAAGAGAAAAAAAACAAATTTTTTAGGTTATGGTTGGGTATTTTTGGTCCCAAATTAAACCTTCAATTTTTGGTCTAGAGAGCTTAGAAACACCATTTAGAGGTTGCAATCGGATGGTTCAGAGTCGAATCCCTCATCGATTGGTGTTGACAAACCAAGATATGTTGTGTTCCTCATCTTCTATTCTCTTTGTAATCTCTATTTGTTAGAGTATGTATGTATATTTTCTCTTAACTCATGGATATTTGTCGCCCATGGCGTTATATAAAGCTTGCTTTACAAATCCGTGTTGGTTATTATCTTAGGTTTTTACCTTGTGTTAGGGATTTAAGTTGTTATAGACATATAGTGCTTAGATTTTTACCAAGGATGATTATCTGTTAGTTTTTGAACTCTAGACATAGATTTAGAGCTGGCATTCACTGTGGGTATCTAAGATTAATGCCTCTATGTTAGTTGTGTCGGTTGAGACATTGTCGATGCGAGTGACACGATTGACTTCTATGTTGTTGAGGTGGTAGAGACATCACTACCGAGGTGATGTAGTAGGATTCTCAATTTAGGTTAGAAATAACTTAGATTGTGAGAGATATGCGATAACATAGACGAGTATTGTAGGTTGACTATAACTGGTCGATAGTAATGTGCATTAGAGCCAGATAAGTTGTCTATCCTTTTTACTTTTGTATACATTTAATTTCTGTTGATACCTTTTCTTTACAACCCATTTAACCCCAAACTCATTAACGAATGAATTGTCGAACGACAAATCAATAACCAATATCCTTGGACATGATACGATATAACCTAAATATCACCCGGTAAAATAATAACTTACTTTTTGCTTGCCGCTTTACCGCCACAATAAAATGGCGCCGTTTCCGGGGATTAGTTTTATTGTTTTGTATCGTGAAAATTCCTTTGTTTTTGAGTTTAATAATTAATGTATATGTTGTATAGAATTTGTTCATGAAGTTGTATATGTATATATGTGCATTTACTTGTACATTTTGTGTGTTTACTTTCCATTCTTGTGCATATTTGTGTTTTCTTTGTTTTCACGTATTGTTGTGAATTGACCCATTTTTGTAACGTTTATTGTGTGGTTGTTAGGACACTTTCTTTAGGTTTGCGTAGTGTGACAATACCATGGCATGATGAGAGGAGGTTACTAGCTCGTACAATAAAGGCGTTGAGCTTACGACGTAAAACAAGCATGTTCTGTTTGTATTTGTTTATGTGTGTGGTGACTTGTGTTTTAACAAGTTGAAATATGACATGTTCTAAATTTCAAATCTCCACTTTTCAACTTGTTAATTCATTTTCACCCAGTTTTTGTATCGTTATTTATATTTTTGTACCAAATTGTGATTTCCGCAAGCTTTTCGTGTTTAGCTTGAGGAGTTTTGATGGTTGTAAATATTGTAAATATTGTTTTTCTAATTCTTTTGTTTGTTGTTTTTCGTCCAATTTTGGTTCGATAACTTGAGGTTGCATTTGGTTATTTTCTAACTTTGAGTGTTTAAACTTGTGGATGTATGGTAATGATAATATTTTGAAGTTGGCACTCGCCAGGTACTCGTTTATCGCTTTCTATAGCATAACATGTTTATGAAATTTATCATTTGTACATTTACCATGTCATGCATTCTGTTTGCATTACTTGCTCATGACTTGAATCACTTTAGTTTCCTTTTTAACCATAAATGTGAGGAAGCTTTCCATTGTTCATATATGCTGATGGCCACATTCTTGTTTTAACTAGATTTATTATGTTTAATCTTTTGTTTGTGTTGATTATATGAAAGCATGAAATTGATCAAGGCATTTTTGTTATATTTTGAGCACAACTACCTTGGCCAAATATTCAATTCACCTCGTGAGTGTATGATCATTTGTTAACCCCTTTGAGCTTTTGTCAATATCCATGTTTATTTGAACTTGATACTTGTCTATTAGTGTTCAATTTATCTTTTTTATGGATGTTGATTTCTTTGTTTCTTGAACCCTCAACTATATGTTATTGTATGAATTTTTATCTTGCCTTAGAAAGTATGGAGTATTCACATGTTGATGTCGGTTGGATTCAAGTTGGGGGAGAAATTTTTGCTCATTTATATTGTGGTTGATATGATGTTAAGAAAAAGAAGGAAAAAGTGAAAAAGAAAGAAAATAAAAAGAAAGAAAAAAGAGAAAAGTTTTGAAAAACAAAAACAAAAAGATGTGAATAATATTGTGTTAATAAGTGATGTGTGTTGGTTTGACAATTTGGGATGAAGAAGAAGATTGATTGAAATTCTATTGTTTGAAACTTTGTGAGTTGATCACTCTCTTAGGTTTCGACAAGTTTTTGTCTTGATTAGGTTTAGGACTTATCCCTTGTTTGTTAACCAAGTCAACTTACAATCTTGAAAAGTACTTGTGAATCTTGCATTTGTATTTTCAATATGAGTTTTTGGATGAATGCATAATTTAGTCTATTATTTGCAAGATTGTGGATGAGTGTAAAGTCTCTCACCTTTGTGTGTTATTCATCTACTGATGAATTTTTTCTAGGTGTGATTCATGATTGAGCTTGTTTTTTTATAGAATGTTTAGCATGATTTTTGTACTTAGGATTTATTTAGTTTTCATGTTGTCGTTGTAGGATAGTGGTAAGTATCTACTTTGCTTGTGCATTTTTGTTTGAACAATACATTTGTTTTTCGTTTTTAAAATTTATTGGTTCATTTGTTGGTTATTGCTTTAAGTTCTTTAGGTTTTTCTGACCTTTGTTTGAGGACAAACAAAGTTTCAAGTTGGGGAGTGTGATAAGTGTCAAAATATCGATATTTTTAGTGTAAATTTGTGACACTTATCATTCTATTTTTGTGTAATAAATCCTAAATTTTGTGTAAATAATAGTATAATCTTATTCTTTTATAAATAATTTTCTTTTGATAGTTTTATCCCATTTTTGTAGGATTTATCGCATGGTTGAAGCATAGAGCATTTGAGACTCGTTAAAAGGGGAAAAACACATTTTTTAGGTTATGGTTGGGTATTTTTGGTCCCAATTCATCAAACCTTCAATTTTTGGTCTAGAGAGCTTAGAAACACCATTTGGAGGTTGCAATAGGATGATCTGGAGTCGAATATCTCATCGATTGGTGTTGACAAACCAAAAAATATTTGCTTCCTCTTCTTCTATTCTCTTTGTAATTTCTATTTGTTAGAGTTTGTATTTATATTTTCTCTTACTTATGTATATTTGTCGCCTATGGCGTTATATAGAGGTTGGTTCATAAATCTGTGTTGGTTATTATTTTAGGTTTTTACCTTGTATTAGGGATTTAAGTTGTTATAGATATATACTACTTAGATTCTTATCTAGGATAATTATCTGTTAGTTTCTGAACTCTATACATAGATCTAGAGCTGACATTCATTGTGGGTATATGAGATTAATGCCTATGTGTTGGTTGTGTCGGTTGAGACATCATCGATGGGAGTGACACGGTTAACTTCTGTGTTGTTAAGGTGGTAGATACATCACTATCGAGGTGATGCAGTAGGATTCTCAATTTGGGTTAGAAACAACTTAGGTTGTGAGAGATATGTGATAACATAGACGAGTATTGTAGGTTGAGTATAACTGGTCCATAGGTTTAAGTCTGTGACGAGTAATGTGCATTAGAGCTGGATAACTTGTCTATCCTTTTTACTTTTATATACATTTAATTTCTGTTGATGCCTTTTCTTTACAACCCATTTAACCTCAAACTCATTAACGAACGAATTGTCGAACGACGAATCAATAATCAATTTCCCTGGACACGATACGATATAACCTAAATATCACCCGGTAAAACAATAACTTACTTTTTGCTTGTCGCTTTACCGTCGTAACACACCATGGTACAACGGGATCTCGATGGCATCTTCCAGGATTGGGAGAGTCATTTGGTGTCACAGGAGTATCAGATGATGTCGACATCCCATAATTTGCATTGTATATAGGGTTATGTGACATGGTTCTTTAACGTGTCACACATTCTCATGATATTGGATGGTCCTGGACGTCCACCTATGCCAGCTCATGAGGAGCTCTTGGAGAACCAACATGCCGAGGATGACCATGCCACTGATGTCTTGCCGATCTGTCAGCGGATCCACCTACTTGGGCAGGAGGCGTTGGATACAGGGATTATCGAGATGGGCGGTCCTGAGGCGGTTACCATAGTTAAGAGGATGGTTAGTGAGGCATCTGATGCATCACAATATAGTAGGCAGAGGAGGGCGAAGGGAGTTAGGATTTGGCATACGCACTAGCCTATGTTATATTATGTTTTGTTTTTTGTTGATGTAATATTTTGACCGTACTTACTTTCCAAACAACTTATGTACAAAATTATGTCTAAACATCTAGTTTAATCGTTATGTCCATATTATTATGTTCGTTTTATATTTTCGAAAAAATCGTAAAAAATTTGTTTGATTATAAAATAGTGAAAATAATGTAGTTTTAAACAAAAATGACATAAACATTAGAAATTCGCATATACACATGCGAAGTCATCTCTTGACAAATTTCATATGTGCACATGTGAAACAGTCTGAGAGATGATTTCACATGTGCACTTGTGAAAGATATTTTTTAATTTTCGGTGAAAATCACTATTAATAAATGTAAAAAGAAATCCCCCTTTATTAGCCTACCAAATTTTCACACAAAATTGTTAATTTAATAAATGAAGAAAAATATTTTGGGTATTAAAAAAATTGGGAGTGCAAGTTAAATTATAAGGGTGCTAAGACAAATTCTATAGAAATGCTTGCCAAACAAAAGACATGGTCTCTATAGAAGAGTCAGTCCCAAGTGTAATCCAAACCCAATCCAATTTCAAAATGAGGCCCATCAATAAATAATTTATTTGATTGATTTAGAAAAATACAAAATAAACAGCTTGTTTTTCAATCGGTCACTAAACGTAAAAGTATATTAATGAAATTCCCATAGTTATAATAATAAAAATTGAATGCATCTTTCATAAAAAAATAAATATTTAATCTTTTCATAAAATCATGATCACAATCGTTGCCATACATATATTAAACCTCTTTTATTTGTGGGGTTGACTCCACTTTCTAACTTATTCTATATTCCAACAGTCCAAAACACTCATATGGTATGTGGGTATTACAAATCGTTCTCACATAATAAAAACAAAAGCGAAAGAGACAGAGGGAGCAGCTTAAAAGAAATGCTCATTGCTCAGGCCACAGCTAAGTTTGTTTTCTAAGAGAAAACAAGACATTACTCTCTGGTTCAATTCACTTTAAAATTTCCACTATGATAAGAAATAATGTGAGTTATGATTTTGAATAATCTCAAACTTTTTATTTTAAAACATTGAGTGATTAATGGTGGTCCTTCCTTGGTGTGTGTTGGCTTTGTCCTTATTCTGTCAAAAAATATATGCTGTTGAATAATTAGTTCCTATATTTTAAAATATTAAGTTATATTATAATCAACTAACTTTCATAATTCCATTTTCCACATGGAAGCCACATAACAATCATAGGTTTGCTCTGGCTGTCATTTTTAACTTGAGCGAGTATTTTAATAATCAATTTAGATTATTTTTTCATATAAATAATCAAGTTTAGATTGAAAAATATTAAATATTTTATGGGGATAAATTAATTAGTTTCCATGTCATTATTTTGTAAAGCTGTATGTGACGAGGAAGAGGCGAACTACAAATCATTTGGCTTGCTATTTTTACATCCTAATTGATACACAGTATAATTACCACACATAAAATACAACATTCCTGTGTGTTTGTTTGTATAAAAAAGAAAAAAATAAAATAAATACTTGCTATTTTGACACCAAAAAGCATACATCGTATCTTACACCATTTTAAATACAATATAATTTTATCTTGTTTGTATTAGAAAAATGAGAAATATAAATATTGTACATAATAAAAAAAAGTAAAATAGATGCGTTATACGGTGTAAATGTCACAAAACATATAAGAATAATGTTTTTCAAAAAAATAATTATTAAATATTATAAAAATACAAATATTATACGGTGTGAATGTCACTTTCCAATGTAAGAATAATATTTCTCTTTGTATTGATCATTGAAGAATCTAATGATGACTGATATGGATAGGATAATATAATATTGTTTTGATGAAAAGATAAATAAATATATTGAACAAAAGAATTATTGAATCAAATATATAAATGACAACGTGATTTTGTGTATAGTCCATTCATACATTACTATAAAAATAAGTTTATAAATTGATGAATAAATATGAATTGCATCTTATAATATATATGAAATTACATTCTTAAATAAATTTAAAATGTTATATTGTAAAATTAAAAGCAAGTGCATGTGATTATGCTAGCCTGATGACCCTCTAATTTGTTTTTACTATCAATACTTTATACATAAAAAGATGCAAAAGTAATGTAAATTAAGTTTTTTTTTAATCTTATCCTTATCAACATCAACAAATTAAAATCAATATATATATATATATATATATATATATATATATATATATATATATATATATATATATATATATATATATATATATATATATATATATATATATATATATATATATATATATATATATATATATATATATAGTATTATTATAAATATTAGTATTATTTTTATTTGAAATAAAATTGATATATATATATATATATATATATATATATATATATATATATATATATATATATATATATATATATATATCAATTTCTAAAAATTAAACATGCATAAGATTTTGTAAGATATGCAATTTGATTTAGTTTGTAAAATACAATCTGCAAATCGAACTGAAGCGTGTAGTTTTGTTAAAAAAATGATTTAAACACATCCGAACCAAAATACATATTTTTTTTCTTCTAATTTTCAGTTTAGTTTGGTTTGGTTAGCAGTTTTCTAATGGGTCAATTCGATTTTGAACTCCCTAGCTAATACATCTAAGGGTTCTGATCCGGAATTACCACCAACAAGTTATTGTCCATGTTGACGCTCAAAAATAATTTATCAGTAAACATGAGTTTACTTTATGCGACATATGTTTGAATGGGTCCGCACAGAGGCTGTCAAATTAGGGTTTGACATTGTTACGGGGAGGTTAGATTTTGGTTATGATAGAAAGAAAGCATTTTTTTTGATAAAATGTGAAAGAAGTGGCTAGTATATAAAACCTATCTAGAAGTTGAAATTCGATGACACCGGAATAAGGAAATGTGGACATCCTTATAAGTTGCATATGTACCAAAAAGCGAATAATAGATGAAAATGTAATGTGATTTATGGTATACATGATTATGGCTTGGGTTATAATTTAACAGGTCATACGATTGTGTACGTCTGAATTCTGAAGACAAGATACTTGTTTCTAACATGACATTCAACATGGTTAAGTTTAAAAAAATACTCACAACTTTGAAAAGAAAAAACCCAAAAGTGTCTCAAGTATTAGGCGAGTATACAATGTTAGTAACTGAAAGAATAAGGCCATAAAAGTTCCAAGATCTGAAATCAAACACTTATTGTAAATGTTAGATGATGACTATTATTTATTTATGTAAAAAATGTGTGATGGTGGAAAATAGTTCAAGATATATTTTTGACTCGTCCTAATTCTATCAAGTTATTAAACATATTTCTAACTATGTTGATAATTGATTAAACATATAACACCAACAAGTACATGTTGGGTGAGAATATGGAAAATAAACGGTCTAGAAGAGGGGGGGGGTAAATAGACCTTCCAAGTTAAAAAATTCCTTTGAAAAATAGTTTGAAAATGTTTTATGAGAGTTTCTAAAACAAATGTGATTTTGCATGGTGGAAGAAAATTTAGCATAAACTAGATTATGCTTATCGAATGAAATTGACACAAAGATACTTAAACAACTCATAGCACAATCTAGATGAATAATTAAATAAAAGTAAATATCCAAACTACAATGTATTGGATAATTGATTTGTTACACAAGTAGTGTTATTTTACAATCACCAATTCTAACAAGATTCTACAACCAAAGTTTTCAAATTTAATCTACAATAAGACAAAATTGAATTAACAATTCTAACAAAATCTACACCTTTAAAATTAATCGCTACCAAAGTAAATCCTAATGGCATGCAATTCTAGAAAGTAATAAATACTAGAAAGCAATGAAGAACAACCTAATAATGCAATCAACTCCAGAATTAAAATGAGAGAGAAGAGAGAACACTGGAATTTATAGTGGTTTGGAACATTCGTCCCCACTTTGTGCTTAACCTGGTCTTCAATGGTATTTCATTGAAAGTTCGTTGGTTTTCCATTAAAAATCAGTTTTACAAAACAAATTCAAACATGCCCCAAGTGTTTTGGGAGTTTTCAAATCAATAAAAGAAGAATGTGTTTTCTAACACTGTTAATGATTTTAAGAGAGAAAAAATGATTTATACTTGTTGGAGATTAAGCATAAAAAGTAGTGAAAATCATGCTAGATTCGAGTCATGGACACTTGTCTGATTTGAGTCAAGTGGCGAAGTAATTTGGTACAAGATCTGCACTTATGAGAAACCTATTTCATCCATGATTCAAGTTAAGAGAAACTCGTGATTTGACTTATACAATGTTGTCATTTAAGTAAGGAACAAGCCACAATTAGACTCAAACAAGGCAGGGGCTAACAATAATTTCATGATTCGACTCATGAACAACTTGGGATTAGACTAAAAAAATCACAAGATTCTTGTTTCACATGCTTTCCTTATGATTCCACTCATAGGGTGTGTGATTCGAATCACTCACATAAAATATCAATATTTGAAGTTTTTAAAGTTGTTTTAAGATTATACTTGTGTCATGACTTAAACCAATCTCAAATATGGTTCTTGATCCAAAAACTCGGCTAATTGACTTAAAGCATAATGTTTATACTCGAACACAAACAATTTGAATTATGCATGCTGAAATATACAAATCTAAATTGATCCTCAAATGGGAAATTAGAGAGGAGACTCAATGATATAAGTGTTCGCGGTAAAAAGTGATGAACGAGGGAATCGTATTGGAATTTGAATCTCCGACTCAAAAATATTTACTCTTTGATTTTTTGTTTAAAATATATCGCGAGCACCAAGCTTTATTGTTTCCAAACAAGAAAGGAAAGGAAAAGGGGAAAGCTGATATACCCTAAATTTGATATGCAATACGATTAGTGTGAGCTAAACGCAACGCATGGGAGAGTGACCTGGGTAAGGGGGTTGGTTATATGAAGGTATTAACACCCTATATATCTAAAGTATTCTATAGGAACCTTTTGTGCATTTGTTTTATTTGCTATGCTATTTGGGAAAATTTCTTCTTTGGGATTTAAGAAGGGTAGGTTAGGCAGGAACCTAAGTTTATTTATTATGATTATGCTCGCAAAGATGATTGGGATCCTTTGCATACATCTCTCCTAGAGGGAATCAGAGCATCTGTAGCTCGGATCTAAGGGAAACTAAGGTTTGTTTAGTTTGAGGGAGAAAGAAGTATGCTCGCCAAGGGTGAGACCTTGTGCCTACGTATTCTTAAAAGAAGGTTGAGAAAGTCAGAGCAATTGTAGTTTCCATTTATGTGCTAGTGGAAGCAAATATATTAAGAGACAACGACAAGTGTCATCGTAATGAAAAATGTATCTAATCTATTTTATCACATACATTTTTAAAAATTTGATTATTTGAATCTTTCATTGTAAGCATTGGGTGTTTTGCTTGAGTGTACAAGTGTTACCACTTATAAGTTAAGAAAGATGTTTGAAAAAATTTGAATCTTTCACTGTAAGCATTGGGCGTTTTGCTTGAGTGTACAAGCGTTGCCACTTACAGTTAAGAAAGATGTTTTGTTTGAAAAAGTGTTTGATTTGAAAATTGTTTGAAATAGTGTTTGATTTGTATGTGATCCTATAGATGAGATAATTCTTCCATAGAGATGATTCATGTCTTATCTTTTAGGAGAAATGTTTTGTTATTGATTTGGGGGATGCTTTTAAGAAGCCCGTGGGTCCTTGTATTGTAAGCCCAAGAGGAGGCTACCTGAGGGACATCGAGGGTCCTTGTATTGTGAGCCCAAGAGGAGGCTATAGGGACATCGAGGGTCCTTGTATTGGGAACCCAAGAAAAGGATATAGGGTATGGCTGGCTTGGCTTTAAGAGTGATTTCACAGGGAAACCATACTCTTAGGGTTCTATCCTAGCGAATGTGATTCTTTGTATTGGCAGCCCAATAGGAGGCTGTTAGAGATTTCCAGGTCTTTTTTTTGTATGAGGCCCAAGAAAAGGCTAAACTCAACGAGGGATTTCTTTTGTACGAAGCCCAAGAAGAGGCGAACTCAACAGGGGAGTTCTTTTGTACGAAGCCCAAGAGGAGGCTAACTCAACAAGTGAGTTCTTTTGTATGAAGCCCGAGAGGAGGCTATGGGGAAACTAGTTATTATACTAGTTTTAATGATATAAATAAACATGAACAAGTATATATATAAAAAAGTGTGTGTGCATTCATAAGATTTTATGAAGGAAATATAAACAAGTGTTTAAAACAAGCCAATAAAAGCTAGTGTACTTGGATATATATAAAGAAGTGTGCAAGTAATATATAAACAAGTGTTTAAAACAAGCGGATAAGCTAGTATACATGGATGTATACAAGGGAGTGGTACTTACACCTTAAGGGAGACCCACTGGAATGAGAGCAGTTTCACCGAGAATAATGCCCCTCTTAATACCAGTGGAATTTGTGTATAAACAAGTGGATAAAACTAGCGAACATTACTAGTTTATACTTGAATATTTGCAAAAAAGGTTGAATATGTACAAGGAATTGAATATGTACACAAAAGGATGGATATGTACAAGGAAACTAAGTATGTACATAGGAGGGTTGAGACATACACCGTAAGGGAGGCTGATGATCAATTTGATTTTGAGTTCGAAAGATTTTCGAGGAAAAAACCTAGTTCGATTTGTATTTTTAAAGATTTAATCGAATCGATCATGGAAAGGAAGTGTGTAAGTTAATTAAAACATTTTTGAAAGTTTTGAAAAGGTTTAGAAAGTGAAAATTATTCGCAAGAGGTTTTGAAAAAGATTAGGTTTTAAAAATCAAGAAGATAACATTTTTGAAAGCATTTAAAACACTTAAAAACATATATTTTAAACCTAACGAAAAATATATCAAAAGAAAATATTTTTCGATTTTTTGACATAATCATAAAATAGATATATTAAATGACAAGCGTGCAAAAAATCATCTCAAAATGAGAAGTTTTTATTGGTTTTTGAAAATGTTGAAGTTTGATAAAAATATGAAGAAAACAAGTGATAAAAATTTGTTTTGGTTCTAAGGAGTGTTGAACTCAGGACCTTAGGCTTGGAAGTGAAAATATTAACCACTGAGCCATGTGTGTGGCTTGTCATTTAATCACCTTGAATTAATTATATTTGAAATAAGTTTGTGAAAATGGTTTGAAAAATAGTTTAAAATTGGAAAAGAAAAGGTCTCAGGGGGATTCAAACCCTGAACCTATGGCATGGCAAGACATGAGAAGCGCGCTAGCTGCCACTAGGGTGGGTATACATCCGTTTATTTATTTCAATTCAGTTAATAAAATTAAAAATGAAATATTTGAATTTTTGGAAAATTAGAAAACGCGCCAAGCTCCATCTTCTTCTTCCTCAAGCTTTGATTTCGTATCTCTCTCATTTCTCAATGAAATTGAACGATTCAAACATCAAACTTGCTCTAAATTTTACCAGGAACATGGTGGTGGCAATTAATTTCATTTATTTTAAGTGTAAGGTGATTAATTTTCATATGAACACGAAGAACCCTAATTCTAAAAATGATTGTGAAATCGTGTAGGTGCATCAAATCAAGCAATTGATTGAGGGTTTATGATCCTTACACATGCAGAAACACAATAACATAGCAAGTTTTAAACTGGAATGCAAAAAATAAAGAATAAGAAGTTGGACAACTTACCTCTATGAGCAGAAATCGAATTCCTTGAAAGAGATGTTCCAGATGCATTTTGATGATTTGGACAACTTCAGTGATGATTATTGAACGTGTTTGAATAATTAGAATGGATTGAAGGAAACTGAAATGACCTGTCCAAGTCCAACTGTAGCTCGAGCATGTTGAAGAAGATGATGATGATTCTGGAGTTTCAGAAGTGATTCAAGGGTTTGGATCACTTCTATGGAGTATATGGATGATGTTTGAAGTGAAAGATTTGAATATGCCCGAGTGGATTGAGAGATGGAGGTTTAAGGCTAAATTTGTGAGTTTATGGAGGTTTGAACATGATTATGAGTTTGGCTAGTTTTTGTGATGGATTGATGATTCTAACAACTTCTTAATGGTATTCGGAGAGTGTTTGAATCAATAGATTGCTCAGAACTTGCAAGAATTGAAAAGTGGAATTCTTACATGTTTATGATTGTTTTGGTGTGATTTTGAAGTGAGAAAATACTCCTATTTATAGGCAAGGAAGTTTGGCACGCAAGGCAAGATAGGATTGAATGAGTTTGCAACTTGGAGCTTAAGGTATAAGAAAGGAATCTTCGTCATAAATGCACATGGTTAATTTCTAAACCATGGTTAGAAAACTCAAGTGTTTCTATCCTAACTTCAATCATTGGCCTTGGATATTTTTGAGTGAAAACCTATCCTTTGGTGGTGACAAGGCTTCTAGAAGAGGATGTTGGCAAAATGACTTGAAAAACTTGAAAAATGACCTATAATTTATGCTTATGGACCTATATGTTCTAATTTCAAAATCCTAGCTCCGCAAAATATTATTTTCAAGTTCTAGGACATTTTGTAAAGCTTGGAACAAGATCTACAACTTTCATGTTGAAAGTTTTTCTTGAATCAAAATGAATCTAGCTGAAAAATGGCCATGAAAATGATGAAAAAGTGATAAAAAAACACTTGAAATTTTTTTAAGTGTTAGAAAATTTCAAGTTTTGACTTTTTGTTGACTTTTTCACACATTTTTGATTTTTGATGATCATGATGGATAATTTGAAATGCTTTGATGATTGAAAAAATTGAATTTCAAAAGTGGACCAAAAGTCAAAGTTTGACTGATCTGGACAGTTGACTTTTTGTCAGATGATTCAGAATTTCTTTGATGATCAACCATGGCATTTGAGATGTTTTGAATCAAGAAATTAGGTCAAGATATTACATTGGTGATTTTGAGATCATGGTCCAAGCAATTAGGTCATTCATTGGGCAAAAAGATAATGATACACCATCCTCGATCAAAATCCTAATTTGGTCGATTCAAGATAGATCTTGAGGAAATGATGGGAATTTGAAGATCAACTGTTGATGATTGATGAAGATAGATCGTTACAGATGAGTGGAGACTCAAACGATTATTGATCACATCTTGAACTGATGAAAGATTTTAATTCAAAACCCTAATTTGGCTCAAGGAGCACACACAAGCTAACTTGTTCTTAAATTTGTTAGTGATGTAATGATGCATATGTGAATGATATAAGATGGTATCTTAGGTAAAAAATTGGGGTACGACAGATGCCCCTATTTAAGTTTCTTCAACCTGAGATATGAAGATGAAAATTTTCGTCTCGAAAGGTGTGAAGAGACTTAAATATCAGAATACGCAAATTTTGGGCCTAAGATAAAAAAAAATGCGAATGATGCAAAGTGATTGCAAGAAAATTTACCAAGGAAGTACCAAAGGGTGACATGCTTGGGGAAAAAATATTTATGAGGATATCTCAATTTTTCTAAGAAAGGAGAATCCTGTTTGTTGGGAAACAAGTGTAAGTTTCACAAGAAAAATAGATTCACAAAGTAAGTGAATATCTGTTTTGCCTTGGGAAACAAGGAGATTACCTTTTGTGAGTCTTGTGAAAATGTTCAAGGTAATAAAAGGTGATATTACCAATTATTAGCCTAGTGATAGTTTATGGTAATTTGGAATGAAGACTCATTTACCGAATATCAACATTGTGATGATAAATGGTATGAGTTCTAAAGATATTACCAATTATCAGCAAAGTGATAACTATAACAAGGTAATTATTAAGAAATTTCTACTGACTATTCTGCCTTGTGAATAAGAAACAGTAATGGAAACAAATCTCAAATGAGTTTCTACTTTTCCAATTACAATCGTGTCAGGATCTTTTTGAGAAGATGTGGGCATTTTGATTGTAAAATACAGGTTTCTTAGAGAGAAAGACAAATGTGGGGATTTCTTGAACTTTCTATATTGGACTTGTTAAGAAGAACAATCGTTTTATGATAAGTTCAAAGATGAAAAGGAAATAAGAGGCTCGGATGACGAGGCTATTGGTTATTGTTTGCAGGTAGATTTTTGTGAAATCTAGACCTGAATTGGTTGGAGACAAGGTTCTATCCAGGAATGAATTGGAAAGAAACGATCAAATAAGACTCTGGACCCGATGAGGAATGAACTCGATTGGGGAACTGGAGAAAGAATGTGCTCTTTCTGCTTAGGGGTGACAGTCTAATGGAGAGACAATATGTCCATACTTGTTTTCAGGAATAAATGCAACCTAAACAAGTGATATTAAAGCAAACATTGAAAAATTCAAGAATGCATTAATGATGCAATTATGTATGAATAATGAATGTCGTATGCATGTTGACGATACTTTACAAGACAACAAAGCATACTTGGAAAAGGACTACGTCGTTGTTCAATCAAATACTCAGCAAAATCTTCAGCAATGTGTAGATATTACTGGTGATGAATTAGAGTTGCATGCTTTAGACTTCTCTGGGGAGAAAAAGAATTTTTATTGGCGATCCTGCTTGTAAATTCCTTGAACTTGTCGATTGGCTCAATTTTAATAAAACAAATAATAAGAAGCAACATTATATTGTACAATAGGATATATGCAGCAAAAACTGTTAAGTTATGACAGTTCTGTTTTAATTAGTGCAAAATATTCTGGTAATATTATGCATCTTATGTAGCATGACTTTGAAGGCATATGCGGAGGTCCAAGAGCTAAGGATAAAGATCAGCAAGGACCTTGATTGTAGAAGAAGTTATTTGCATTTTTATTTCTACAAAAGTTTGTTTCTGCAAAAGTTTTTTACAACTTATGCTATTATTTTGAAGGCCCAAATCCAGTTGGGTAATAGGTTATAAATAAGTAGTTGTAACCTAGTTTTAGTAAGCTATCCAGTTTTAGAAAGATATAATCTTTAGGGTTAGCCATGTAAGTGAACCACCCAAATTGTGGTATGGTCACTGATTTGTACCTCGAAGCCTGTAGGCAAGAGGATAGTTTTACTCACTCAGAAGCTGTGAAGCAATGAGTGTGGTTATGTCCTTGGAAGAAGATGTGAAGCAATTCCAAGTTTGGTTTGTGTCACTTGAGTGACTAGTTTAGATTGTGTTTGAAGTGTGGTATCTTCAAACTGTTTTAGTTGTGTTTGGAGTGAGGTATCTCCAAGATGATTGTGTTAGGAACCAAGTAGTCGATGCAGTTTCTGGTGTGATAGTAGTTGATAGACATCACTGAGGTGATTGGAAGTGAGCTGAGGTTCTCATATCTAAGTGTGGTATCTTAGGTAGATGGGTCATTGAGTAGTTTTACTAAGTGAGGAGTGTAAACAGGGTGGTTTCCCTCCGGATTAATACTGCTGATAGTGAACTTCATTCCTGGCTTGGTATTCCCCCAGATGTAGGTTGGTTAGAACCGATCTGGGTTAACAATTCCTGTGGTCTTTTGTTTCCTGCATTTTAATTGTAATTTTACCTATTCTGTTTTATAATGTCAGATCAGATGTCACGACATCCTGAGTCTGTCAACATCAGAATTTCATTGCTGGAGATTCTTTTTGGATAAGAATACCGTCTTTGATGATCTCTTTTGAGGAACAGAAAACTTCTCAGTAGTTGTTTACCCTTTAGAGGTCGAAACGCTTATGGAGATAACCGTTGTTGTTCCTTCTATGTTCACAATTCAAAGGAAAATTTCGTTTTTATTTTGAAAAGTTTTGAAGTAAAAATTCATTTAAACTTGTTTTTCTGTTTTTGTTTCAAAAGTGATTATCACAAAAAAAAAATGTTATTTTGCAAAACAGAATAAAACAAGATTTGCAGACAAGTGGGCACAAGGCTCAAATTTTATTGATAGAATGGTAATCAGCCAAAGGCGTGATTCCACGGACTATTTACAAAAGTTGGAAATGGTAACTTATTAGGAAAATGCTACATTGAAAGCAATAACCGCTATTCTCCCTAACAGCTTTGAATTCCAACTGTGCTTATTGCTTCAGAAGATTTGATTGAAGATCCGTTGATGGAAGATTTTTCAGGTTGACGAAGTACGGACCGATGTAGTTATTTTTTCATTTAATCCTTAATTTTTTCCTAGATTTCCTTTTCAGGTTTTCAATATACCAGGATAAACTTTTTCTGTTTATTGTCTCTAATTTTTTCCTAGACCGCCCTTTCGGGTTTTCAGTCCACCGAGACGCTAATTTTTGCATAAGCCGCCCTTTTCGGGTTTTCGACTTACCGAGCAGTTCTTTTGTCATTTTTAGACAAAGTATTTCTTGACTGCATCAGCGTTTATAGGATGCGGGAGTTCATCACCGTCCATGGTTGCGAGAGTCATAACACCTCCATAGAAGCTTCTCTTAACAATGTAATGGCATTCGTAATTAGGAGACCATTTGCCCTTAGAATCTGGTTAAAAAGAAAAAATCTTTTTAAGTTCATACGTTTTTCTTCGATTAAGTTCAACTAATCATATATGCTTTGACACCATTCAGTCTCAGATAACTTAGCCTCCATGAGGACTCTCATTGATGGAATTTCAAATTCCACGGGGAGAACTGCTTCCATGTCGTACACTAAAGAGAAAGGGGTTGCCCCTGTTGATGTGTGTACTGAAGTGCGATACCCATGTAAAGCAAATGGCAAAATTTCATGCCAGTCTTTGTAAGCGAAGACCATTTTCTGGACAATCTTCTTAATGTTCTTGTTGGCGGCTTCCACATCACCGTTCATTTTTGGTCGGTAAGGAGACGAGTTATGATGCTCAATATTGAATTCTTCACACAATTCTTTCATCATTTTGTTGTTCAAGTTCGATCTATTGTCTGTAATGATCTTTCTTGGAATTCCATATCGGCAAATGAGGTTGTTCTTGATGAACCTCACAACCACTTGTCTTGTAACATTGGGATAAGATGCTGCTTCGACCCATTTGGTGAAGTAATTAATGATCACTAAGATAAAGCGATGACCATTTGAAGCTTTTGGTTCAATCATTCAAATCATGTCGACCCCCTACTTGGAGAAAGGCCACAGAGAGGAGATAACGTTCAAAGGTGACGAGAAAACTTGCGTCGATTTGTTTTTGAACCTCCTTTTTGATCTTATAAGCCATGTCTGCGTGAGTCCTCCTTAGTTTCTGTTTAACTGGCGGACATTCAGGCTTTAATGGAAAGTGATGTTCTACGATGTTTTTATCCAACCCTGGCATGTCCCGGTAGGACCAAGCAAACACATCAACATATTCTTTGAGAAGATCTATCAATTTGCTCTTGACATCGTCATCGAGTAGCACTCTGATGCTCACTTCTTTTCTGTTTTCCTCAGAACCCAAGTTGATCATTTCTAAAGGCTCTTGTGAGGATGAATGGCTCTTTCCTCATTCTTAAGTAGTCAGGAAATCTCATATGGGATCCCTTTCAAAGTTGGGAGAGGGCTAGGGTTATTACATTCAATGGGTTTAGTCATTTTTAATTTGCACATGTGATTTATGTTCGTTTTTTTAGAAAAAAGAAAATACAAAAGTGTATGCAGATTATTTGAAAGTGTTGTTTTTATTTTGTTTTCTAGGATTACCATTTCCAGAAAAAAGGCAAAAAATGAAAAACAAACACAAAATGTGGGAATCAAAGCGACACTTTATAATGGTGAACAACAGTCGGAGCTTCAACAACTTTCCAATAGTGACGAACTCCTTGGTACACTATGTATTCCGACAGTTTTCCCTTAGTATCATCTTCAGTGATGACATTGATCGTTGGTCGAGCAGGATTTGAAGGCTCTAGTTTGTTAACCTTGTCCTTTGTACTGTTGAGGCGATCTTCCTCTTCTTGTTCGATAGGTCGAAGAGTATAAAATGAGGTACATGTGTCTTCAGGCGACATGTATTATGGATATTTAGGATGTAATTCCCAATCTTTTGGATGAAAAGACTCGTCATCAGAGACACTTTCCAAGTCATTTTCAGGACCATCTTCCCAATTGTCTCCAAAAATTGCATTTATCTGGGAATAAACAAATTCGGGTTCAACAACCTTGGTAGGTGTATTAAAGCAAAGATCTTCAGTCGTGATCTCAAATGGATGATGAAATTGAAAGGGCATGTACGCCTCTTCTGGTTGACTAAGATATTCAAGAGGATATTCCCATCTAGTTGGTTGGATGTCTTCGATTGAGCTTTCAGGGGTGGTATATTTTGCCATGAAGTTAAATTTTCCATTTGGCTTCCCCAAAGTATTCCAAACCTCTGGTGGGATAGGTGAAATTTCTTCTTTATCGTCTTGCTGGAACATGCCTTCGAATTTTTCTGAAGGAGGATATGTATACGGTTCTTCTTGAGATATGTATCCAGAGTCGTTGAGATAAGTTTTCCATTCTTCAGAACCAGAGAGATTTTTTCCAGTTCTTTCTTCAATAAGGACATTGACCTCTTGAGAAACAGGGTTAAAGAAACCTCCGGTGTGGAACTTTTCTTTGATTGGACAAAGAGTTTCATCCTTCTTAGTGGTTTTTGAGAGTACTGGAGTAAATCAGAGTCCCGTTTTGGTTTCGTTGTTGACATGAATCACAACTTGTCCCCAACCAACGACAACACCGTCTTTCACTATTTGCGCTTCTTCTTTATAAGAGGAGATAAATGATATGGTTTTCTTGATAGATTCATCTTTTAACGAGAGACCTTGGAACTGCGTTCCTCTCATTTCTCAATGAAATTGAACGATTCAAACATCAAAATTGCTCGAAATTTCACCAGGAACAGGATGGTGGCAATTAATTTCATTTATTTTAAGTGTAAGGTGATTTATTTTCGTATGAACACGAAGCACCCTAATTCTGAAAAATGATTGTGAAATCGTGTAGGTGCATCAAATTAAGCAATTGATTGAGGGTTTATGATCCTTACACATGCAGAAACAAAATAGCATAAAAAGTTTTAAAATGGAATGCAAAAAATGAAGAATACGAAGTTGGACAACTTACCTCTATGAGCAGAAATCGAATTCCTTGAAGGAGGTGTTCCAGATGCGTTTTGATGATTTGGACAACTTCAGTGATGATTATTGAACGTGTTTGAATGATTAGAATGGATTGAAGGCAAGTGGAATGACCTGCCCAAGTCTAACTGCAGTTCGAGCAAGTTGAAGATGTTGATGATGATTCTAGAGTTTTAGAAGTGATTCAAGGGTTTGATAACTTCTATGGAGTATATGGATGATGTTTGAAGTGAAAGATTTGAATATCCACGAGTGGTTTGAGAGATGGAGGTTTAAGGCTCAATTTGTGAGTTTATGGAGGTTTGAACATGATTATGAGTTTGGCTAGTTTTTGTGATGGATTGATGATTCTAACAACTTCCTAATGGTATTTGGAGAGTGTTTGAAGCAATAGATTACTCATAACTTGCAAGAATTAAAAAGTGGAATTCTTACATTTTGAAAACCTAGAAAATTGCAAATGAAGAAAGAAGTGAAAAAACAAGTTTATGATTGTTTTGATGTGATTTTGAAGTGAGTAAAGACTCTTATTTATAGGCAACGAAGTTTGGCAAGCAAGGCAAGCAAGGCAAGATAGGATTGAATGAGTTTGTAACTTGGAGCTTAAGGCATAAGAAATGAATCTTTGCATAAATGCACATGGTTAATTTCTAAACCACGGTTAAAAAACTCAAGTGTTTCTATCCTAACTTCAATCATTGGCCTTGGATATTTTTGAGTGAAAACCTATCCTTTGGTGATGACAAGGCTTCTAGAAGAGGATGTTGGCAAAAATGACTTGAAAAACCTGAAAAATGATCTATAATTTAAGCTTATAGACCTATAAGTTCTAATTTCAAAACCCTTGTTCCACAAAATATTTTTTTCAAGTTCTTGGACATTTTGGAAAGCTTGGAACAAGATCTAAAACATTCATTTTTGTTAGTGTTTTAAGTTGGCATCAATTTTGGTAAAACTAGGCTTTAGCAATGTCATGATAGATGTCATGACATTCAGAGATTGAAGATAAATCCTACCTGCTAAGGATGTTAAAAGACAACTCGAAGCTAAAGATGTGAAAAATTGCAGAAATCGATGTCATAACGGATGTTATGACATTCTGTGACATTCTGCAATGCTTTTTCGAGATTTTTCGGGAAGTTTGTTGAGTGCTAAATATTGTTTTTTATTAGAAAGCATGCTCACGTTGCTGCTAGGTTAATCTTAATTAAACCTAAATTGGTTGTTGAAAAGACCATGTTTTAGGATTAAATTAAGTGAACCCTAGCTATCTTTATGGAAGCCCGAAGTTTCGGGGCTTCTATAAAAGGAATTCAACCACTTACGTCTTTGCGCCCTTGGAATGTATTGAAGAGATAGCAACTTGTTTTGTGTCTGTTAGGATTAGTAACAGTTGGTATTTGTAATTCTAGTTTCTCTTGTGAGCCAAGCAACTATCAATTAATAAGTGCATTGGACTAGGATTTGTTTGTAAGGGTAGTTTATCACCAAAGCTTTAAAGCACGTGTTTGTCTCTTGATTGAAAGCTTTGAGCGAGATCAAGATAGTTTATTGAAGTGTGTCTTCACAATTCAATTAGTCAATAGGTTGATATCACTGCTGTGATTCAGGGGGAGTGAGTAGGTACTCAGATCTAAGTAGGACTTAGGTTGAAGTTGCATTGGGTAGGTTTTAAGTGAAGGAGATAAACGGTGGTTTATTCCAATTAATTCTACTAATAGTGAATTTCCTCCTGGCTTGGTAGCCCCGGATGTAGGTGTAGTTAGACACTGAAATGGGTAAACAACTTATTGTGTTCTTTACTGTTATTTATACTTACTGTGTAAATTGTTAACAGAGTGTCGGATAGTGTGTCATAACATTTTCTGTGACATCACGTATCTGCTGCTAGGAATTTCAATTGGCATCAGGGCAGGCACCCTACCTGTTATTTCTCGGTGAGATCTAGGGATAATAGTTTTTAGCGTAATGGATAAGGAAGGAGAATTTGGAGGTAGACCACCTATTCTGGATGGGTCTAATTATGATTACTGGAAGCCAAGTATGGTTGCCTTCTTAAGACCAGTGGACATTAAAGCTTGGAGAGCTGCTGACAAAGGACGGAAACATCCCACCAAGCTTGAGAAAGATGGGACTACTGTCTTGAAACCTGAGGAGGAATGGAGCAAAGAGGAAGAAGAGCTAGCTCTAGGGAACTCTAAAGCATTGAATGCTCAATGGTATTGACAGAACATCTTGAGGTCCCATCAATGTGAGTGGCCAAGGATGTTTGGGACACTCGAACTACTCATGAGGGACATCCAAGGTGAAGATGTCAAGACTTCAGATGCTCACTACCAAATTTGAGAATTTGAAGATGAAGGAAGATGAGACTATTCATGAATTTCACATGAATATTTTGGAAATTGCCAATGCCTCAGGAGCACTTGGTGAAAAGATGTCAAGAAAAGCGGT
Source organism: Vicia sativa (assembly GCA_021764765.1). Lineage (NCBI taxonomy): Eukaryota > Viridiplantae > Streptophyta > Magnoliopsida > Fabales > Fabaceae > Vicia > Vicia sativa. Next base: position 129,980,928 of record CM038792.1, read on the forward strand.
GAGAAAGATACTCGATCCTTGCCTAAAAGGTTTGCAATGAAAGTGACGCAATAGAGGCTCGGGACATCAGCACCTTGAAGGTTTAAGAACTTATAGGATCTCTTATGACTTTTGAGATGGGAATCGTGAAGCTGACAAAAAGAACAAGAGCATAGCACTTGTATCCAATACTGAAGAAGGATGCAAGGTGGAAGATGAAGAGAAGATATCTGAAGCTATAGTGTTGAATTCCAAGCTTGATCATATGACTAAGTCTGTCAAGATGCTGACCACTGGGACTGATAAGCTGGAAGAAATTCTTCAGCTTGGACAAAATGCTGGAAATAAGCATGGTCTAGGATATGTGGCTGAAAAGGAACCTGTTAGTGACAAGAAAAAGAAGAGGCATAGGAAACCAAGGTCAAAGCAGATGTCACAACATAAAACAGGAAATGTTCCTGGCTCAAGGCATGTGGATGCAAAGAAATTTGCTGATAACAGGAAGAACAGATCTAATAAGCCAATGTCAAAACATATGTCACAACATTGGGGTCAACATCAGGATCAGAGAAACATGAATAAGAAGTTTCAAAGATGGAGATGTCATCATTGTGGAAGGTTTGGACACATAAACCCCGCTATAGGCTACATGGATACCTAATCGACTCCCTATGTTAAGCCTAAGAACATCAAGGTACCCTACACTCAAAAGTGGAAGAAGAAGACTGCAACATTGATAGCTCACACTTCTCTTAGAGAGTCTGCCAAGGAAGATTGGTACTTTGACAGTGGGTGTTCCAAGCACATGACTCGAAACAAAAATCTTCTTAAAGATGTTAAACCTCATTCATCGGTTCATTATTTTGGAGATGGAGCTAAGGGAGAAATCAAAGGTATAGGAAACTCAAACTGGTATGGAGTTCCAAACCTAAATGGAGTGCTGCTGGTAAAAGGTTTGACTGCAAATCTCATTAGCATAAGTCAGCTATGTGATATGGGATTCACAATCAACTTCACTAAGTCTGAATGTCTTGTAATCAATGGTGAACAAGTAGTGATTATGAGAGTCGATCAAAGGACAATCACTTGTGGTCGAGAACACCACCGCCTCCGGTGTTCTAGACAAATATGAAGAAGAAGTAAAAGTATGGCAACAAGAATCTGATCATCCACATCTCAGAGGAATGAAAAGGATCAGTTCCATAAAGAGAGTCAGAAGGATACCAAGATCTCTATTGGACAAAGGGAGAATCTGTGGTAAGTATAAGGCTGGACAGGAAAATAGAATGTCACACTCTATGTCCAAACATCTGACCACACATAAAGTATTGAAGCAAAGTACTAGGATCTCGCATGAAAGGATAACCAAGTACATTACTGTCAAAGGATACAGGAGAGGAGTCTTGGATGAAACCCTCTTTGTCAAAGGAGGAAAGGTCATGGTGCTTCCAATTTATGCTAATAACATAGACTCTGGAAGAACACCTGACACAATTGTGAGATATGTTGATAACCAAATGCAAGCTGAATCTGGGATGAGCCTCTTTGGAGAGCTGATTCATTTACTTAGACTGCAAGTCTCACAGATGGAAAACTCAACACTTCTATCACAGAGAAAGTATGCAAGGAATTGGGTCAAGAAGCTTGGGATGAAGAATGATATCCACTCTAGGATTCCTACCCCTCCACATTTGAAGTTGCCCAAGAAAACAAGTGGAGAAAGTGTTGATCAAAACTTGTGTAAAAGCCCCTTGGATAGATGGTTCTTCTTAAGAAACAATCCTACTTCTTGGATCAGCAAGAAGCAAAACTGTGTGACTTTAGACAGTGTTGAAGTTGATTGCATAGCAGCTGATAGCAATTACTCTCAGATGGTCTGGATGAAGCAGATGCCGACTGAGTACAATGTCATACAGGATGTCATGACATTATACTGTGACATTGTTATTAGAACTCTTGAGGCTGGTCAATTTAAGACTGTAAGGGACAAATTGGGTATTTGTCAATATGAGGAGTTGTAGCAATTAACTGTGCCTACAACAAGGGATGAAAGGAACTCTTTATTTCAATTAATTTTAAGAGGGTTATTTGGGTATTTTCATCCCTATTTTAAAAGGTCCAAGAATAGGAAGAGACATCCTCATATAATAGTTTCTTCTTTTGAAAGTAGTATCACTCTTTCTTCTCCCAAAAGAAACTCAGAAACTCTCTGTCATTTGTGTTTTCACCCTCTCAAAGACCATCAGCGAAAAATGTCTTCATCATCCTCATCCTCTCAAGAATCAGGCTCTTCATCTCCCTCCATGGCTGAAGCTAGGGCAAATGCTGAAGTCGTGCATACTGAAGCACTGAGGGTAACTCCGCTGCGTGCTATTGCCACTGACCCAGAAAGAGTCAAGAAATTACGCACAAGGAATGCAAGAAAATCACAAGCATCTCCTTCTGGTAAGACTTCTGTACCATCATCTTCAGTTCCCCCAGAAATAGTAAACAGAGAGGGGTCAAGGTCTGTTCATATAGCCATAGCTAGATTAGTAACCAGCATCCTAAATGAGAATCGGTCTGTACCTGGAGTCTCAAACCCTCTAAATTATAAGTCTGCTAGCCCTAGTTTAGCAGTCGATCCAGATGTCACTAAGAATGTTGAGACATCTGGTGATCATGATGCTTCCCCTGTCAAGAATGATGTGGATGCTTCAGTTAAAAATCCTGAAATCCCTGCTGATAAGGAAGATGAGATCTCAGACAGTATTCTTGAGGAGTCCCCAACAAAATGTTGCTCTGATAAATCCCCTGCTGACTATATTTCTGATAGCATACTTGAAGAATCACCAGCAAAGTGGGCCTCTGGTAAAGTCCCTGATGACTACATTTCTGACAGCATTTTGGAAGAGTCACCAGTTCAAGAATCTAATCATTTAACTGAACCTCCAGTCATTGATTTAGATGAGATGTTCTCCGACAATGATCTTATTGCCAATGTCAATCCAAGCATTGCAAAAAGAATGATGAAAAGGAAGGGAAAACAGGCAGTCACACAGAACCCTGCTAATGAGAAAGATACTGAAGATGTGTGCAAGACTGAGAAGTATCACAAGGCTGGACCCTCTACAAGGAGAAGTAGAGTAAAAACTGTTGGTGGTGGCTCTAGACCAAAGAGAACACCAATTGTGAAAAAGAGGAAAGAACCTGAATCTTCAGAGTCAGACTCTGATTTTAATGTTGAAGAGAATGTCTCAGACATTCATCCTAGAAAGAAGCAAACTCTTGAGAAACTGCTCAAGGTGCCTGAAGTGGCCATTGATAACATTTCTTTCCATCATCCTGAAAATGCTGGAAGATGGAAGTATGTTTGCTTAAAGAGGGTGGCTCTAGAAAGAGAGTTAAATAAAAGTGCTCTTGATTGCAAGGAAATTGTTGACTTGATTAAAGAAGCTGGTCTGATGAAAACAGTTGTGAACTTCTCAAACTGTTATGAAGTTTTGGTGAAAGAGTTTATAGTTAATCTGTCAAATGGCTGTGGGGATAGGAACTCTGCTGACTACCAGACTGTATATGTGAGGGGAAGGAAAGTCAGGTTTTCTCCAAATGTGATCAACAACTTTCTGGGTAGATCTGCTAATACTCAGCCAGAGCTGGAGGAAACTGACAACACCACCTGTCAAACCATCACTGCCAAACAAGTAAGGCATTGGCCTCTAAAGGGAAAACTCTCAGCAAGCAAGTTGAGTGTAAAATTTGCCATCCTGCATAAGATTGGTGCTGCTAACTGGGTTCCAACCAATCACAAATCCACCATCTCTAATGGACTGGGAAGATTTATATATGCAGTACGCGCTCAGGCTACATTTGACTATGGATCATATATTTTTGAGTAGACCCTCAGGCATGCTGAAAGTTATGCTATCAAAGGACCCATAGCCTTTCCCTCCCTGCTGTGTGGAATAATCTCTGACCAATTCCCTGATATTCTAGCTGAAAGAGATGTTGTCTGCAAAAGAGCCCCTGCTCTTGGGTTTCACTACAAACTGTTTCAAAGCAGACATGTTCCAGACATTGTCATGACATCTGGTGAGACATCCAATGTCAAGGCCACTTCTCAAAAGGCAACAGTTCTAGCAGTACTAAGAGCTACCTGCAAAGAGCTTGGAGCAAGGAAACAATGCCTGGAAGAGCTGATCTCTCAACTAGAGCAGAACACAGAGGTTGAGGATGAAGGGATAGCTGCTGATGGTGAGGATGTTCAGATGGCAGCTGCTGGTGAAGAAGATTCTGAAGATGGTTCCTTCCACAGTGCTTCTTCTAGAGAAGAAAGCACTTGAGTTGTTGCTCCTTGCCCCTGTTGCTTATGTCTTTACTCTGTCAATTTGTTCTTGTTATTTTTCTTGTTCTTGTGTTGTTTTTCCTAATTTTTGTTTGGGTGATTGTAACTTATTTTTGACAGTATTGTACTCTTGATAATTGTTGGTACCTCCTTTAATTAATTGCTTGATTGCTTGGAGCAATTATATTGGTTCCTTTGACCCTTTATGGCTAAAAAGGGGGAGAAGTATGATTGTGGGATGCTATGGAAAACAGTGGCTGGGACTTTGGGGAATTGTATGGCCTGTTTAAAATTTTGTATGTGGGCAATTGTGGGAATTGTGGGATTTCTGTATGGGTAGAATTTATCTTATCTCTAGGTTCTAGTTTATTTAAGCTTAGAACTAGTTTGTCTTCTGCTGCATATGTACTCTGATAGGTTAAGTAGTTTTAGCCAAAAATGTGCCAAAGGGGGAGTTTGTTAGTGTTTTAAGTTGGCATCAATTTTGGTAAAACTAGGCTTTAGCAATGTCATGATAGATGTCATGACATTCAGAGATTGAAGATAAATCCTACCTGCTAAGGATGTTAAAAGACAACTCAGAACTGGAAGCTAAAGATGTGCTGAAAATTCTGCAGAAAACAGTCTGATGTCATAACAGATGTTATGACATTCAGTGTGACATTCTGTTCTGCAGAATCTGTTTTTTCCTGAGATTTTTCAGGAAGTTTGTTGAGCTGCTAAATATTGTTTTTCTGTTATTAGAAAGCATGCTCACGTGGCTGCTAGGTTAATCTTAATTAAACCTAAATTGGTTGTTGAAAAGACCATGTTTTTAGGATTAAATTAAGTGAACCCTAGCTATCTTTATGGAAGCCCAAAACTGAAGTTTCAGGACTGCTTCTATAAAAGGAATTCAACCCTTACAACTGTGCTGCGCCCTTTAAATGTATTGAAGAGATATCAACTTGTTTTTGTGTACTGTTAGGATTAGTAACAGTTGGTATTTGTAATTCTAGTTTCTCTTGTGAGCCAAGCAACTATCAATTGATAAGTGCATTGGACTAGGATTTGTTTGTAAGGGTAGTTTATCACTCAAAGCTTTAAAGCACGAGTGTTTGTCTCTTGATTGAAAGCTTTGAAGCGAGATCAAGATAGTTTATTGAAGTGTGTCTTCATAATTCAATTAGTCAATAGGTTGATATCACTGCTGTGATTGAGGGGGAGTGAGTAGGTACGCAGATCTAAGTAGGACTTAGGTTGAAGTTGCATTGGGTAGGTTTTAAGTGAAGGAGATAAACTGGTGGTTTATTCCTGAATTAATTCTACTAATAGTGAATTTCCTCCCTGGCTTGGTAGCCCCCAGATGTAGGTGTAGTTAGACACTGAACTGGGTAAACAACTTATTGTGTTCTTTACTGTTATTTATACTTACTGTGTAAATTGTTAACAGAGTGTCGGATAGTGTGTCATAACATTTTCTGTGACATCACGTATCTGCTGCTAGGAATTTCAATTGGCATCAGAGCAGGCACCCTACCTGTTATTTCTGGGTGAGATCTAGGGATAATAGTTTTTAGCGTAATGGATAAGGAAGGAGAATTTGGAGGTAGACCACCTATTCTGGATGGGTCTAATTATGATTACTGGAAGCCAAGTATGGTTGCCTTCTTAAGACCAGTGGACATTAAAGCTTGGAGAGCTGCTGACAAAGGACGGAAACATCCCACCAAGCTTGAGAAAGATGGGACTACTGTCTTGAAACCTGAGGAGGAATGGAGCAAAGAGGAAGAAGAGCTAGCTCTAGGGAACTCTAAAGCATTGAATGCTCTGTTCAATGGTATTGACAGGAACATCTTCAGACTGGTCCATCAATGTGAGCTGGCCAAGGATGTTTGGGACACTCTCAGAACTACTCATGAGGGGACATCCAAGGTGAAGATGTCAAGACTTCAGATGCTCACTACCAAATTTGAGAATTTGAAGATGAAGGAAGATGAGACTATTCATGAATTTCACATGAATATTTTGGAAATTGCCAATGCCTCAGGAGCACTTGGTGAAAAGATGTCAGAAGAAAAGCTGGTGAGAAAGATTCTCAGATCCTTGCCTAAAAGGTTTGCAATGAAAGTGACTGCAATAGAGGAGGCTCAGGACATCAGCACCTTGAAGGTTTAAGAACTTATAGGATCTCTTATGACTTTTGAGATGGGAATCAGTGAAACTGTTGACAAAAAGAACAAGAGCATAGCACTTGTATCCAATACTGAAGAAGGATGCAAGGTGGAAGATGAAGAGAAGATATCTGAAGCTATAGTGTTGAATTCCAAGCTTGATCATATGACTAAGTCTGTCAAGATGCTGACCACTGGGACTGATAAGCTGGAAGAAATTCTTCAGCTTGGACAAAATGCTGGAAATAAGCATGGTCTAGGATATGTGGCTGAAAAGGAACCTGTTAGTGACAAGAAAAAGAAGAGGCATAGGAAACCAAGGTCAAAGCAGATGTCACAACATAAAACAGGAAATGTTCCTGGCTCAAGGCATGTGGATGCAAAGAAATTTGCTGATAACAGGAAGAACAGATCTAATAAGCCAATGTCAAAACATATGTCACAACATTGGGGTCAACATCAGGATCAGAGAAACATGAATAAGAAGTTTCAAAGATGGAGATGTCATCATTGTGGAAGGTTTGGACACATAAAACCCTTCTGCTATAGGCTACATGGATACCCTAATCAGACTCCCTATGTTAAGCCTAAGAACATCAAGGTACCCTACACTCAAAAGTGGAAGAAGAAGACTGCAACATTGATAGCTCACACTTCTCTTAGAGAGTCTGCCAAGGAAGATTGGTACTTTGACAGTGGGTGTTCCAAGCACATGACTGGAAACAAAAATCTTCTTAAAGATGTTAAACCTCATTCTGTCAGTTCTGTTATTTTTGGAGATGGAGCTAAGGGAGAAATCAAAGGTATAGGAAACTCAAACTGGTATGGAGTTCCAAACCTAAATGGAGTGCTGCTGGTAAAAGGTTTGACTGCAAATCTCATTAGCATAAGTCAGCTATGTGATATGGGATTCACAATCAACTTCACTAAGTCTGAATGTCTTGTAATCAATGGTGAACAAGTAGTGATTATGAGAGGAGTCAGATCAAAGGACAACTGCTACTTGTGGGAATCTGAGAACACCACTCTGCCCTCTGGGTGTTCTACAGACAAATATGAAGAAGAAGTAAAAGTATGGCAACAAGAATCTGATCATCCACATCTCAGAGGAATGAAAAGGATCAGTTCCATAAAGAGAGTCAGAAGGATACCAAGATCTCTATTGGACAAAGGGAGAATCTGTGGTAAGTATAAGGCTGGACAGGAAAATAGAATGTCACACTCTATGTCCAAACATCTGACCACACATAAAGTATTGAAGCAAAGTACTAGGATCTGGCATGAAAGGATAACCAAGTACATTACTGTCAAAGGATACAGGAGAGGAGTCTTGGATGAAACCCTCTTTGTCAAAGGAGGAAAGGTCATGGTGCTTCCAATTTATGCTAATAACATAGACTCTGGAAGAACACCTGACACAATTGTGAGATATGTTGATAACCAAATGCAAGCTGAATCTGGGATGAGCCTCTTTGGAGAGCTGATTCATTTACTTAGACTGCAAGTCTCACAGATGGAAAACTCAACACTTCTATCACAGAGAAAGTATGCAAGGAATTGGGTCAAGAAGCTTGGGATGAAGAATGATATCCACTCTAGGATTCCTACCCCTCCACATTTGAAGTTGCCCAAGAAAACAAGTGGAGAAAGTGTTGATCAAAACTTGTGTAAAAGCCCCTTGGATAGATGGTTCTTCTTAAGAAACAATCCTACTTCTTGGATCAGCAAGAAGCAAAACTGTGTGACTTTAGACAGTGTTGAAGTTGATTGCATAGCAGCTGATAGCAATTACTCTCAGATGGTCTGGATGAAGCAGATGCTGACTGAGTACAATGTCATACAGGATGTCATGACATTATACTGTGACATTGTTATTAGAACTCTTGAGGCTGGTCAATTTAAGACTGTAAGGGACAAATTGGGTATTTGTCAATATGAGGAGTTGTAGCAATTAACTGTGCCTACAACAAGGGATGAAAGGAACTCTTTATTTCAATTAATTTTAAGAGGGTTATTTGGGTATTTTCATCCCTATTTTAAAAGGTCCAAGAATAGGAAGAGACATCCTCATATAATAGTTTCTTCTTTTGAAAGTAGTATCACTCTTTCTTCTCCCAAAAGAAACTCAGAAACTCTCTGTCACTTTCACTTTCACCCTCTCAAAGACCATCAGCGAAAAATGTCTTCATCATCCTCATCCTCTCAAGAATCAGGCTCTTCATCTCCCTCCATGGCTGAAGCTAGGGCAAATGCTGAAGTCATGCATACTGAAGCACTGAGGGTAACTCCGCTGCGTGCTATTGCCACTGACCCAGAAAGAGTCAAGAAATTACGCACAAGGAATGCAAGAAAATCACAAGCATCTCCTTCTGGTAAGACTTCTGTACCATCATCTTCAGTTCCCCCAGAAATAGTAAACAGAGAGGGGTCAAGGTCTGTTCATATAGCCATAGCTAGATTAGTAACCAGCATCCTAAATGAGAATCGGTCTGTACCTGGAGTCTCAAACCCTCTAAATTATAAGTCTGCTAGCCCTAGTTTAGCAGTCGATCCAGATGTCACTAAGAATGTTGAGACATTTGGTGATCATCATGCTTCCCTTGTCAAGAATGATGTGGATGCTTCAGTTAAAAATCCTGAAATCCCTGCTGATAAGGAAGATGAGATCTCTGACAGTATTCTTGAGGAGTCCCCAGCAAAATGTTGCTCTGATAAAGCCCCTGCTGACTATATTTCTGATAGTATTCTTGAAGAATCACCAGCAAAGTGTGCCTCTGGTAAAGTCCCTGATGACTACATTTCTGACAGCATTTTGGAAGAGTCACCAGTTCAAGAATCTAATCATTTAACTGAACCTCCAGTCATTGATTTAGATGAGATGTTCTCAGACAATGATCTTATTGCCAATGTCAATCCAAGCATTGCAAAAAGAATGATGAAAAGGAAGGGAAAACAGGCAGTCACACAGAGCCCTGCTAATGAGAAAGATACTGAAGATGTGTGCAAGACTGAGAAGTATCACAAGGCTGGACCCTCTACAAGGAGAAGTAGAGTAAAAACTGTTGGTGGTGGCTCTAGACCAAAGAGAACACCAATTGTGAAAAAGAGGAAAGAACCTGAATCCTCAGAGTCAGACTCTGATTTTAATGTTGAAGAGAATGTCACAGACATTCATCCCAGAAAGAAGCAAACTCTTGAGAAACTGTTCAAGGTGCCTGAAGTGGCCATTGATAACATTTCTTTCCATCATCCTGAAAATGCTGGAAGATGGAAGTATGCTTGCTTAAAGAGGGTGGCTCTGGAAAGAGAGTTTAATAAAAGTGCTCTTGATTGCAAGGAAATTGTTGACTTGATTAAAGAAGCTGGTCTGATGAAAACAGTTGTGAACTTCTCAAACTGTTATGAAGTTTTGGTGAAAGAGTTTATAGTTAATCTGTCAAATGGCTGTGGGGATAGGAACTCTGCTGACTACCAGACTGTATATGTGAGGGGAAGGAAAGTCAGGTTTTCTCCAAATGTGATCAACAACTTTCTGGGTAGATCTGCTAATACTCAGCCAGAGCTGGAGGAAACTGACAACACCACCTGTCAAACCATCACTGCCAAACAAGTAAGGCATTGGCCTCTAAAGGGAAAACTCTCAGCAAGCAAGTTGAGTGTAAAATTTGCCATCCTGCATAAGATTGGTGCTGCTAACTGGGTTCCAACCAATCACAAATCCACCATCTCTAATGGACTGGGAAGATTTATATATGCAGTACGCGCTCAGGCTACATTTGACTATGGATCATATATTTTTGAGTAGACCCTCAGGCATGCTGAAAGTTATGCTATCAAAGGACCCATAGCCTTTCCCTCCCTGCTGTGTGGAATAATCTCTGACCAATTCCCTGATATTCTAGCTGAAAGAGATGTTGTCTGCAAAAGAGCCCCTGCTCTTGGGTTTCACTACAAACTGTTTCAAAGCAGACATGTTCCAGACATTGTCATGACATCTGGTGAGACATCCAATGTCAAGGCCACTTCTCAAAAGGCAACAGTTCTAGCAGTACTAAGAGCTACCTGCAAAGAGCTTGGAGCAAGGAAACAATGCCTGGAAGAGCTGATCTCTCAACTAGAGCAGAACACAGAGGTTGAGGATGAAGGGATAGCTGCTGATGGTGAGGATGTTCAGATGGCAGCTGCTGGTGAAGAAGATTCTGAAGATGGTTCCTTCCACAGTGCTTCTTCTAGAGAAGAAAGCACTTGAGTTGTTGCTCCTTGCCCCTGTTGCTTATGTCTTTACTCTGTCAATTTGTTCTTGTTATTTTTCTTGTTCTTGTGTTGTTTTTCCTAATTTTTGTTTGGGTGATTGTAACTTATTTTTGACAGTATTGTACTCTTGATAATTGTTGGTACCTCCTTTAATTAATTGCTTGATTGCTTGGAGCAATTATATTGGTTCCTTTGACCCTTTATGGCTAAAAAGGGGGAGAAGTATGATTGTGGGATGCTATGGAAAACAGTGGCTGGGACTTTGGGGAATTGTATGGCCTGTTTAAAATTTTGTATGTGGGCAATTGTGGGAATTGTGGGATTTCTGTATGGGTAGAATTTATCTTATCTCTAGGTTCTAGTTTATTTAAGCTTAGAACTAGTTTGTCTTCTGCTGCATATGTACTCTGATAGGTTAAGTAGTTTTAGCCAAAAATGTGCCAAAGGGGGAGTTTGTTAGTGTTTTAAGTTGGCATCAATTTTGGTAAAACTAGGCTTTAGCAATGTCATGATAGATGTCATGACATTCAGAGATTGAAGATAAATCCTACCTGCTAAGGATGTTAAAAGACAGCTCAGAACTGGAAGCTAAAGTTGTGCTGGAAATTCTGCAGAAAACAGTCTGATGTCATAACAGATGTTATGACATTCAGTGTGACATTCTGTTCTGCAGAATCTGTTTTTTCCTGAGATTTTTCAGGAAGTTTGTTGAGCTGCTAAATATTGTTTTTCTGTTATTAGAAAGCATGCTCACGTGGCTGCTAGGTTAATCTTAATTAAACCTAAATTGGTTGTTGAAAAGACCATGTTTTTAGGATTAAATTAAGTGAGCCCTAGCTATCTTTATGGAAGCCCAAAACTGAAGTTTCAGGACTGCTTCTATAAAAGGAATTTAACCCTTACAACTGTGTTGTGCCCTTGGAATGTATTGAAGAGATAGCAGCTTGTTTTTGTGTACTGTTAGGATTAGTAATAGTTGGTATTTGTAATTCTAGTTTCTCTTGTGAGCCAAGCAACTATCAATTGATAAGTGCATTGGACTAGGATTTGTTTGTAAGGGTAGTTTATCACTCAAAGCTTTAAAGCACGAGTGTTTGTCTCTTGATTGAAAGCTTTGAAGCGAGATCAAGATAGTTTATTGAAGTGTGTCTTCATAATTCAATTAGTCAATAGGTTGATATCACTGCTGTGATTGAGGGGGAGTGAGTAGGTACTCAGATCTAAGTAGGACTTAGGTTGAAGTTGCATTGGGTAGGTTTTAAGTGAAGGAGATAAACTGGTGGTTTATTCCTGAATTAATTCTACTAATAGTGAATTTCCTCCCTGGCTTGGTAGCCCCCAGATGTAGGTGTAGTTAGACACTGAACTGGGTAAACAACTTATTGTGTTCTTTACTGTTATTTATACTTACTGTGTAAATTGTTAACAGAGTGTCGGATAGTGTGTCATAACATTTTCTGTGACATCACGTATCTGCTGCTAGGAATTTCAATTGGCATCAGAGCAGGCACCCTACCTGTTATTTCTGGGTGAGATCTAGGGATAATAGTTTTTAGCGTAATGGATAAGGAAGGAGAATTTGGAGGTAGACCACCTATTCTGGATGGGTCTAATTATGATTACTGGAAGCCAAGTATGGTTGCCTTCTTAAGACCAGTGGACATTAAAGCTTGGAGAGCTGCTGACAAAGGACGGAAACATCCCACCAAGCTTGAGAAAGATGGGACTACTGTCTTGAAACCTGAGGAGGAATGGAGCAAAGAGGAAGAAGAGCTAGCTCTAGGGAACTCTAAAGCATTGAATGCTCTGTTCAATGGTATTGACAGGAACATCTTCAGACTGGTCCATCAATGTGAGCTGGCCAAGGATGTTTGGGACACTCTCAGAACTACTCATGAGGGGACATCCAAGGTGAAGATGTCAAGACTTCAGATGCTCACTACCAAATTTGAGAATTTGAAGATGAAGGAAGATGAGACTATTCATGAATTTCACATGAATATTTTGGAAATTGCCAATGCCTCAGGAGCACTTGGTGAAAAGATGTCAGAAGAAAAGCTGGTGAGAAAGATTCTCAGATCCTTGCCTAAAAGGTTTGCAATGAAAGTGACTGCAATAGAGGAGGCTCAGGACATCAGCACCTTGAAGGTTTAAGAACTTATAGGATCTCTTATGACTTTTGAGATGGGAATCAGTGAAACTGTTGACAAAAAGAACAAGAGCATAGCACTTGTATCCAATACTGAAGAAGGATGCAAGGTGGAAGATGAAGAGAAGATATCTGAAGCTATAGTGTTGAATTCCAAGCTTGATCATATGACTAAGTCTGTCAAGATGCTGACCACTGGGACTGATAAGCTGGAAGAAATTCTTCAGCTTGGACAAAATGCTGGAAATAAGCATGGTCTAGGATATGTGGCTGAAAAGGAACCTGTTAGTGACAAGAAAAAGAAGAGGCATAGGAAACCAAGGTCAAAGCAGATGTCACAACATAAAACAGGAAATGTTCCTGGCTCAAGGCATGTGGATGCAAAGAAATTTGCTGATAACAGGAAGAACAGATCTAATAAGCCAATGTCAAAACATATGTCACAACATTGGGGTCAACATCAGGATCAGAGAAACATGAATAAGAAGTTTCAAAGATGGAGATGTCATCATTGTGGAAGGTTTGGACACATAAAACCCTTCTGCTATAGGCTACATGGATACCCTAATCAGACTCCCTATGTTAAGCCTAAGAACATCAAGGTACCCTACACTCAAAAGTGGAAGAAGAAGACTGCAACATTGATAGCTCACACTTCTCTTAGAGAGTCTGCCAAGGAAGATTGGTACTTTGACAGTGGGTGTTCCAAGCACATGACTGGAAACAAAAATCTTCTTAAAGATGTTAAACCTCATTCTGTCAGTTCTGTTATTTTTGGAGATGGAGCTAAGGGAGAAATCAAAGGTATAGGAAACTCAAACTGGTATGGAGTTCCAAACCTAAATGGAGTGCTGCTGGTAAAAGGTTTGACTGCAAATCTCATTAGCATAAGTCAGCTATGTGATATGGGATTCACAATCAACTTCACTAAGTCTGAATGTCTTGTAATCAATGGTGAACAAGTAGTGATTATGAGAGGAGTCAGATCAAAGGACAACTGCTACTTGTGGGAATCTGAGAACACCACTCTGCCCTCTGGGTGTTCTACAGACAAATATGAAGAAGAAGTAAAAGTATGGCAACAAGAATCTGATCATCCACATCTCAGAGGAATGAAAAGGATCAGTTCCATAAAGAGAGTCAGAAGGATACCAAGATCTCTATTGGACAAAGGGAGAATCTGTGGTAAGTATAAGGCTGGACAGGAAAATAGAATGTCACACTCTATGTCCAAACATCTGACCACACATAAAGTATTGAAGCAAAGTACTAGGATCTGGCATGAAAGGATAACCAAGTACATTACTGTCAAAGGATACAGGAGAGGAGTCTTGGATGAAACCCTCTTTGTCAAAGGAGGAAAGGTCATGGTGCTTCCAATTTATGCTAATAACATAGACTCTGGAAGAACACCTGACACAATTGTGAGATATGTTGATAACCAAATGCAAGCTGAATCTGGGATGAGCCTCTTTGGAGAGCTGATTCATTTACTTAGACTGCAAGTCTCACAGATGGAAAACTCAACACTTCTATCACAGAGAAAGTATGCAAGGAATTGGGTCAAGAAGCTTGGGATGAAGAATGATATCCACTCTAGGATTCCTACCCCTCCACATTTGAAGTTGCCCAAGAAAACAAGTGGAGAAAGTGTTGATCAAAACTTGTGTAAAAGCCCCTTGGATAGATGGTTCTTCTTAAGAAACAATCCTACTTCTTGGATCAGCAAGAAGCAAAACTGTGTGACTTTAGACAGTGTTGAAGTTGATTGCATAGCAGCTGATAGCAATTACTCTCAGATGGTCTGGATGAAGCAGATGCTGACTGAGTACAATGTCATACAGGATGTCATGACATTATACTGTGACATTGTTATTAGAACTCTTGAGGCTGGTAAATTTAAGACTGTAAGGGACAAATTGGGTATTTGTCAATATGAGGAGTTGTAGCAATTAACTGTGCCTACAACAAGGGATGAAAGGAACTCTTTATTTCAATTAATTTTAAGAGGGTTATTTGGGTATTTTCATCCCTATTTTAAAAGGTCCAAGAATAGGAAGAGACATCCTCATATAATAGTTTCTTCTTTTGAAAGTAGTATCACTCTTTCTTCTCCCAAAAGAAACTCAGAAACTCTCTGTCACTTTCACTTTCACCCTCTCAAAGACCATCAGCGAAAAATGTCTTCATCATCCTCATCCTCTCAAGAATCAGGCTCTTCATCTCCCTCCATGGCTGAAGCTAGGGCAAATGCTGAAGTCATGCATACTGAAGCACTGAGGGTAACTCCGCTGCGTGCTATTGCCACTGACCCAGAAAGAGTCAAGAAATTACGCACAAGGAATGCAAGAAAATCACAAGCATCTCCTTCTGGTAAGACTTCTGTACCATCATCTTCAGTTCCCTCAGAAGCAATAAACAGAGAGGGGTCAAGGTATGTTCATATAGCCATAGCTAGATTAGTAACCAGCATCCTAAATGAGAATCGGTCTGTACCTGGAGTCTCAAACCCTCTAAATTATAAGTCTGCTAGCCCTAGTTTAGCAGTCGATCCAGATGTCACTAAGAATGTTGAGACATTTGGTGATCATCATGCTTCCCTTGTCAAGAATGATGTGGATGCTTCAGTTAAAAATCCTGAAATCCCTGCTGATAAGGAAGATGAGATCTCTGACAGTATTCTTGAGGAGTCCCCAGCAAAATGTTGCTCTGATAAAGCCCCTGCTGACTATATTTCTGATAGTATTCTTGAAGAATCACCAGCAAAGTGTGCCTCTGGTAAAGTCCCTGATGACTACATTTCTGACAGCATTTTGGAAGAGTCACCAGTTCAAGAATCTAATCATTTAACTGAACCTCCAGTCATTGATTTAGATGAGATGTTCTCAGACAATGATCTTATTGCCAATGTCAATCCAAGCATTGCAAAAAGAATGATGAAAAGGAAGGGAAAACAGGCAGTCACACAGAGCCCTGCTAATGAGAAAGATACTGAAGATGTGTGCAAGACTGAGAAGTATCACAAGGCTGGACCCTCTACAAGGAGAAGTAGAGTAAAAACTGTTGGTGGTGGCTCTAGACCAAAGAGAACACCAATTGTGAAAAAGAGGAAAGAACCTGAATCTTCAGAGTCAGACTCTGATTTTAATGTTGAAGAGAATGTCTCAGACATTCATCCTAGAAAGAAGCAAACTCTTGAGAAACTGCTCAAGGTGCCTGAAGTGGCCATTGATAACATTTCTTTCCATCATCCTGAAAATGCTGGAAGATGGAAGTATGCTTGCTTAAAGAGGGTGGCTCTGGAAAGAGAGTTTAATAAAAGTGCTCTTGATTGCAAGGAAATTGTTGACTTGATTAAAGAAGCTGGTCTGATGAAAACAGTTGTGAACTTCTCAAACTGTTATGAAGTTTTGGTGAAAGAGTTTATAGTTAATCTGTCAAATGGCTGTGGGGATAGGAACTCTGCTGACTACCAGACTGTATATGTGAGGGGAAGGAAAGTCAGGTTTTCTCCAAATGTGATCAACAACTTTCTGGGTAGATCTGCTAATACTCAGCCAGAGCTGGAGGAAACTGACAACACCACCTGTCAAACCATCACTGCCAAACAAGTAAGGCATTGGCCTCTAAAGGGAAAACTCTCAGCAAGCAAGTTGAGTGTAAAATTTGCCATCCTGCATAAGATTGGTGCTGCTAACTGGGTTCCAACCAATCACAAATCCACCATCTCTAATGGACTGGGAAGATTTATATATGCAGTACGCGCTCAGGCTACATTTGACTATGGATCATATATTTTTGAGTAGACCCTCAGGCATGCTGAAAGTTATGCTATCAAAGGACCCATAGCCTTTCCCTCCCTGCTGTGTGGAATAATCTCTGACCAATTCCCTGATATTCTAGCTGAAAGAGATGTAGTCTGCAAAAGAGCCCCTGCTCTTGGGTTTCACTACAAACTATTTCAAGGCAGACATGTTCCAGACATTGTCATGACATCTGGTGAGACATCCAATGTCAAGGCCACTTCTCAAAAGGCAACAGTTCTAGCAGTACTAAGAGCTACCTGCAAAGAGCTTGGAGCAAGGAAACAATGCCTGGAAGAGCTGATCTCTCAACTAGAGCAGAACACAGAGGTTGAGGATGAAGGGATAGCTGCTGATGGTGAGGATGTTCAGATGGCAGCTGCTGGTGAAGAAGATTCTGAAGATGGTTCCTTCCACAGTGCTTCTTCTAGAGAAGAAAGCACTTGAGTTGTTGCTCCTTGCCCCTGTTGCTTATGTCTTTACTCTGTCAATTTGTTCTTGTTATTTTTCTTGTTCTTGTGTTGTTTTTCCTAATTTTTGTTTGGGTGATTGTAACTTATTTTTGACAGTATTGTACTCTTGATAATTGTTGGTACCTCCTTTAATTAATTGCTTGATTGCTTGGAGCAATTATATTGGTTCCTTTGACCCTTTATGGCTAAAAAGGGGGAGAAGTATGATTGTGGGATGCTATGGAAAACAGTGGCTTGGACTTTGGGGAATTGTATGGCCTGTTTAAAATTTTGTATGTGGGCAATTGTGGGAATTGTGGGATTTCTGTATGGGTAGAATTTATCTTATCTCTAGGTTCTAGTTTATTTAAGCTTAGAACTAGTTTGTCTTCTGCTGCATATGTACTCTGATAGGTTAAGTAGTTTTAGCCAAAAATGTGCCAAAGGGGGAGTTTGTTAGTGTTTTAAGTTGGCGTCAATTTTGGTAAAACTAGGCTTTAGCAATGTCATGATAGATGTCATGACATTCAGAGATTGAAGATAAATCCTACCTGCTAAGGATGTTAAAAGACAGCCGAATCGAAGCTAAAGTTGCTGAAATTAAAATACCGATGTCATAACATGTTATGACATTCGGTGACATTCTGCTCGAACTGCTTTTTCCCGAGATTTTTCGGAAGTTTGTTGAGTGCTAAATATTGTTTTTCTGTTATTAGAAAGCATGCTCACGTGGCTGCTAGGTTAATCTTAATTAAACCTAAATTGGTTGTTGAAAAGACCATGTTTTTAGGATTAAATTAAGTGAGCCCTAGCTATCTTTATGGAAGCCCAAAACTGAAGTTTCAGGACTTCTTCTATAAAAGGAATTTAACCCTTACAACTGTGTTGTGCCCTTGGAATGTATTGAAGAGATAGCAGCTTGTTTTTGTGTACTGTTAGGATTAGTAATAGTTGGTATTTGTAATTCTAGTTTCTCTTGTGAGCCAAGCAACTATCAATTGATAAGTGCATTGGACTAGGATTTGTTTGTAAGGGTAGTTTATCACTCAAAGCTTTAAAGCACGAGTGTTTGTCTCTTGATTGAAAGCTTTGAAGCGAGATCAAGATAGTTTATTGAAGTGTGTCTTCATAATTCAATTAGTCAATAGGTTGATATCACTGCTGTGATTGAGGGGGAGTGAGTAGGTACGCAGATCTAAGTAGGACTTAGGTTGAAGTTGCATTGGGTAGGTTTTAAGTGAAGGAGATAAACTGGTGGTTTATTCCTGAATTAATTCTACTAATAGTGAATTTCCTCCCTGGCTTGGTAGCCCCCAGATGTAGGTGTAGTTAGACACTGAACTGGGTAAACAACTTATTGTGTTCTTTACTGTTATTTATACTTACTGTGTAAATTGTTAACAGAGTGTCAGATAGTGTGTCATAACATTCTCTGTGACATCACGTATCTGCTACCAGGAATTTCAATTTTGAAATTTTTTCTTGAATCAAAATGGATCTAGGTGAAAAATGGCCATGAAAATGATGAAAAAAGTGATAAAAAACACTTCAAAATTTTTTTGTGTTAGAAAATTTCAAATTTTGACTTTTTGTTGAGTTTTTCACACATTTTTGATTTTTGATGATCATGATGGATAATTTTAAATGCTTTGATGATTGAAAAAATTTGAATTTCAAAAGTTGACCAAAAGTCAAAGTTTGACTGATCTGGACAATTGACTTTTTATCAGATGATTCAGAGTTTCTCTGATGATCAACCATGGCACTTGAGATGTTTTGAATAAAGAAATTAGGTCAAGATATTGCATTGGTTATTTTGAGATCATGGTCTAAGCAATCAGGTCATTCATTGAGCAAAAAGTCAATGATACACCATCCTCGATTAAAACCCTAGTTTGGTCGATTCATGATAGATCTTGAGGAAATGATGGGAATTTGAAGATCAAATATTGATGATTGATGAAGATATATCATTAGAGGTGAATGGAGACTCAAACCCTAATTGATCACATCTTGAACTGATGAAAGATTTTAATTCAAAACCCTAATTTGGCTCAAGTAGCACACACAAGCTAACTTGTTCTGAAACTTGTTAGTGATGCAATGATGCATATGTGAATGATATGAGATGGTATCTTTGGTCAAAAATTGGGGTATGACAATAAGACTAAAACTAAAATTCATACTAAAGGACAAACAATAAAACCATATAGTTGATACATGCATTGTCTTTCCCTTAATGTATGAGAGACATGCAACTTAAGTACTTTTCCCCCTTTTTTGGATACTTTTGGGGTTGCTTCCACAAAGATGACTTATTTAGATAACTTTTCCTTTTTAGAATCTGATTCGGAAGTGTGTTGAAAATTCTTGAAAGAGCAAGAAAACATGCCACATATGATTGTTACTGATCGTGATACCACACTAATTAATTTGATTGTAAAAGTGTTTCCTATATCATATTCTTTATTCTACAGTTATCATATAACAAAAAATGTGAGAGGTAGACCTAATTCTACGATACGGACAAAACAAATCAAGGGTGAAGAAGAAAAAATGGTCAAAACTAGTCATATTTTGGAAGGAATAATGGATGTATAAATGTTATAAAAAATTTCTACATGACTTATAGTGTTCTTGCAGGAAAAACCTTATTAAAGTGATTTTAGGGATTTGGAAGCTCAAGTGTCGTAACTCAAGTTCCAAGCTTGTGATTGTCTTGCTTATCCCGCTGGCGGGAGCCCTATTTATACCATTCCTTCCTTGAAGCTAAATCTTTCCTTCCGTAACGGCCACAGCCCATTAATCATGGCCTTGAAGGCAAGGAGTTAGCTGTTACAGCTTGTAATCATTCACTAGTAACGCCTCATAAAGACTCTAGGAACTCTTCATCTTCAAAACGCCTATTCAATCGTTCATACTCGAGTACCGAGCTACACCTCGGACCTAGGCCGTCCTCGTGTCTTTCCCCGAGATCCAAGTCGGACATAGATCTCCTCTTTGATGGTCGAGACCTATCTCGGATCCTTCCATCCAGGCATCCATCTCAGCTGAGGATTTTGTGCATGATCATATAGGTCTAATTTTTCATACAGTTCAGAAAGGTTTGCATGAAATACTCATATTTCTTGAAATGTTGAAAGCATTATATTTGACTATATGAAGGAGAAAATTATTTGTGCACGGATTGATCAGATTATAAAATTTGGAAATACTACAACTAATTGAGTTGAATCTACTCATACTATATTTATAAACTAGTTATGAAATATTAAAGGAAATTTTTGTAAAGGCTCGTAATAAGTGAATCAAATGGTTCAAATCAACATAGAGAGATGTAAGTATAAAGTGCAACATAAGACGAAGTGAATGAATTAGGTTTTAAGACGTTTTCTAATTTTTAGACAATGTCATGGTTCATTTTATTTTTTCGGAAGATGTGTTAAAGCAATAAAAATAAAGCGCAGTAAGTAAATTGACACACGATATATCTTGTTTCCCCTTACCAAACAAGGGTAGTCCAATCTTCTCACACCGCATTAGATATTTCACTATGTTAGATATTTGTACAAACATACAATGTATGAAGAACAATTTTATACTCGAATGATTTGTTTAAGTGCATATGATCTCATTGGATAGTTATTGACTCCAGGATAACAAGTTATAGAGTCCAGACTAGTGAAATTTCTGGACTCTGAACTCTGGACATCAAACACACTCTGAACCAATAGAGAATACAAGATGTGTTTATAAATAAATGTGCATCTAAAAGCATCAAGTCTAATCGTGAAAGGATCTTATCTAGAATTACTTTGATGATTCAAGACTCTAAAGTCTCAATAATCTCAACATTCTGAAGACTTTATGATCAAGCTTCATTCAAATTTATTAAGAAGCCTATTACTTAAGAAGTTAACTGAAGAGAGATAACAACTCTTATCAAGCTTCAAAAACTTTATTTAGAAGCCTCTGACTCAATAAGTTACGTAAAAGAAGAAAGTGAGTTTGAATTCTGATAAAGCTTCAACAACATATATTCATAAGACTCTGACTCAAAATATTATTACTGAAGGAAGTTAATGTGGACATATTATAATTAGGCAGCATCGTTATACTCTACAACTCTACAAAAGAATTATGCGTCACTACCAACTTTTTCAATATGCCAAGCGCCATTGTACTACTATGAATCAAACGTCTTCTTGTAGCTATGATTTGTGAAATTCCAACTTAACCTTCCAATAGATATAGTCTTCATCTATATAAAGGAGATATTGAAGCATTGGAAAACAAGAACGCAAAGAACCACAACGTACATATTCAAAGAAAAAATAACGAGAACACAAAGTTGAGAAACTACACAAAAAAGAAAGTTGTTATTAAATTGAAAGATTTCTAACTTTCATTATTTGTAAATCTTTTTGTATTGAAACTATGTGTATTATCTTTTCAAAAAGCAACTTGTAAACCTAAAACCTTGTAATATTAACCAGTTAGTTAATTTCCTTGAGTGTCTAAGTGTTTAGTCAGATTACTCAAGCAGTCATTAACATGTTGTGTTAGTTCCATGATATTATGATTGGCATGAATTTTGCTAAAACATAGTTTTGAACTGATGTTGAGCAAGATGTCACAACATCTTGACCAAGTGTCATGACAGTTTCTACTGTTATGTATACATGAAAGATGTTGAACCAAATATCTTGACATATTGGCCTATTGTACATCAGGCGCTTCTGTTATATCTTTTCTGACATATTTGATTTAATATTGTAAGATCCTATTGGATATATCTCACTGAATTTTGCAAGTCAAGAAGATTTTATCAAGAACAGTGCAAAATTGATTCAATTTCATTAAAAAGGATCTTGGGTACTTTTCAGGAAACTTTGAAGATTTGTTTCAATTTTAATGTGAAGATCTTGCAGATGATTTAAAATAGAAGATTGGATTTGATTTTAAAAGTACAAGTCCGTACTAAAAAGAGTATATAAATAAGGACTTAAAATAGCAATCATTCACATTGAAGAAACCACGGGTGCAATATAACAGTTTTGGGTTTAGGGAGTCTTTTAAGGTTTTAGTGTTTTAATTTGTATATCACTCATGTATCTTTTGATAAATTGAGGTAGACTGATTATTACTTGATTATTAATCAAGTAACTGTTCTCACTCATGAGCTTTTAAGCAAAAAGTTGAGTATTGTTCTTGGTTGAAGCTTTAAGCAAAACTAAGTACGTTTTATTTGAAGTGTAATCTTCAATTTGGTTATTTTGGCTCTAGTCACGGGTGTGTGACTCTAGGTATCACTGAGGTAATTGGAAGTGAGAGAGGGATCTCATATCTAAAGGTGTCTAAATAGAAGTTGCACAAGGTAGTGATTAGGCTAGAAATTGTAAACTGTGATTGTTTAGGCTTTTAACTAATACTATCATAGTGATTTTCCTTCATGGTTTGGTAGCCCCATAGTAGGTGACGTTGCACTAAAATAGATTAACAATTGATTCTGTTGTTTAATTTTTTGTAATTTGTTTTATGCATAATATCCAGTTTTAGCAAGTGTTTTTTGTCTGCAGATAATGTCATATTATCTGTGTTGACATTGTGTTGGCATTAGGTCATCAATATTGACATCTATATTCCAAGTGCCAATATTTAAATTGGCATCAAAGCAGACACCATGTTCTATTAATTAGGTGATTTCCATGGAGAATATTTATGGTACTATGGACAAGGAAGGAGGATACAATAACATACCTCACATGTTAGATGGTTTAAATTATGATTGGTGGAAGGTTAGAAAAGTGGTTTTCATGTATGATGAGGAGGATAAATCAGGTATTGGAAATTCCAAATCTTTGAATGTCCTATTCAATGGAGTGGAAAATAATTTTTTCAGGTTAATTAATACATGTACTGTAGCCAATGATGCTTAGGATTTCTTAGGACAACTCATGAGGGTACATCTAAAGTGAAGATGTCAAGACTTCAACTTCTCACTACTAAATTTGAGAATTTAAAGATGAGTGATGTTGAAACCATCCAGGACTATCATCTGAAGGTTCTTGAAATAGAAAATGCATCTAGTGCCTTGTGAGAAAAGATGTCAAAAGAAAATCTTGTTAGGAAGATTCTTAGGTCTTTACCTAGGAAATTTTATATGACGGTAACAACCATTGAAGAAGCCCAAGATATCAACAACATGAGAGTAGATGAACTTGTTGGGTCACTTCAAACTTTTGAATTAGGTATTAATGAAAGAACTGAAAAGAAGAACAAAATCATAGCTTTTGTATCCAACACTGAAGATGAATATCATAAATGTGACCTGGATATTGATGAAGGAATTTCTAAAGCTATTGTGCTTCTTGGGAAGCAATTTAATAAGGTGCTGAAGAGTATAAAGTCAAGACCAAATGTTAAGAATATTTTTCCTGACATCAGCATGAGCAATAAGGTTCAAAGAGAAGGAATAACATAGGATAAGCCAAATCAAGGAAAAGACATCCATTGCCATGATTGTTAGTGTTTTGGTCATATGAGGCCAAAATGTCCATTATTTCTCAAAAAACAGAAGAAGGCCATGTTTGATGATGATTCTGAGAGTGAAACTGATAAGGAAATTGCTAGACAAGTGATTATCTTAATTGGTAGAAAATTGTGTGTAAATAAGATATTAGAGGTATTCCTAAGCTCAAAATTAACTAGTAGAAGATTAGATCTGAAAGGTATGAAGAAGATTGTGTCTAAACAAGCTATTAGAGGAATTCCTAAGCTCAAAATTAAGGAAGGAAGAGTCTGTGGGGAGTGTCAAAGCACTCCAGAGGAGAATAATAATGTGATTGTCAAGGTTAAAAGTGAACATGACAAGAAGTTTGAGAATGCAAAATTTTATGAATTTTGTGATACTAAAGGAATTAGTCATGAGTTCTCTTATTCAATCACCTCTCCACAAAATGGAATTGTTAAGCAAAAGACTAGAGCTATAAAAGAATCAACTAGAGTCATGCTTTATGCTAAGCAATTTCCATTAAAGTTTTGGATTGAAGCTATGAATACTGCATGCTAAATTCATAATAGGGTAACCTTGAAAGGAGGTACTTTAACTAATTTCTATGAGTTATAGAAAGGAAGGAAGCCTACAATCATATATTTTCATACCTTTGGAAGTAAATGTTATGTGTTAATTGAAAAAGATCAAAAGGTAAGAAGGACCCCATAAAGGATGAAGGGGTATTTTGAGTTACTCTTCAAGCATGAGAGCTTATAGAGTATTTAACTTCAAGACTGGAATGACAATTAAATCTATCAGTGTGGTAATTGATAACTCAGTTACTGAGCAAAGGATGGATGTTGAATACAATGTTGGAACATCCTGTGTGCATACCGATAAGGAAGTAAGGGAGGTAATTTGTGAATTCACAAACACTTTATCATTGATTTATCTAGCCAACAATGGTTTCTCTACTATTGATTAGATAGAGCAATCCAAGGAACTAATTTTAAGTTGCCTCAATGAATAAGACATCAATGAATTCAATGAGAAAATATCAAATTCATTTATTATTTCTAAGATTGAACCAAGGATGTATCCTACTATTCAAGAAAGGAAAATCTAGAACTAGATCATCATAATCAATTTTTATGGTGTGTCTTACTCTTTCAGCATGAAAGAATTATGCAAGTAAAAATTGGATAGTAGTATTGATGGATGTTTCTTCTTGAGAAACAATTTGATTATTTCTCAAGATGAATATGGTGGAACAAACTTGTTGGGAGGAAAATTGGTATGGATTAAATAAATTTTGAAGGAAGATAATGTCAAGCAAAATGTCATGACATTACATTGTGAAGATATGAATAACATCGAATATCTCATTCAATATGATTGTAACAATAACCTTCATAGTCACAATAAAATAATCAAGAATCTTGTTGATGGAAAGGTTGTAACTTTGGAGCATATGGACAATAAGGAACAACTAAATTGTTATGTTTAAAGCAAATCATGTTGAGATCAAAATGAGAGGGATTGGAACTTGCACTATTGAGGAGTTATGAAAATAACTGGAATGGAGGAATACATTAAATACCTTGTCATTCCTCTATGTTATGAGGCATGATATGCCTAAGTTAATTTCTAGTGTTGAAGGGTGGAATAAAAGAGCTCTGCAAGGTCAAATGGCTGATGACAACACCAAGGAGTGCATAAGGATCTTTGACAAGGGAAAGAGGTTGAAGACCACCAGAGGTTGTTGAAGTTTATGTGTTTCCATATTCTATTGTGTGCTTTCATATGTGTTTATTGCTTGTGTGCAATGTATGTGCTTCCAATTTTTTATTTTACATTTACTCTAATTTTTGTTAATTTTTGGCTAAAAGGGGGAGTAAAGTGTTAATACTTCTGTTTGTCTTGATGTTATGACACATGTATTAACATGTTGACTAGCATGCTGATAAGACTCTACTACTTCTAAGGATGGAGTATTGCATGTGTTTGCTTTCTATGTGCAACTATTTAGGGGGATTATGATAGTCTGTCATGCTTGTTTGGTGCTTTTGCTTCCGCTGCTACTGCTGTTGGTGATTTGTGTGCAAGATTTCTTATAAGATGTTCTAACATCCTACCTGTTGGAGCTATATGTGAAGCTCCTGGTGTGAGGTTGTTTTATCTTCTGCTGCATGTGCCTCTGATGTGCGAACTTGGCCAGTTCATATTCAGGTGATTTGGGTTTTCCGATGAGGAGGAGTACTGGTCATGTGTGACAAGGGAAGTTTGAACCTGTTTGTTATGTTTAGCTCTTGTGTTGTATTGGAGTTGTGTTGTGTGTTGTCATACCATATATCTGGACATCTTGAGTTTTGAAGATGGTGTTATGTAATTGTAATATAATCTCTAATATATCTTTCTGTTGTAGTTTGTACAAAGTTTACACATTTTGCATGTAACTTATGTTTTTGGTTATGCTTTTATTCCTCTCTCCAGAATAATTGTGCTAAGGTTGTTTTAACCAAAATTTTCCAAAAGAGGAGATTGTTAATTCTATCCTTTTATGACGGCATAAATTTTTCTAAAACATAGTTCTGAACTGATGTTGAGCAAGATGTCAAAACATCTGGACCAACTTTCATGACAATTTCTACTGTCATGTAAACTAGAAAGATGTTGAACTAGATATCTTGACATCTTGGCCTATTGCACATCTGGCGTTTCTGTTATATCACTTGACATATTAGATTTGATTCTGTAAGATGCTATTGGATATTTAACATTGATTTTCGCAAGTCAAGAACATTTTATTAGGAACAATGCAAAATTGAGCCAATTTCATTAAAAATGATCTTGGATACTTTTTAGGAAACTTTGAAGATTTGTTCCAATTTTTATGTAAAGATCTTGCAGTTGATTTAAAGTAGAAGATTGGATTTGATTTGAAGAGGTCAAGCCCATACTGCAAGAGTCTATAAATAAGGACTTGCTAAACCTAAAATAGCAAGCATTCACATTGAAGAAATTATGGGTGCAATATAAAGGTAGGGTTTTGGTAGTCTTTTAATATTTTAGTGTTTTTATATGTATGTCACTCATGTATCATTTGATATTGAGGTAGACTGATTGTTACTTGATTGTTAATCAAGTTATTATTCTCACTCATTAGCTTTTTGATGTGGTATTTACACAAGTGCACTGACCTATCAAAGTACTATAAACGATTGTCGAACCCACAAAAACCAATAGTAAAGCTATCACTTTTTATGGTTACGGTGTTTACCTAAGGCTAATAAAATAATGATTGGAGTTGAGCCAATAACGTAAATAAAAGACTTAAATTAATATCTGAAATGCAATGTTGGAATATGGATCTCATCAATTTGTTGGAACTCTTGTTGTTCTTAAATTGAATTTCTATGGGACAATATTTCCTACTTTGAAAAAATTAATTGAACAGAAACTGTCGCTTTCACGTATTCAAAACCAATTTTTATTATCTAAATTATACCATCCACTATCACGGTGTTATGTGTTGTTGTGTTAAAGAAATAAAACCTATTTTAAAGTAATTAGACTCCCTACTTAGTTGAAAAGTGATTTGGATTGGAAATTTAAATTAAAAGGGTTCCAGGCTTTCGCTCAGGTAACCGAATCTTAAACCTATAAACGTGCGCTTTCGTAAGTAGTTTTAAAACCACTTTCTAGAAATATTAGATTCTCCTAATTGATTAACAAATTTCTATAGGTGGGTTGGCCACACATCAACCTTCGAGGCTTTGGGATTTTTTTTGAAAGAAAGTATTTCGAAGAACGGTTCTTTCTGTTTACCCTTATTTGTTCACTGGCACGCGCAATGGTTTGAACTATTGGGAATGGATTAAAGGGTAACTGTGTTGATTTTTTCCCCAAGCATCAGACTGGGAGTAATTTCCTACTAGGAAGACCTTTCTCAAAAAGACTTGTTTCAGAAGAAACATTTGATGAATTTTACCAAAGACAAATGTTATCTCGACGGAAGTATTCCTCATGATAAATTATATATTTAGGATGAAGGAGATATTATTATTTTGTAACTTAAAATAAGAAATAAATACTAAAATTAAAATATATGATTGTTTTGTATGCAAGCATACTATCGCAAAAAATTTAAAATTTGACACATTTAGATTATAACTCAAAACACTTCATATAATAGTTGTCACAATTAATTTACTATTCTCAGATAAACCTACACAAATCCTTCAAAAGTTTAAGACAATTAAAAAGAATAATTACTCACATTCATATAGACATCTTGGATCACAAAAGTTGTGACAACTATTAGAACAAATGTATAAACTAATTTAGCCATAGTTTCTCCTCAGAATTGAGAGTTATATAGAGACAAATTTTAACACAATTCAATTAATTTTATTTACTATTTCTAATTTTAATGTTCTGTTTATCTGGACGGATTTTAATTTAAATTAAAATAAACAAGTAAAAAAATTAATGTTGTATTATATTAAATTTGAAAAACTATACAATTATCAATTATTGATATAAATGGACGATGAGTCTTTAGTTTTTGATTTTTGTGTTTTTTACGTTTGTTTTTATAGTATTTGGTTGACTTCTGTCTTTATTGGGTTGTTTTTTTTATTTTCTTTTGTAGTTATTTTTTGCTTTTCAGATTGTACTTTATATGTAATTTTTTTAATTAAATTAGAAAATAGCTTTTTTAATTTATTAATTGTATTTAAAATTTAATACTTTTTTTTATTTGTCAAAATATTTTATATATTTGTTGCATAGAGATATTTGGGTTCTAAATTCTATTTTATATATTTATTGATAGATGTAGATGACTAATTCCTAATAATTAGAATACTAGTGTGGTTGGTTGTCTTATGTTTGTTTTATCTACTAATTAGTTGAAATTTCTTAAGCCTAATCCTAAGAAATGGAACAAAGAGATATTTCACAATATTCATATTAAAGTCACTCAAACTACTAATTAAGTTAACATGATATAAAGTTTAATTAATTGTGCATTTTACAGTGATGATATTGGATCGAAGGAAAAATCCTCAACTTCTGCTAGATAAGACATTGCAAATGTAAAACTAGTTTTGGAGGAACAAGGTAAGGCATAAGTGGTTTAAGGATGGTTATATAAATACAAAATATTTCCAAAATATAGTCAAATGGAGATATGATAGTAACAAAATAATTAAACTGGTGGGACAAGGAAATTTTCTTAGAGGAGGAATAACGAACATGTATGAGTGAATGAGGAGGAATACGTCTGTTGTTTCTCTAGAAGCTTTGGAATTAGCCTTTTTTGAGCTCTAATTCTAAACAAAAAGAAAGTAGTCATTTGAAAAAGTAACAATAACATTGATCTTAAAGAAGATTTAAAATTTAGAATGAATCGTCAAGAAATCTACTGCCAAAGATATAAAACTGCACAACCATCCAATAAACAATTTCGCTCTTCAAAACTGCTTGTCTTTCATGACAATAATTTCCCTAACTTCTCTATATTAAATGTGAAACTTATAGTAAATTGTTATAATCTTAACACGGTAACACGTGTGCAGTTTCAAAGCACTATTAGTATATTAAAAGTAAACCATTCTTTTCTTGAAGTTTTACATCTCTTTTCTTGAAATTCCAGATGCCCCATTCATCAAGTTTCAATTACCTTCTTTTTTAAAGTTTCAACCTCCTCTTCCTCCAGCAAATTCATCATCAGGTTCATTAAGCAAGGTGACATTCAAACCTACTCCACCCACCATTCGACGTCATGTATCTACTACTGCTGCTGAAGCTGCTAGAGTTTCGCCTCTTCCTCCCCCTTCTCCTCAAGCAGATTCATGGTTCTTAGCATCATCTTCTAACCATATAAAAAATTATTCTGTTAGACGATAGGTTACGACTTAGATGGGGTTGAATTGATTGCTAATGAAATTTATTTTGATTAAAATATATTTAAAATTTTTAACTATGGCATACAGAAACATTCCCTGATCGACAATCGTCTATCACAAACTGTTATCGAAAAGATCATATATGCATTAAATTGTATAGAAAATTGATCAATATATTTTCAACATTAACTTTTAAATAAAAACAAACAATATCTAATAACTTTCAAGTAAAAACTAATTTAAGCAATTTTTCAAACACTTAGTGTTAAATCAATTCAAATCATATTTTTCTTTGATCTGAAAAACTAATTGCACTTGTATAGATTGCAATAAACTTAAATTACACACTGCTACAAAAAACACTTTTAACCTCGGATGCAAAATACATTTTACCTCAGGTAAAAAAGCGAGGTAGCAAAGGGAGTCATGATAAGTCACCACTTATCACCTCAGTGATATGATAACCGAGAGGTAAAGTTATACGCACATGAGTTCGAATTCTAGCAACACCCCTATCAAGTCTTTTTTATACAATAATAATAAAAATAATAATAACACTTTCAAGAATTATTATATTTTAATTTCTTTTATTTTATTATTTTAACTTTATGGCCATCAATTATTTGTCACTCTTATCTCTTCATCTGGTTCTAATCAACATTAATAATCAAATAGCAATATTTGCATGACCATTAATATAGATACAATATAAATTTGGTTCATTTTTATTAATAATCAAATAACAGAGAAATGCATTGACAGAGATCTATCCATTTGCATAAACAATACAATAATTAAGGACATTTGGGTCCTCCTTCCGTATTTTTCCAGTTATTATAGCATGGACATTCTTCCTTATGACCATATGTTCCAGACGGAACACACAAACATTTTGCACAACAAATGTTACAATATCTTAAACATTCCTTCTTGTGTATAGTTGCTGAACATCGCACATTACATGCACCCGCACACTCTGAAGAAATAAGAACAAAATTTTAATAGTGAGCAATATTGTGTTTCTCATATGATTGTTACAAGAATATTGTTTTAAAGAAATAATAGGTAGAACTTATACCTTCAAGATGAAGAGATCCTTCTCCACCAGCCTGTAGATTTTTATTTAAAAAATAAATAAAGTTATGTTAGTGTGAGTAAATTCAAAATTCAAAATTATATATTTAGGATGAAGGAGATATTATTATTTTGTAACTTGAAAATAAGAAATAAATTCTAAAAGTAAAATATATGATTGTTTAGTACGCAAGCATACTACCGCAAAAATTTTAAAATTTGACACATTTAAATTATAACTCAAAATACTTCATATAATAGTTGTCACAGTTAATTTACTATTCTTAGATAAACCTACACAAATTCTTCAAATGTTTAAGATAATTAAAAAGAATAATTACTCACATTCACATAGACATCTTGGATCACAAAAGTTGTGACAACCATTAGAAGAAATGCATAAACTAATTTAGCCATAGTACTTTGGCTGGTATTTTAATCTCAATCTTGTTTTGTACAAAGTTTCTCCTCAGGATTGAGAGTTATATAGAGACAAATTTTAACACAATTCAATTAATCTTATTTACTGTTTCTAATTTTAATGTTCAATTTATCTGGACAGGTTTTAATTTAAATTAAAATAAACAAGAAAAAATTAATATTATATTAAATTTGAAAAACTATACAATTAACAATAAATTGATATATATGGACAGTGAGTCTTTAGTTTTTGATTTTCTATGTTTTTTATGTTTGTTTTTATTATATTTAGTTGACTTCTGCCTTTATTGGGTTGTTTTCACTATTTTCTTTTGTAGTTATTTTTCGCTTTCTAGATGTACTTTATATGTAAGTTTTTTAATTAAATTAGATTTTTTATTTATTAATCGATTTTAAAATTTAATATTTTTTTTTAATTTGTCAATATATTTTATATATTTATTGCATAGAGATATTTGGGTTCTAAATTGTATTTTATATATCTTTTGATAGATGTAGACGACTAATTCCTGATAATTAGAAAGCTAGTGTGGTTGGTTGTCTTATGTGTCTTTTATCTACTAATTAGTTGAAATTTCTTTAACTTGTTAGTTTTGTAGATTGACAACAATTTTGGTAAAACATTCTGCTCATAAATGCCATGAAGAATAATGTATCAACAAATTTTACGAAGATGTCACAGCAGATGTCCTAATATATGCTACACACCTGAACTGCTTTTTAGTTCGGAAATTTTAGGAGTCTGATTGTTTTAAATTGTATGCTTGGATTAAACAACCTTTGTAACATTCTTCTGAAACATTATTGGAGAACTTTTATCCTACTTTCATGGAGAAAGTATAGGACTCAGTGAAGACTTAATGTGAAGCAACCCTAGCTGTTGTCAACATATAAAATGGCTGCTAACCCTGTTTACAGAGTTGGCCATTCCAGAAGAATATTGAACGTACTATTTTAAGTTTTTGGTTGTAAGTCTTTGTTGGTTGTTATTTGTGACCCACTCTAGTATTGTTTAATACTTGAGGTGGACGTTAGTTGAGTTATAATTTATTAATCATCAATAAGCTTTGAAGCAACGATGATTATGTGTCTTTGAAGTGTGTCTACAAGTTTTGTGTTATTGTTAATTGTCACCGTGTGTGACTGAGGGGAGTGAGAGGGGTTTCTCATATCTAAGAAGGTATTAGGTAGAAGGATCATTGGGTATTGATTAAGTGAGGGGGTGTAAATGGGGAAGTTTAACTCCAAATTAATACTACTAATAGTGGACTTCATCCCTGACTTGATAGCCTCCAGATGTAGGTGCGTAGCACCGAACTGGGTAAACAATTCAGTGTGTTATTTAGTTTTCTGCATTTAATTTTGATACTATTAATTGTTTATCCAACAAATATTAGTGTCGTGACATCACCTTCGACATCTCATATCTGATACCAGAATTTCAAAACCTATTCCTAAGAAATGGATAAAGATATATTTGACAATATTCATCTTAAAGTCACTCAAACTACTAATGAAGTTAACATGATATAAAGTTTAATAATTTCTGCATTTTACAATGATGATATTGGATCGAAGGAAAAATCCTCAACTTCTGCTAGATAAGACATTGCTAATGTAAAACTACTTTTGGAGGAACAAGGTAAGGAATAAGTGGTTTAAGGATGGCTATAGAATTACAAGTTTTTTATAACATAGTCAAATTGAGATATAATAGTAACAAAATTATTAAACTAGGACATGAAATTTTTTTTAGAGGAGGAGCAACAAATATGTATGAGTGAATGAGGTGGAATACGTATGTTGTTGCACAAGAAGCTTTGGAAATAACCTTTTTTGAACTCTAATTCTAAACAAAAAGAAAGTAGTCATTTGAAAAAGTAAGGATAACATTGATCTTAAAGAAGATTTAGAATTTAGAATGAATCGTAAAAAAATCTATTGCCAAAGATATAAAACTAGAAAACTATCCAATAAACCGTTTAGCTCAACAAAACTGCTTGTCTTTCCTGACAATAATTTCCCTAACTTCTCTGTATAAAATGTGAAACTTGTAGTAAATTGTTAAAATCTTAACACACTAACACGTGAGCAGTTTGAAACCACTATTAGTATAATACAAGTAAACCATTATTTTCTTCAAGTTTTACACCTCTTTTCTTGAAATTCCAGATGCCCCACTCATCAAGTTTCAACTACCTTACTTTTTAAAGTTTTAACCTCCTCTTCCTCCAGAAAATTCATCATCAAGTTCATTAAGCAAGGTGACATTCAAACCTACTCAATCCACCATTCGACGACATATATCTATTGTTGCTGCAGAAGTTGCTAGAGTTTTGCCTCTTCCTCCCCTTCTCCTCAAGGAGAAGACGATTCAGGGTTGTTAGCATCATCTTCTAACGCTATACAAAATTATTCTGTTAGAAGATAGGTTATGACCTATATTGGGATGAATTGATTGCTAATGAAATTTATTTCGATTAAAATCTATTTTAAAAATTTAACTATGGCATGCAAAAACATTCCCTGATCGACAATCGTCTATCATGAACTGTTATCGAAAAGATCATATATGCGTTAAATCATATAGAACTTATTTGTTTGATGAGTAAATTAGTCAATATATTTTCAACAATAACTTTTAAATATAACCAAACAATATCCATTAAAATATCAAGTAAAAATTAATTTAAGCAATGTTTTGAACACTTAATGTTAAATCAATTCAAATAAAAAAATTTCTTTGATTATGTTGCAATGAAAAACCAATTTCACTTTTATAGATTGCAATCAACTCAAAAAACACACTGCCACAAAAAGCGCTTTTAACGTCAGATGCAAAATACATTTTACCTCAGCTTGAGAAGCGATGTAGCAAAGGGAGTCACGATAAGTCACCACTTATCACCACGGTGCTACGATAACCGAGAGGTAAATTTATACGCACACGAGCTCGAATTCTAGAAACTCCCGTATCAACTCTTTTTTTATACAATAATAATAATAACACTTTGAAGAATTATTATATTTTAATTTCTTTTATTTTATTATTTTAACTTGATGGCCATCAATTATTTGTCACTCTTATCTCTTCATCTGGTTCTAATCAACATTAATAATCAAATAGTAATATTTACATGACCAATAATATAGACACAATACAAATTATGTGCATTTTTATTAATAATCAGATAACAGAAAAATGCATTGACAGAGATCTATCCATATGCATAAAAAATACACAAATTAAGGATATTTGGATCCTCCTTATGTATTTTTTCAGTTATTATAGCATGAACATTCTTCCTTATAATCATATGTTCCAGACGGAACACACAAACATTTTGCACGACAAATGTTACAATATCTTAGACATTATGTATAGTTGCTGAACATCGCACATTTCATGCACCCGCACACTCTGAAGAAATAAGATCAACATTTTATTAGTGTGAAATAGTGTGTTTCTCATATGATTGGTACAAGAATATTGATTTTAAGAAATAATAGCTAGAACTTATACCTTCAAGATGAAGAGGTCCTTCTCCACCAGCCTATAGATTTTTATTTAAAAAATAAATGAACATATGTTAGTATGAGTAAGTTCAAGATTATAAATTATATATTTAGAAAGAAGGGGATATTATTATTTTTTAACTTAAAAATAAGAAAAAAAATTGTAAAAGTAAAATATATGACCATTTTGAACGCAAGGCGTACTACCGAATAAAATTTAAAATCTGACACATTTAAAGTATAACTAATAACACTTTATACAATAGTTGTCACAATGACAAAATTTGATTTCTCTTTAATTTACTCTTCTTAGAAAAGCCTACACAAAATCTTCAAAGATTTAAGATTGATAAAAAGAATAATTACTCAAATTCACATAGATATCTTGGATCACAAAAGTTGTGACAATGATTAGATGAAATGCATAAACAAATTTAGCCAAAGTATTTTTACTGGTAATTTAATCTTAATATTGTTTTGTACAAAGTTCCTCCTTAGGATTCATAGTTATATAGAGGCAAATGTTAACATAATTCAATTAATCTTATTTACTATTTCCAGTTTTAATGTTGTAGGATTCATAGTTATATAGAGGCAAATGTTAACATAATTCAATTAATCTTATTTACTATTTCCAGTTTTAATGTTGTATTTATCTGGACAGGTTTTAATTTAATTTAAATTAAATTAAATTAAACAGTAAAAAAAAATAATGTTATATTATTTTAAATTTGAAAAACAATACAATTAACAATAAATTGATATATATGGACGGTGAGTCTTTAGTTTTTGATTTTCTATGTTTTTCTATGTTTGTTTTTATAGTATTTAGTTGACTTCTGCCTTTATTGGTTTGTTTTTCTTATTTTCTTTTGTAGTTATATTTCACTTTCTAGATTGTACTTTATATGTTATTGATCAGGTGTATTGATCAAAATCTGAGATGGACCGAGGAGATTATGATGATCGTCGAACTGAAATTGTTGGAGATGAGGGGGTGTACCTGCAAGACACTCTGATGCTAAAATAAGAGAGGGAAACTCAAGGTACAAGGAAATATTAGGGTTTTAAGGTTGGATAGTGGATATATGGCCCTCACAAGTGTGAGGGTTTATATAGTTTCCTTGATGCGTGACCGTTGGTCCCTATTTTCGGGTCGAGATATTTGGGTCTGCAAAAATAGGTAAGTGTCAAGACTTGGTCAAAGAAGGCAACCACGCTTGAAACTAGCCGTTATGTCGACCAAGAAGGTGCCACTGAGTAGGGGTGTCATGGAATGTAACTTATTTATCTACTCGACTATGATCGAGCGGAAGGAACGAGGTCTATTCACGACGAGAGCCTATATGGTGGTCGTCTTTACCCGAATCCCTTGGGATTATTCAAATATGCTTGCTCGACCTTAGGCCCGATAGTAGTAAGCGATGATGTGGCCCAATAGCCATTGGGGCAGTTCAGAATAATAGCCCCCCAAGTCGTTGCGTCCGGGCACAGAGGTGACAACTTGAATTCGAAGTTCCGCTCAAGTACCGTCTGTACGAGGAGAAGGATCGTCTCATGGGGAGAGGAACCGTTTTGTTGGAATTTGGAAAATGTAGAATTTGGAGAGTTTGCTGCCACGTGACCTCGAGTCATGTGCATTGATGTCTGTAGGCCTAGGGAGTAAGGTGTAATGATGAAACCTTTAGGTTCCCTAGGTGCGTGTTGTGTCATGTGAGAGAGGGTGGCCAATAAAATGAAGGGGGACATTTCATATACATTTTTCATTCGCTTAGTCTCTTGGTCGACACA
The DNA here is from genome assembly GCA_021764765.1 of Vicia sativa. Lineage (NCBI taxonomy): Eukaryota > Viridiplantae > Streptophyta > Magnoliopsida > Fabales > Fabaceae > Vicia > Vicia sativa. The sequence continues at coordinate 130,017,272 of CM038792.1, forward strand.
GTCTGATCATTCCCGACTCAGTTAATTTTTGTTCGACAAGGTTTTTCGCATAACTCAGGGTAGGGTGGTTTCTGCCGTTAGCCGCTGTTCCGCTCTCTCTTTACAGTCTCATTCCTTTCAACTGATACGTTTTTGATTCCTTATGTTAAATTTGTTTATAGATTTAAGATTTTTAAGCTTTCTTAGAAGTGTATGCGGTTAGGGATTTAGTTTAGGGAGTTTTGTTGGTGGTGGACGGTGGTTCTACCACCTCTGAGTGTTGTGCTATGTCGAGGATTTTTTGTGAGTCTCCAATTGTTACAACCGAGTTAGGGAGTTGGGATTCCTAGTGAAGCTTGAGCCATTTTCTGGGAAGCTTGTGCTCACGGGTGTAGTTGATTTGGGTGGCATTTTATCCATAGTCGAGGACACTATTCGCAGGCTTCAAGCTTTTACTGTTGTAAAGTGAGGGCTCTAGTCGGGGAGTGGGTCCTCATTTCGCCAAGCCCTTTCATTTGAATAACGATGGAAGGGTGGATTTGACGATTGTGTCGAGCTCACCTTTTTCCTTTGCTTTTCAAGTATAATGGCAGGTGTTGAAGAAGACTTTCGAGGGGAGTCTGATGGTTCTGGTTAGAGTTCTTCCGGGTTTTCCTCTATGGAAGGGAGCACACTGGGTACCGTCGAGGTGCTTAGGGAGGTCCAGGGGTGGCCCATGACAGCTGATGATAGACCAACAGGGCCCGTGGGAGAAGGAGGCTAAGGGCCTCCCGTTGCTCAAGAGATGGAGGTCGACTAAGACGATCCTTCCGTCTGGGTGGCTCCAGATCCACGGGGGCAAGTGTCGTATTTTGTTAAGTACCAAAACAATGTCTTCATGGCTGTAGATCCAATCATAGAGATCGAAAGGGCCGAGGGGGCCGATGAACCCGATGAGGAATGGGCTATATATATTCTGGTTTAAGAGCCTAGGATCTGTTCGAGATATGATGCTCGTCAGGTTCCGATGTATGATATTCGTTTCAGGGAAATGGTATTTCGACTTTCCTTCACTGACTTACAGGTGGCCTTTTCTGACATTTGCGCCTTGCTCCTTCTCAACTCCACCCGAATGCGATTGCCTTTTTGCGGGGGTTCCAGATCGTATGCAAGCATCTGGGAGTCGGTGCCACTCTCCCTCCGTTTTTCTACTGTTTTCATCTCTAGAGGGGCGCACACAAAACTCCTGCGGGACCCAGTGGGAGTGGGTGACCCTGAAGCAGCAAAATGGAAAGTTGTTCAAGACTTAATTGGAATCCATCAGTTTCTTCAAGAACAAGTATGTGCTTATTCAGCCCAAGTCGGAGAGGGCCCTCCTTAATATGTTCAAGTCTACCTCTGCCTATGAGGAGGATGGGTCCTCCAAGTTGAATGAGACGAGGGAGAAAGTGTTCGAGATGGTGTCAAATTTCCACTTCCATTGGTTGAGGAGGCACTATGACAAAAACCCTAACTACTATGTGTGGAACAAGGAGCAGCTCAGTACCGAGGATCAGACTAGTCACAAGGCTCTGCCAGCTTTTGTCAAGGGTTTCCCCCAGGTCCAATGCATGGGAAAGGGGGATAGCCCCTTGTGGATAAAGATGGGGAGTACACTTATGAGGATGGGTTAATAAATGTTAAGGAGCTCCTTACTTGCAGGGACCACAAGACGTATTTGGGTAGAAATCTTTATTTTGAATTATATGCCCGTTTAGTCGATCTATGTTCTAACCCATTCTTTTTCTTTTTTGCAGATAAGATGAACCCTATCCAGGAGCGTATTGCACGAAAGTCACTGGCAAGGTCGAAGAAAGCGAAGAAGACGAGGTCCTCCCCGACTGAGGCGGGCTTGGTTCCCTAGACTGGTTCAGGCACATCTTACATTGGTCCGACTGCCAGAGCTATTTCACCCCAACTAGTATCATCGAGGTTCAAGAGGCAACACCTAGATGGTACAATGGATCTGACCGGTGAGAGGGAGAAAGGGAAATATGACCTGCCTCCTTGTTGGCATGATATGGCATTCTTTGAGGGCTTGAGCCTGAACCTTCCTCGGGCCGAATAACTTCTTCTCAAAGAGATGGATCGACAAGCTAAGAGGGTTGTGCTAGTCCAAGATGTTGGGGCATGGATTTGGGTCTTAGAGATGGTCGTTGCCTACGACAAGATGGGTTAGTCCCCGGAGGTCGAGCTGCAGAAGCTTCAGACCAAGCTATTGGAGGTTGAGAAAAATTGGGAGGCTACACATACAAAGTTTTTGGAGGATCTTAAAAGGCTCAATGACGAGTGGGATGCCCTATCGACTAGGGAACATGCACACCTCGAGTAGAAAGCTTCGCTCAAGGTTGAGTTGGCTCCCACAGAGGGTGAGCTTGAAGATATTGTTGTGTTGAGGACCCATACAAAGTTGGTCCCTGTATTCAAGTCGCATACGATGATGCCCTGGTTGCCTCAGAGTGGAGCTTTGATAATGCAATGGCGCAACTATGGGTACTGAACCCCGACGTCGAGCTGTCAACTGTCGGAATGGGGGTCCACCATTATGTTACTGATGTGCGATAAACCTAATGTGTCTAACGGTATCTTAACTGCAAGCGCACAGCCTATCGCGGTAGTAATAAAAGATTGTCGAATCCACAGGGACTTTGTAATCACTCTAGTGCGGAAAGTAATGCTAGTTTAGCTAAGGCGGAAATTGTCACGCTTGGTTTTGGGAAGGTTAAGGAAGGTAAACTAATTGATTTTAAAGTAATTATAAATGAAATGGTCGGTATGCAATAGAGTCGACCTAAAGGATCTAATCGACCTAGGCATATAAGGATGGTCAACTTGGTTTATCTCAGAATTAATCGCTTTAAAACCCTCAACTCACACTTTCGTGGTCTTATCTCGATTATACGCCTAAAGCCCTATACCGCCGCTAGCCTATAAGTGTTTAGAAGTATTTTTGGAAACTTAATTAAATCTAATTTGGTTTAAAGCGCTTTCAACGTATTTAAATCAAATGCCTAACTTTAGCTATCCTAAAAACCTCACACTTTCGTGGTCTCGATCTAACCTATTTACTCTTCTTACTTTCGTAACAAAGGTTTTATTTTTAAGCATAAAAAGTTATAACCAGAGTCAAGTTGATTAAAGTTTTAGCCTAAGTTTGATCAGATGCCTAATGTCTCTTACTATCCCATACCGACGCTAAAGGTTTAGCTAGCCATGGAAATTAAAACGAACGTACGGGCAATAAAAACAAACAAATATAAATTGGACATTATAAATAATAAATTAAACTTGCATTAATTAATTAAAAGGTATGTAATACAATTGCAAAATAAAAACCTGAAATAAAGCAGTATCCTATATCCTTCTTCCATAGGTCGGAAATTCGGACTTCGGAAATTGGAATGTAAAAATTCTGAGGCTTGAATAATAAATCCTAAACTATAATAATAATTTCCTGATGTTGGAGATTATTATTTGGGCAATAAAAATGAAAGAACTGGAAACAATTGAATGCAGAGGAAATTAAAAACTGAAATAATGTTGGGTTCGAAATTCGGCAGAGCTTCTGCACAAGTAAACTATCAAATGCTCTGTACCTCTAACACTGAAATGTTGAGGTATTTATAGAGGAATGAAATCTGGCAGTTGGCTTTGAAAATCACACGAAGCTTTCCTTCAATTTCTCCACGAATGTAGGAACGTGGGTTGTTGAGGAAGAAGTGGTAAACGTGGGGTCTTGGCTGGAGAGAAATAAGGAGTTTCAAAAACTCCTTCTGTTTTGCTTTGCCACGATCTGCACTTTCAAATAACTGGTATGCGCGTTACGGTCGTCACTGGGGCGTTACGAGCAGGTTTGGTGTTTCTTCCGTGTTACGGTCCTGGTGGATATGTTACGGTCGTCACACGCTTCAGAATGTGTTACGGTCGTGGCATATGCGTTACGACCGTCACAGCTACAAAAACTGTATCTTTTGACAGATTTATCTTTTTCTTCTGTTCTTTTGGCGCTTTCTTGCATTGTTTCATGTTTTCTTCTGTTTTGAGCTAAGTTATGAATACCTGCAAAAAGTAATGACAAACTCGAAATATTCGGGAGTTAATCGGGTCAAAATAATACAAAACGGGTTAATTTCATGGAAAATAAACGATATGATTTCGTGTTCTCAAATTCCCCCATACTTAAACCTTTGCTTGTCCTCAAGCAAAATGATCAATTTAGAAATGTCGGACAAGTTTTTCTAAACGCACATAACTAGTATACCTTTCGTTTTCAAATAATTACAAGAAATCCTATGTTAGTTCGGCCAAGAAAATCGAATGAAACAACAACGATACGCTAATGACACAAGCAACAAGCTAGTCGACGACTATCCGTTTTAAACGAAACGTCCAATTATACCCTTATAATTCAACTCAAGGTTTCTCGTTCATATTTCACCCGGTTTCGTTCTCGCGCAATCACATTAAGCCCATTATCTTTACACGCACGTAGTGGAATAGCCGGTTAGTGGTTCTGATCAAAACACAACGGTTTCTGGCACAATTATGTGGCAACCTCTTTTATCCAATTGCAAGATGCGGGGGATCAAACTGTAGTCTGCACCAGATGCTTCTGAACCACCAAGACAATGGAATCTCATGTTACTTAGTAGAAGCTTTTGCATCCGTTGGACTAAACGATCGGGTGAGGATCGCCCAATTTAATTGGTGCAATATCGATTTCCTTAGCATGTAACATTCTGTTTAAACACTTTGCAAGATCATCCACTTATGTTCATCGGCTTTCCACGTGGCTTGTGCTAAGACTGGTGCCGACTGCTAATATAAACTACTAGGGGCTAGTTTAAGACTTAAAATTGAAAGTATCGGTATAACGGAAATGGAGACGATTCACGTAAGTAGGGAGTCGAAGGTGTCATAATCGTATAGTTCTCGTTGGATCGCTCTCAGCCTTCTAACTAAGATTTCAGTTAAAGTAGGTAACTAACGATTATGCGAATATAAACGGCTAAAAATTTTGGTATGGCTAAATAAAACGGGGAGGAAACGAAATAACGAAACATAACTGAAATAGAAATGAAATTACTCGTTCTGAAATTAAGAATGCAGTACTCCTCCCACACTATATCAAACATTGTCTCAATGTTATGATATAACGCCGAGGTTAAATTAAAAATACATCGGAAAAACAAGGAAAACAACAAGAAAAAGAAAAAAACTATTGGCGACCACGGCTGCTTCGGGTTCGTGACCTTCCGAAGGGTAGCTTAGTCGTTCGGGGTCCAAGAGATGTTACATCCATCCTTAAGGCATTAAGCTCGCTTAGCACTTCATCAAGCCTTTCGTTCGTCGAGCGCTGACCACTCAAGATTTGGGCGTTCTGTGCGAGTAAGGCGTTGAAACGCTCCTGATGCACCCTCTCGGCTTTGGCATTCATAAGATTCTGATGATGAATGGCTCGGAGGATCTCGTCAAGAGACGGAGGCGGTGGAGCAGAGGATGAAACAGGAATGTCAGGCACGGGAACAGCTCGATCCAGTTCTTCCTGCATCTCATCAGCGCGGCCGACATGAGGTTCTTCTTGAGCAGCAGCAGGCCTTCGTGGTCTTCAATGTTAAATAGCCGCTGGCTCGGTTCGAGGGTCGATTCGGTCCTCGCAAGGCAAAACAATTTTAGTGTAAACTCGGTTCAGATCATCGATGGAATTTTCCATCGCCCCGCCGTGGATGAGGTGGGATTTGCAATGATCTAAAGTGAGCAGGACCGTGGTCGGATGGAAGATGAGCAAGGGTGTCACCATGGTTTAGTGCTAAAGCAAGAGAAGTGACAAGCCCTCCAAAATAGAAAGGTTTGCCTCCTCCGTATGGAGTGAATATGGGCCGAGGAAAGGTGTTAATTTTCGACCCGAGAATGCACAATTCATGAAAACACCCTTGAGTTGAGCTTGTGGTTACTATCTCTCGAAGATTGTATTACCTAGGATGCGGTGAAATAGCGTATGGCCGGATTGTGGATTTGAGTGGCGCTGAGGTGATCATAGGAGTGTGCTCGGTTGTTGGTGAGGCTATGCCAAAGGTTGAAAGACTCTTCTCCAAAGTTGTCGGCACACGGAGGTGGGAACCTTCCTCGCGTAAATCAAGCAATTGTCCGAACGCTGCTCGAGTGAACTCGTTCGGTACCAAATATGAAACCGCAACACCGTAAAGTTGATTTGTTGAACCAAAGTGGAGTGATGTAGCGTATGAACCGAGGAACCCGAGAGTGAGATTCTCGACGGGTCGGGCTACATAGAGTCCACAGTTGACACTCAAGAAGGCGTTGAACACCCTCAAGCAAACCAAGATCTCTGAGGCAGTCAGTGTCAACATACCTAGTAGGGTGTAAACCTCGACGTTGGAATTTCAAAAACTTAATGCGTTGAGTCTCGCCTTGTTCACCATCACGTAGGGTAATGCCAGGAATAGGTTGGAGATTGTTCGCCATTTGCATGCAAGAGTGTTTGAGTGAGAATGGGTGTGGTTGGTGAATGAGAGAATAAGAAAGTGATACGGGTAATGAGTGTTTAAATAATGGAAGGAGGTAGTGGGAAGTTTGAGAAACTGAGAGGGATTAGTGGAGGGTTGAATGAGGTTAATGGGTGGTTAATGGAGGAAGTGGGATGGTTGGGGAGTTATGGAAAAAGAAGAGAGAAAGGTTGAGGGAAGAAGAAAGGGAACGCTCGCTAATCTGGTTATCGATGTAGCTACGGTCGAACGCTAAGTCGACGAGCGTAACACCGAAAGACGGTGACGGTCGGGGGTGGATTACGATCGTGGCAGCTACAAAGTTTGCAAATTTTACGTAATGTAACATAATTACACGTAGTATAATTTCATAACAGGAAGAACATCTCAGGCATTCCAACATAAACACAACGTTAATTTATTCAACATATAATCCAGTATATATAATTCGCAATAGAGTAGAAAACCATAAAACATTGTAAGCAGAATAATGAATGTAAGTTTAAAATTGAAAACAAACAATTGCATTAATTCAAATTGAGTAGCTTGTTCTTGTTGACAGAAAAATAAATGACTTGTAAATTGAAATGCAGTAATTTAACAAAGAATTGAAACTACCTAGAAACAAAGCAGAATGGAAAAATTCTAAAAACTAAGGATTGAAAACGAAACCGAAAACTAATAAACTAAAACCGCTTCATCCAATCTTTTCTTTTAATATCTCTAAAGCTTGGGTGATGTTATAGAATTGCTCCATCGTGATGTCGCTTAAACCAATAAGATCCAAACGCATAGTCTTCAATTCATTCTTTATTCCATCACCGCCGCTTTATAAGCATCCAAAGTGGTCGAATGGTGTTTAATTGTGTAGTGTATTCTCCTTGGTTTACATCGGGCTACTTGTGCTTCATCCATATTTGTAAAGTCATGGTAACCGGAGGAGTTTCGTGATCTGTTTGCTTTCATGAAATTATCGCAACAAAATATGATTGTGGTGTTTCGTGTCCCGTGATGGTCGTGGATTCAATTGCACAACCAATTATCACGGTTATGGACACTTACTCGGCATGGTTCGAAGGGTAAAAGAGTAACAACTTCGCTTCTTATCGTGTAATCATAAGGTGGGGCCTAAATTTCCTATTATCATGTTGTTGAAACAAATCAATATTCATAGGCCTAATTGATCCAAATGGTGCACGCTTATTAAGTTGGTAACGAAGTCCAAGAGCATTAGCAATCATTGTAACCAATCCTCCCACACCGACAGAACATTAGGGTCCTCACTAATGCGGTAAAGGTCTTCATCAGAGGGACAACATTAATGGCCCCTGTATTTATACAATAAAGCGTAGATAATTCATCCTTGATACAAGATTTTGGTTTTGTTCTTTCCAAACAGTGTGGGCAAGAATCCTATGGAAATAACAGATGGTCGGGTTATGTATCTCATTGTTATCCATACTTTCGGGTCAGGTGATAGTTTCCGCTAAAGTACCCTAAATAATCCAGCTCAAAATCCAATAATTCCGCCTCAGGGGTGGTAAAAGCTAAGGGTCCACTGGGGAATCCTAATAAAGCAGCTAAGTCCCTATGGTTATAGGTGAACTCAATACCAAAAAGTCTGAAGGCAATAATTCCTTTTCGGGCTCCGACATCGTGTTCAGGGATGTAAACTAAAGAACTCAAGAACTCAAGGGTAAGCTCTCGGTAGGTGACAAACCTATTTTTCAGGTGTGCTCTCTCCCATCCCAACTAGTTAAACATGTAGTAAACACTGTCAGTAATGCCTAAAGTGTCCATAGTGGGTTCATCATAATACAGGGTTAAACTGACGTCTCTTTGAGACTCAAATCTTCTCCTTTGGTTTCTACCTCTAAAGGTGGTTTCCATAAAGTTCTGTGGGGGATCCATAGCAAAAGTAAAGCGGGGAAACAGAGTAGAGGAGAAAGTAAAGAGAAAAAGACTTTTCAGAAATCCTGTAGCAAGTAAAATTGTTTTGAAATCAGCAACAGTTTTATAAAAGTTTTAAAAGATGAAAAATACTTATATAGCAAGCAAAAACAAATAAAACAAACAAAATAGCAAGCAAAAACAAATAAAATGGGTTGCCTCCCATGAAGCGCTGTTTTTAACGTCATAAGCCTGACGAAGTACCTAATGAAAGATTAGTCGGGAGAAATAGGTGGCGCTCTGAGTTTAAGCTTATTCGATAATCTCTATTATCTATACGATGATATCGTTTTAACGCCCGCTTACAATAAACGGGGCGCTATTTCTATCCTTAATTTCTACCGCTCCGCTTGGAAATACTTTTGTAATTTCGAAAGGACCGGACCATCTAGATTTAAGTTTTCCAGGGAAGAGTCTAAGTCTAGAATTAAATAGAAGTACGACATCTCCCACACTAAATTCTTTCCGAGATAAACGCTGATCGTGCCATTTTTTAGTTCGTTCTTTGTATATTTTAGCGTTTGTAAGCGCTAGTCTTAATTCTTCCAGTTCATGTAAATCGAGGATCTTTCGCCAAGCAGCAGTTAATATTGAGTGTCTTTATCGCCCAATAAGCTTTATGCTCTAATTCTACCGAGATGACAGATTTTCCGTAAACAAGTTTGAAAGGTGTAGTTCGATAGAGTCTTGTAAGTCCTATAAGCCCATAAAGCTTCGTTAAGCTTGGATGACCAATATTTTCGAGAAATAGCGACAATTTTTTCTAATATTTGTTTAATCTCTCTGTTCGAAACTTCGACTTGTCCGCTAGTTTGCGGATGATAAGGTGTTGCTACGGTGTTTCACCCATATTTAGATAGTAATTTATCAAATATCTTCAAATAAAATGAGATCCACCGTCGATAACAAGTCGAGGAACACCAAAACGCGGAAAATGATATTCTTGAAAAGCTTTATCACCACTGTGTGTCATTTGTAGGAGAAGCTATTGCCTCGATCCATTTTGAAACATAATCGATGCCACGAGTATAAACTTGTTTCCAAAAGAAGATGGAAAGGTCCCATAAAATCTATTCCCCAAACATCAAAGACTTCAACTTCGAGTATTCCTTTCTCAAGCATTTCATCGCTCGAGATATTACCGGTGCTGGCATCGATCACGCTTTTAACGGCGATGTGGACATCCTTCCACAAAGTTAGCCGTAAAAGGCCGACTTGGAGAATTTTGGCACACGCTTTAGAGGTGCTAGCATGTCCGCCATAAGGAGATGAATGACAATGGAAATGACGCTTCTATTTCTTCGTCGGTATACACCGCGGAAAATTCCATCAGTCCTCGTTTAAATAAAAGTGGTTCGTCCCAATAGTAACTCTTGAGATCATGGAAGAATTTCTTTTTCTGTTGGTAAGTTAAGTCAGGTGGAAGCGCACCGGCAGCTAAATAATTAACGATGTCAGCATACCAAGGCAATCCTATGGTCATGTCAATGGCTTCCACGACTTCCTTAGCTTCTGGTTTATGTAAATCCAATTGAGCTAGGTCGTTTATCATATTTGCTATCAGATGTTCATACGGAAAATCGTCGTTAATTGGCACATGTTCGGGTTTTATACTTTCTAAACGGGATAAATGATCCGCTACGACGTTTTCGGTTCCTTTCTTGTCCTTAATTTCCAAGTCAAATTCTTGTAAAAGTAAGATCCATCGGAGGAGTCTCGGTTTTGCATCTTTCTTGGCAAGTAAATATCTGATAGCAGCGTGGTCCGTGTAAATGATAATTTTTGCTCCTACAAGGTAAGAACGAAATTTGTCAAGCGCGAAGACCACGACTAAGAGTTCTTTTTTAGTTGTGGCGTAGTTCATCTGAGCTGAGTCTAGCATTCTGCTGGCGTAGTAAATTGCGTGAAGTTTCTTATCTTTCCTTTGTCCAAGAACTGCGCCTACAGGCGTAATCACTTGCATCACACATGATTTTGAAAGGTAACCTCCAATCGGGTGGTTGCATGATTGGTGCAGAAATAAGTGCGGCCTTAAGGGTTTCAAAAGCTTTAAGACAATCATCATCAAATATGAACTCATCATCCTTCATTAATAGACCGGTAAGTGGTTTTATAATTTTCGAGAAATCTTTAATAAAGCGTCAGTAAAAACCGGCGTGTCCTAGAAAACTTCGTATCTCCCGAACGGTCTTAGGTGGTTGGAGTTCTTTAATCACTTCTATCTTAGCTTTATCAACTTCAATTCCTTTATTGGAAATAACATGTCCAAGTACGATTCCTTCTCTGACCATGAAATGGCATTTTTCCCAGTTGAGCACGAGGTTTACTTTCACACATCGTTCTAAAACACTCTCTAAATTGGATAGACATCCTTCAAAACTTTGTCCGCACACAGAGAAGTCGTCCATAAACACTTCCATGATGTTGTCAATGAAATCTGCGAAGATGGCCATCATACATCGTTGGAAAGTTGCGGGAGCGTTACATAATCCAAAAGGCATTCGTCTGTACGCGAACGTTCCATAGGGACACGTGAAAGTAGTCTTCTCTTGATCATCAGGGTGAATGGGAATTTGGAAAAATCTGGAATAACCGTCTAAATAGCAGAAATAGGAGTGTTTGGCTAATCGTTCTAACATTTGATCAATAAAGGGTAAAGGAAAATGGTCTTTCCGAGTAGCTTTGTTCAGTTTTCTATAATCAATGCACACTCTGTGTCCACTAACTATTCTTTGTGTTATCGATTCGCCTTGTGCGTTTTTCACGACAGTGACACCTCCTTTCTTAGGTACGACATGCACTGGGCTAACCCATTTACTGTCGGAGATCGGGTATATAATTCCAGCTTCCATTAGCTTTTTGATTTCATCTCTGACTACAGTGCTGAGGATCGGATTGATTCGTCTTTGAGGTTCTCGAGAGGTTTTGCAATCCTCTTCTAATAGAATACGATGCATACAAATTGAAGGACAAATTCCTTTTAAGTCTGATATGTGTAACCTAACGCAGTAGGGTATTTCCTTAGAACGTCTAAAAGTCTCTGAGTTTCGAGCGTTCCTAAATTGGAATTCACTATTACAGGTCGAGTTTGTTCAGTATCAAGGAATTCGTATCGTAAATTTTTAGGTAGAACTTTTAATTCTAGTTTTGGTTTCTTGGGACATGGCATATGATTAGGTGTGAGTGCTAGACTTTCGCTTAGACTGTCATCTTTATATGGTTCTCGCCAATTGTCGTCTTCGAATATCAGAGGGGTTTCAATTTTCATTATTTCGGAATATGTGGTTTGTTCAACTTCCATCTCTCTCACGCACTCGTCTATAATATCGAGTAAATAACATGTGTCATTCATGGCGGGTGCTTGTAGAAATTGAGTGAGGATGAATTCCACTTTTTCCTCTCCGACTTCGAATGTCAATCTGCCCTTTTTGACATCAATTATAGCTCCAGCTGTAGCTAGGAATGGTCTTCCTAATATGATAGGGGTAACTGAATCTTCGGTAATGTCCATGATTATAAAATCGGTCGTAATATAGAATTGACCTATTCTAACTGGAACATTTTCTAATATACCTACAGGCTTAACTGATCGGTCAGCTAATTGAACAGACATTTTTGTAGGTGTAAGTTCTCCCATTTCCAGCTTTTTGAAAATAGATAGGGGCATGACACTGATACTTGCTCCTAAGTCGCATAGAGCTTTGTCTATGACGAATTTTCCAATATTACAGGGTATAGAGAAACTACCTGGGTCTTTTAGCTTAGGAGGCATGTTATTCTGAATGATAGCACTACACTCAACAGTGAGGGTAACTGTTCCGTTATCTTCTAGCTTTTTCTTATTAGATAGGATTTCCTTAAGAAATTTAGCATACGATGGCATCTGGATAATGGCTTCTGTGAATGGTATTGTGATATTTAGTTGTTTCAGAAGTTCCACGAATTTCTTAAATTGGCTCATCGATTTAGAACTGGTTAGTCTCTGAGGATACGGAATTTGTGGTTTATAGGGCGGTGGAGGCACATAAGGTTTCTCTTTTTCTACAGCCTCTTGAGTTTCGTTTTACTTTTCTTTCGGTTCACTCTCGTTTTCACTTGGCTTGTCTTGCTTCTGATACATTACTGGGTTTTCTAGTATTGGATCAACAGGTCCGTCAAGTTCTTTTCCACTCCTTAGTATCACGGCATTAGCGTGTCCTTTCGGGTTAGGTTGTGGTTGACCAGGAAATATTCCAGCAGGAGCAGCAGTAGGTGCCTGCTGTTGAGCTACTTGTCAAATCTGAGTTTCAAGCATCTTGTTATGGGTAGCTAAAGCATCGACCTTGCTAGATAATTGCTTAATTTTCTCATTGGTATGTAAATTCTGATTTAAAACATCCTTATTGGTCTGGGATTGAGAAGCAATGAAATATTCTATCATAATTTCGAGGTTTGATTTCCTAGGAATGTTGGAAGTATTAGGTCCGTTATTAGGATGATTCGAGATAGCTTTCAGATAACCAGGTGGTGTAGCAGGAGCTTGTCCAGGAGCATACAACGCATTGTTGCTTTTGTACGAGAAATTTGGATGATTCTTCCAACTTGGGTTATACGTGTTACTGTAGGGATTTCCTTGCACGTAGTTAGCTTGTTCGGCTGGTACTCCGGTTAAAAGGGGGCATTCTGGAGCAAGATGTGATTGAATACCACATAGATCGCAAGTTGGAATCACTGCAGCTACTGAGCTGGAGTGACGGAAAGATTCTCTAATTTTTGGGTAAGAGCTTCCACTTTAGCATTAACTTGATTCAGCCGCTCACTTCAACCTTGATACCTTCGCTTGAGATTTCTACATTAGCTCTCTCGCTTCCCCATTGGTAGTGGTTCGAGCCATACTTTCAATAAGTTGGTTCGCTTGGCATATGGTTTATCCATCGCGCCACCAGCAGCGGCTATGGTTAATCTTGTGTTGTACAATAGACCGTTATAGAATGTGTGAATAATCAACCATTCTTCTAAACCATGGTGAGGCGTAGTCTTAGCATATCCTTGTATCGTTCCCATGCTTGAATAAAGATTCATTGTCTTTCCGTTTGAAACCATTGATGTTGGCTCGAGCATAGCGCTTTGCTTGGAGGAAAATATCTAGCCAAGAAGACTTTCTTCAACTCACCCAAGTGGTGATTGAGTTGGGTGAAGAGATTGAAGCCAAGCACGAGCTCGTCTCTTAAAGAAAAAGGAAATAGGCGCAATTGTATCGCCTCGGGTTTACTCCATTCGCTTTCAAAGGTCTCGCATCGCACAAACACGATAGATGTAGATTAGGGTCGGAGGAGCTCCAGAACGGTTCTGCTGAACGGCGAACGGCGAAGGTTTCACAAATCGTTTGAGCAATAGCAGGAGCTGCAATCGTTATGAGGCTCTACTTGAGAAGGAACTGCGTAATCCTTAAGAGGACGAGGAGGAGGAGGTGGATCAGCCATTCTTCGTAATTCGTCGAGATCTGGAAGAACAGACGGAGGAAGATTGTTGCGTTCACGGTACTCTTGAATTCGTCTTCTTAATCGAAGATAACGCTCGGTATCGTATATGGGTATATGCAAAGTACCGCCTTGAGAGCGAGTATTTGGCATACACAAAAGGGAAAATAAATAGTTGCCTTAGCCTAGACAGTGCTACTTTAAGAGTGCACTAGTGACTAGATCAAAGTCGCCGGCAACGACGCCAAAAACTTGATGTGCGATAAACCTAATGTGTCTAACGGTATCTTAACTGCAAGCGCACAGCCTATCGCGGTAGTAATAAAAGATTGTCGAATCCACAGGGACTTTGTAATCACTCTAGTGCGGGAAAGTAATGCAAGTTTAGCTTAGGCGGAAATTGTCACGTTTGGTTTTGGGAAGGTTAAGGAAGGTAAACTAATTGATTTTAAAGTAATTATAAAATGAAATGGTCGGTATGCAATAGAGTCGACCTAAAGGATCTAATCGGACCTAGGCATATAAGGATGGTCAACTTGGTTTATCTGTAGAATTAATCAGTTTAAAAACCCTCAACTCACACTTTCGTGGTCTTATCTCAGATTATACGTCTAAAGCCCTATACCTGCTTTCGCTAGCCTATAAGTGTTTAGAAGTATTTTTTGGAAACTTAATTAAATCTAATTTGGTTTAAAGCGCTTTCACTGTATTTAAATCAAATGCCTAACTTTAGCTATCCGGTTAAAAACCTCACACTTTCGTGATCTCGATCTAACCTATTTACTCTTCTTACTTTCGTAATAAAGGTTTTATTTTTAAGCATAAAAAGTTATAACCAGAGTCAAGTTGATTAAAGTTTTAGCCTAAGTTTGATCAGATGCCTAATGTCTCTTACTATCCCATACCGACGCTAAAGGTTTAGCTAGCCATGGAAATTAAAACGAACGTACGGGAAATAAAAACAAACAAATATAAATTGGACATTATAAATAATAAATTAAACTTGCATTAATTAATTAAAAGGTATGTAATACAATTGCAAAATAAAAACCTGAAATAAAGCAGTATCCTATATCCTTCTTCCATAGGTCGGAAATTCGGACTTCGGAAATTGGAATGTAAAAATTCTGAGGCTTGAATAATAAATCCTAAACTATAATAATAATTTCCTGATGTTGGAAATTATTATTTGGGCAATAAAAATGAAAGAACTGGAAACAATTGAATGCAGAGGAAATTAAAAACTGAAATAATGTTGGGTTCGAAAATCGGCAGAGCTTCCGCACAAGTAAACTATCAAAATGCTCTGTACCTCTAACACTGAAATGTTAAGGTATTTATAGAGGAATGAAATCTAGCAGTTGGCTTTGAAAATCACATGAAGCTTTCCTTCAATTTCTCCACGAATGTAGGAACGTGGGTTGTTGAGGAAGAAGTGGTAAACGTGGGGTCTTGGCTGGAGAGAAATAAGGAGTTTCAAAAACTCCTTCTGTTTTGCTTTGCCACGATCTGCACTTTCAAATAACTGGTATGCGCGTTACGGTCGTCACTGGGGCGTTACGAGCAGGTTTGGTGTTTCTTCCGTGTTACGGTCGTGGTGGATATGTTACGGTCGTCACACGCTTCAGAATGTGTTACGGTCGTGGCATATGCGTTACGACCGTCACAGCTACAAAAACTGTATCTTTTGACAGATTTATCTTTTTCTTCTGTTCTTTTGGCGCTTTCTTGCATTGTTTCATGTTTTCTTCTGTTTTGAGCTAAGTTATGAATACCTGCAAAAAGTAATGACAAACTCGAAATATTCAGGAGTTAATCGGGTCAAAATAATACAAAACGGGTTAATTTCATGGAAAATAAACGATATGATTTCGTGTTATCAGTTACCGATGGTAACATAGTTATGCCTTCTTTCCTCGAGGATATGGTGGTCTAGGAGACACCCAAGAAAGAGTTTGCTCGAAACTCTTTGAGCCAACCCGAAGAATAATTTGTTGGCTTATGCTATCCCGACTTGTGTATCGCTTTTTGATGTATTTTGCTTGTTTGGGCTTAGCCTGTTTTATGTAATGATAATTTTGGATCGTAGTGGTTGTTTGTTATCTGTATTTTGATTTGGGGTGGAGCCCCATTTAGGTAACTCCAAGAAAAATTCGGCATGCGTGACCGTTTATTATTTTGAATTTTCGACCTCGGTGGTCATTTTAATTACTTGACATTTATTCTTTTGAATTATCATTTAATCATGTGTGTATGCTCGTATGCTTAGCATGGAAATGTTGTGTTTTATTTTGGGGATATATGCTCGTTATTATAGAGTTTCGCTAGTGTGGGGGGACTAGTCAAAACGGCCAAGGTAGATACCGGACTCTACACCGGAACTCAGGTCCTGATTGGGGCTTGAGGTCGATGGTGTGAACATCCCATCGTGAGTTGGGTATCCTGCCGGCAAAGTACTATAACTTTGGAGCTCGATCGAGTCCACCGCGTCATGAAAAGGATCTTGCTCGTTAACAGAGTTATAACTTTTCCTTTGTTTAAATATAGGTGATGCGCTCGTACCGGGGTGCGCACCTAATGTCGGGGATGTTATGTTCGAGGAACTTCCCCAGTCACGTTGAATTCCAGAAGACTATAGTATTGTTTCAGTTTTTCGACGTTCCATGATCGAGCAAGTTGTTCCCCTCTGAGGTTTCTAAGTAGTAGGCACCTATCTCGATTTTCGCATAGTTGCAATATGGGCCTTCCCAATTTTTCGTGAGTTTTCCCTAAAGGAAGTTTTTGAGGTTTAATTTTAAGACTAGGCTTTCAACGTCGAACTTGCGTTGTATGACCTTGGCGTCGTATTAGAGATTTATTCTTTGTTTGAGTGAGGCTTCCCTTAGGGCATCTCCCGTCCTAATCTCTTCAACTAGGTCTAGCTCTTCTCTTATTGATTGATCGTTCATTTCTTCGTCGAGGGGGGACTCGGTCCACCTCGAAGGCTCGATAATCTCCACGGGGATGAATGTCTCGGTTCCGTAAGCTACTCCAAAAAGAGTTTCCCCGGTTGAGGAATGAGGAGTAGTTCGATAGGCCCATAGCACATTGTGTTGTTCTTTGACCCACTTCTTCTTGGTTTCGTTCAATATTCGAAGGAGGCCGCGAAGGATGACTCTGTTTGTGGCTTCGGCCTGTCTGTTTGTTTGTGGATGCTCGACGGAGGAGAAGTGCTGCAAAGTCTAGAGATGGGCGACGAACTCCTAGACTTTTTTGTTTATGTATTGTGTTTTGTTATTTGTGAATATGGCTAATGGTATACCGAATCGGGAAAGTATGTTTCTTTTATAGAAGCGAAGGAAGTTTTGTGCGGTGATTTTGGCTAACGATTATGCTTATATCCATTTAGTGAAGTAGTCGACGCCTACTATTAGTTATTTGTTTTGGTTAGCACCCACAACGAATGGACCGAGGATATCATGTCCCCACCAGGCGAAGGGCCATGAGGATGAGAGGGATTTGAGCTCACTGGGAGAGGCCAGGTGCATGTATTTATGGCACTGACACTTGGTGCGTCTTTTTACGTGATCTTTGGCATCGAGCTGCATGGTTGGCCAATATTATCTTGCTCTAAGTGCTATCGTGGAGAGCGATTTCCCCTAGGTGTTGGGCATTGATCTCTTCATAGATCACTCGTAGTATGCCAACGACTCTAGATTCTTCGACGTATTTGAGGAGCGTGATGGAGAATCCTCTCCTACATAGCTTACCCTCGAGGAGGATGTATGAACAAGCCTTGCGTCTGATGATTCTAGCCTCCTTCGGATCGGCCGACATATCCCTGTTGTCGAGGTAGTCATGTACGCAGGTCATCCAACAACTGTTAGAATAAGATTTGGTTATGCAATTATGTCTATGAGTTTTGATGATAACAAAAAGTATGATTGAGTGAACAATTTTGTTACTCTAATGTTTGTTGTATTTTAAAGAATAAACAAACAGGTTCTGCTTCTGATGGATGGCGTGGCCAAAGACATTACAAGAGAAAATGATCCGCTTTTAAGCTACAGAGGTTCTGATGAACAAGAAGCGAGGGAAGCTTCAGAAGGCTCTGAGCTAAGTTACTCTGATACATTAGTCTTAAGAAACCAGTTAGAAGATCTTAAGACAGAAGTGATACTTATGTCAAGATGTTGAAGACTCAAGTTTTAGAAGACAAAGGTTCTGAAGACCAAGTGCTTGAAGACTCTGAAGACGTGGATCTGAAGATTCTAAAGACTTGAAGTTATTCTAAACTTATGTTATGATACAAGGTTACAAGACCAAGTGCTGAAGACTCTGAAGACGTGGTTCTGAAGGTTCTGAAGACTTGAAGTTCTTTCAACCTTATGTTATGATACAAGGTTCTTCAAAACCAAGTGCTAAGGAATGTGAAGAGAAAGATCTGAAGACTCTAGAGGCTTGAAGTTTTGATTAACCAGAAGTTAGATTCTCTCCTCTTACTCATGCTTGCAGAAGCCTCTGAATTACATAAAGTTAGAAGATAACGGTAACATGGTACAATAGTACACTGTACAAAAAGTGCTTATTCCACTATCTTTCAGCTAGCTTGAATTGTGGAATAGATGAGGACATGAAATTACTATTGTGTAATATATCTCTTTTTCAAATGGCCAACAAATCTATTTTTGCTGGCTATATAAAGGGAAGCAATCACAAGTTTGAGCTATTGCTACTGGGTGCATAAAATGCAGCGAAAATGAAAATTATTGTTGATAAAATATAGCAACAAAATTATCAATGAATATATTAACAACAAGAGAAACACGAAGAACTACATGTTATTTTGAATCATGTGATTTGATAATCTCAAACTGAGAAATCATTGATTCACATTGTTCTTTAATCTCATATACTGCAAAGAAGCTTGCTAAGCTACAGAAGGTAGTGAAGAAGATCATGAAGGCTACGATTACAAATCCACAACATATATGTTGTGCTCAAAGAGATCATTAGAACAAGGATTGCTGTCCAGAATGTTCTAAGGTGAATCAAGATGCAGAAGTTTTTCTCCTTATTATATCAAGATAACAAATCATTTAAAAGCTTATGAAGAAGAAGACTTCAACCATTCAAGTGTTCTTGGCTGATGTCCGTAAAAAAGCAACTTGAAGAAGAAGAAGATCACCCATTTCAAATAAAATACAATGTAACAATCTTAGTGTGTATTAGGATCTTCTGATGTACTTAATTGAGTTTACACATGCTTGTGTAGAAGAATTCTCTTGTAAGAAAACCTTGTAAAAACAAACAGTTGTTTGATCCTCCTAAAGGACCAGTTGGGTATAAAACTTTAGGAAGGTTTTAGACAATTCTTCTAAATGACCAGTTGGGTCTGAAGCTTTAGAAGGTATTGTGTTCCTTTGAGGACCAGTTAGGTCAGAAGCTTTGAGAAGACTAAGATGGACTCTAAGTGGACGTTAGTCACAATAGTTGTCTGTGCAAGTTGTAATCAAGATTGATTATAATGGATTAAGACCTTGAGTTCAAGGCAAAATTACCTCGAAAGGGTGGACTAGAATAGCTTGAGGTTATCAAATGAACCAAGATAAAATCATGTGTTCTTTACTTTTGCTTATGCCTTCTAGTTTATATTTCTACAATTTGTTAGAAGCATTAGTTAGAAATAATCATAAAAGCAATTTCGAGAAGCAAAATTCAGAAGCATGAATCAACGCTAAAATGCATAAGAGGAATTTTTTTAATCAAAGAGTAAAAACCCAATTCAAACCCCATTTCTTGTGTTTTCTTCACACCTTCAATTGGTATCAGAGCTCCAATTCTGTTTTGCTAAGATCAAACACCTAACAGTGTCAGAAGCTGTAAATGGAAGCTCAAAAAGATATATCCCTTAAGCAAGAATTCTAAGGCTTAGATGGGTAAGCAATTGTGAGACCAAGATTGTTTCTCACAAGTGTCAAGATGTGTGTTTTGATGATCAAGCAATCATAATATATATGTTCTAAACATTGATCTTAAAAAGTAATTAAAACAAGTATAATGAATAAAGTTTAGAAGGAACATATATTCCTTAAATATCATAAATCAAGGAGAACCAATGTGTTTAAGATCAAAGTCTCTGATTGGATCATCACAGAAGAAGCAGATGGAGAACATTATGTACTCAAGGGCTTGGCGAAGTCAAATTCAAATAAATATGATCAAATGAAGAATATTGATAAAGATTTTAGAATCTCAAAGGTATGTCTACTTCTATTGGTTTTACTATGACTTCTGATAAAAATAGTTCTACAAGCTAGAAGTTTATTTTGAACAATAATATTCCAATTATTTAATGAAAACTCTTATGTAGAATATAAGTCAACATTTCAGCATCAGTTTCCATCTGTCAGGGTCAAATCTACTATGATAGATTATCTCTAGACTTATAGAATTCTATTTATCACTCTACTTCTTTTGGAGACTGGCTTACTCCATTCCTTTTTCTTGATAGTTTTGTCTTCTTCCTAAACAACGTCATTTATAAAATCCACATGTCTTCATCTCCGGATATATATATATATATATATATATATATATATATATATATATATATATATATATATATATATATATATATTCAAGTCATAGTAGTCAATATCTTCCATTTCGTCTGCTCATAAGACTTCTTTTATCATTCTCTTCTTTGTGTCATCTGTTCAAGAATTTCAAATATCATTCCTCCAGTAACCTTTCTTGGTGATGAAAATCTTCTTGAGATTATCATTGAAAAGCTAATTGAATTCACTCCTCTAGAGAGTAGCACTGGCTGCAGCATTCCAGATGTTTCCTTTTTCCAAGAATGGTCTCGGTATTTTACCATGCTTGAGAAACCCATTTATGTTAATATTGTTAAGGACTTATGGAAGCATACTTTACTTGATTATGAAACTGGTTTTATTGAGTCTTACATCTGTTACTTTCCCATCACAATTAGTCCTTTCTCAATCACTTTGGCAACTGGATGCAAAGACATCAGAGTCATTGTTTCCTTAGCAAGAAGTATGTTCATCATGTCTGAGAGATTTGCATCTCTTCATGACATGTCTTCTTGTTATAAACCCATAAATCTTGGGAACCTCTTACCTGTTCCCAAAGCGTGGTTCAAACTATGTATGTCCAATTTTCTTCCCAGGGAAAAAAAATCAAAACCTTCTTAGATATAATGACAAGGCCTTCATCCGTCTTCTACTGAATGAAAATAGAGTTAGCCTTCCTCAGACCATTTTCAATCACCTATGGAAATCCATTACTGAATCCAGAAATCATGTCAAATCCTATATTCCTTATGGAAGAGTTATGTCTGAAGTTTTCTTCCAGGATGGAATAATGGATTTAATTACAGAAATGGTGGCTGAAGATGGTCCAGAAAATCACCCTGAAAACTATTTGTTGAAAACCAAATGCAAAGTCTTTAGTGGTTAGAGGAATATTTTCCCGGTTCTCCAATTGTGGCTATATGTGGTGTCTTATCATTTATCTAGTCATGTCTTAAAAATCATGTATGTTGTTTCTTAAGTAATGAATGAAGTTGTTTACTTTTTGTTAGTACTATCTCTTCTTACTTTATATGGATATAAATGCAAGAAATGAATAAGTAGTTAAACAATATAAATAAATTTAAACATTTGATACTACTCATATGTGTTTCCAAAAACATAAGTAAGATATCAAATCTTTAACGTATGTCACTAAGTTTTTCCACGTTTTGAGAAAGTGGTTGGTTGAACTTCTCTTCTTAAATTGGTAATATTCTCACATAAATGCATATAATAATTATTTTTCTTTTCCCATAAACCTGCTTCCCTAGTCGGCTCTAGCTAATCATAACCTATTTAAGAACCTCAACCGCCTCTCATAAATTCCCTTCAATCTCACAACTTATAAATAACACTCTTCTCCTTCACCTTTCACCATTCTCAAGTCATCTTTTAAACCTAGATTTCTTTAGCCTAAATCTTCATACTGATCTATAATGGTTGCTCCAACCTTCCATGGTGATGAAAGGTCTCTTGAACTCATTCAAGAAAAAATTCCTAATCTTGCTCGACTTAAATACCATGGTTTGGAAATTGTAAGGAGTATGCATGTCTAAAGCTGGCCCGGTTACTACTCGCTGCTCAATGGACCTATTTTACCATTCTCTTAAAAGAATTTTGGAAATTTTCCAGAATCAGCGAAGATGGGTAATACCATTTGGTCTGAAATATTTAGACTTCCCTTTGCAATCACCCTCTCCTCCATAGCCAAAGCCTCTGGGTGTGTTTCTTCTAGTGTCACGATTGATAACTATCAGACCTTGGGTGGGTAGAAAAGCTCATGATTCTTCATGATACCTCAGTTCTTTTTGAACTAACGAACCCTGAAACTCTCCTTCCAACTCCTTAACTATGGTTTAGATTCATGTTGTCCAACCTTCGTTCTCGTGCTAGGGCCAGAAGCACGTTAACTCATGATGACATAGTCTTTGTATTTATATTGGTTCATCATTATAAGATCAACCTTCCCAAAACACTTTTCAATCATCTGAAGGATTCCATTGAAGCCTATAGAGCTCAACCTAAATACTGCATTCCACATGGAAGGATTTTGTCGGATCTTTTGGTTAAAGAGGGAATCTGGGAAGCATTAAGGGTTAATGGACCAGAAGGGGCACTTGCTGAAGATAGATGCGCCATGGTAGATGCGGTAGAGGAATTTGAAGATTAAAGTCTTGTGATTAATGATATTAAATTAGTAATTTTAAAATATCCTAGGTGTTTTTATTTCTGTTTCTTTATATTAGTTTGTTATGTTCCAATCCTATAAAATATTTTTCATTTATTAATGAAATCATCTTTTACTTTATTGACATGACTCCGTTTTGAAGTTTAACTTTTTGATGATGTCAAAAAGGGGAGAAGTATAAATAATTTTGATATAACTGAGAAACATGCATTTACCACTAACGAGTATCTGTTGATAAATGATTTTGATATAACTAAGAAACATGCAATTACCACTAATAAGTATCTGATGATAATTAACCAAGAAACTCTAAACAAGTTCACTAGGCATCCTAAACAGGTTAAAAAGTAAAAATATAAGCTATCTAAAAGATAAAGCTTAAGGAAAATGGAATCGGAAGAAAGTCATGCATCTGGCTCCTTACACTAGATTCTGGAAGAGTTAGTTTGAAGTCAAGTTCTAACTGCAGAACCTGGACCATGTCTGAGTGAAAAGTTTAATATCTCAGTTGAGAAGTTGTGTCTTCAAGAATCAATACTCTCAAGATCCTTTTATCTGATCTATTGGAACCAGGGGGAGATGTTGCTCAAACGGTCCTTAGATAGAAGTTCTGATCTTTTACCAAGTTTATGATTCAAGGGGAGCTTCCATGTAAAGGTTAAGTAATACTTACCTTTTTCATTTTTACTTTCTTCTGATGTTATGCAAAATTGTGTCATCAAAATACATAGTTTTGTCATCATCAAAAAGGGGGAGATTGTTAGAACAAGATTTGGTTCTACAAATATGTCTCTGAGTTTTGATCATAACAAAAATCATGTTTGAGTGAACAATTTTGTTACTCTAATGTTTTTTGTATTTTTAGGAATAAACAAAAAGGTTCTGCTTTTGATGGATGGCGTGGCCAAAGACATTAGAAGAGAAAATGCCCCGCTTCTAAGATAGAAAGGTTCTGATGAACAAGTAGCGAGGAAAGCTTAAGAAGGCTCTGAAGCTAAGTTACTCTGATACATTAGTCTTAAGTGTTGATTCTATTGATTGGCAGCAATTTTGGTAAAACATTATGCTCATAAATAACTTGAAGTTTACTGAAGTAGAAGATGTCACAGCAGATGTCCTGACATGTGAAATTGACAGAAGTGCAGAATTTTTAGGAAGTCAGTTTGTTTGTTATTTATATGCTTCGACTAAGGAAGCTTGAGAAACGCCTTCAGCAATTTACTTGAAGATTTAATATCCTTCTTTCATGGAGAAAAGACAGGAGGCACTGAAGACTTGTGAGTAAAGAAACCCTAGTTGTTGTTACTCTATTTAAAGGCTGCAAACCCTATTTTGCAGTTGGCCGTTCCAGTTTTAGAGAGTTTAGTTTTTAACTTTTGGTTGTTAATTGTGTTAGTTGTAAACTATTAATTGTGAGCCTCTTGAGTATTTCTACTTGAGAAGGACGATTTTTGAGTTATAAGTTTTCAATCACCATAAGCTTTGAAGCAAGTGTGATTGTGTGTCTTTGAAGAGTGTCTTCAGTTTTAGTTGTTTTTAGTATCACGGGTTGTGGTAATGAGGGAGTGAGCAGAGGATTCTCATATCTATGTGTGGTATCTTAGGTAGAAGGGTCATTGGGTAGTTTGATTAAGTGAAGGTGTAAACAGGAAGGTTTAGCTCCGAATTAATACTACTAATAATGAACTTCATCCATGGCTTGGAAGCCCTCAGACGCAGGTTAGTTAGAATCGAACTGAGTTAACAACTCTTTGTGTTTTTACTGCTTCCTGCTCTATTATATCCTGTTCTATTCAGCTGTGTTCAAATTAGATATAAGTATCGTGACATTACCTTCGACATCTCATATATAATACCAGAATTTCAATTGGTATCAGAGCAGGCATCCTGCTCTGTCTCTGGGTGAGATCTAGGGAAGATACTTTCTAGTAATATGGACAAGAGGCAATATATTTGAATAGACCACCCATCCTAGATGGCTCTAACTATGATCTATGGAGGCCTCGTATATTAGCTTATATAAAGTCCTTGGACAACAGGGCTTGGAAGGCTATTCTGAAAGGATGGACACATCTTGTGATTATTGGAGTTGCTAATCAACCTACTGGTGAGCTGAAACCTGAAGAAAATTGGTCAAAGGAAGATGATGAACTAGCTCTTGCAAATTCAAATGCATTTAATTCTACATTCGTTGGAGTTGACATAAACGTCTTCAGATTAATAAATACATGTGAAGTGGCCACGAATGCTTGGGAAATACTCAAGACTACTCATGAAGGGACCTCCGAGGTTAAAATGTCAAAACTGCAACTGCTCACATCTAAGTTTGAGAACCTGAGAATGAAGGAAGAGGAAAGTATTCAAGAATTTCATATGAATGTTCTTGAAAATGCTGGTGCTTGCAGTGCCTTGGGTGAGAAGATTCTAGAAGAAAAGCTGGTAAGAAAGATGCTCAGATCTCTACCTAAGAGATTTGATATAAAGGTAACAGCTATTGAAGAAGCTCAGGATATAAAAAGCATGAAAGTGGATGAGCTTGTGGGTTCACTCCTAACATTTGAGCTGAGTATTAATGAGAGGTCTGAGAAGAAGTCCAAAAGCATAGCATTCAAGACCAACACCGAAGAGAAGAGTGAGGAATATGATCTGGTCATTGAGGAAGGTCTATCAAACACCATAGTTCTTCCTGGAAGACAATGCGAAAAAGTACTAAAAATAATGGAGGGAAGCTCAAGACCTAATGTCAGGAACATCTCTTACGACATTAGGAAAACATACAACTCTGGGAAGAAAGCAGAAACTGAGGAAAGATGTACTCAAGGAAGAGAACTAAGGTTCTATGAATGTAGAGGATTTAGGCACATCAAATGGGACTGTCCAAACTATCTAAAAAGACAAGACAAATGATTTAATGTGCTATGGTCAAATGAAGACTCTGAGAGTGAAGTAGGCGGAGAATCAACTAAATATTTAATAGCTTTGATTGGTACATATATTTCTGATGGAGACTCTAGTGGTGAAGAATTGATATTTGAAGAACTGGCTGCTACATATAAGGAACTATGCATCAAAAGTGTTGAAGTTCGCCAGGAGAATGAGAAGTAGAAGAAGATCATACTACAACTGCAAGACATAAAGAAGGAGCATCTAGAGATAATTAAGAAGCTTGAAGGTGAAGTAACTGTGCTAAAAGGTGACCTTGATCAGATGACCAAATTTGTCAAGATGCTAAACAGTGGATCTGAGATACTGGACAAGATACTTCAAGCTGGAAGAGTTGTAGGAGACATGACTGGACTAGAGTACAATGGCACAAGGGAGGATTCTACAGAATCTACTCAAAATTAGGCTGAACCCAAGATGTCGAATAAGATGTTTTAACATCACAAAAGGAATAATCATAGACAACATAACAGAAGACATCAACACTAGAGATGTCACTACTGTGGAAGATATGGTCACATAAAACCATTTTGTTTCAAGTTGTATGGTTATCCCAACTCTACACATAAATCAAATGTGACTCAAGCTAGCCTAAAGAAACACTGGATTCCTAAAACAAATGTCTCATGTTTCTTAGCTCACACATCACCCACAGCAAAGACCACAGGAGACTGGTACTTTGACAGTGGTTGCTCAAGGCACATGACAGGAAACCAAAACTTATTGGTTAATTTTCAAGATCACCTAACTGGTTATGTCAATTTCGGAGATGGATTGAAGGGTAAAATCAAAGGAACAGGAAAGATACACAGTACTAAGGTTCCTAACATTGAAGATGTATTACTTGTTAAAGGGCTAACTTCTAACCTGATCACCATAAGTCAACTATGTGATCAAGGATTTAATGTGAACTTCACAAGAGCTGAATGTATCATTATAAATAAAGATGGTGAAGTCACTATGAAAGGTAGAAGAAACAAAGACAACTGCTATTTATGGGTCCCTCTAGAGACAATTCTATTCTGGTAGCATCATCTTCTAACCTTATACAACAATATTTTATTATACCATAAGATACGACCTAGATGGGGTGAATTGATTGTTAGACGATAAGATACAAATCTACTTTAAAAATTTAACTATGGCATGAAGAAACATCCCCTGATCGACAAACGTCTATCCCGAACTATTATCAAAAAGATCATATATGCATTGAAATGTATAGGACTTATTTGTTTGATGAGCAAATTAATCAATATATTTTCAACAACAACTTTTAAATAAAACCAAACAATATCTAATAAAATATTAAGTAAAAACTAATTCAAGTAATTTTTCGAACACTTAGTGTAAAATTAATTCATATTAGATTTCTCTTTGATTTTTTTGATATGAAAAACTAATTGCACTTTTATAGATTGCAATCAACTCAAAAAACACACTGCTACAAAAAAGCGCTTTTAACCTCAGACGCGAAATACATTTTACCCCGACTAAAGAAGCGAGGTAGCAAGGGAGTCATGATAAGTCACCACTTATCACCTAAGTGGTATGATAACTGAAATGTAAAGTTACGTAAATGAGTTCGAATTCCAACTCCTCCCCCATCAAGTATTTATTTATACAATAATAACAATAACACTTTGAGGAATTATTATTATTTTTAATTTCTTTTATTTTATTATTTTAATTTTATGGCCATAAGATATTTGTCACTCTTATCTCTTTATCAGGTTCCAATAAATATTAATAATCAAATAGCAATATTTTCATCATCAATAACATACGCACAAGATAAATTAGGGACAATTTATTAATAATCAAATTACATAGAAATGCATGGATAGAGATCTATGCATGTGCATAAACAATTAAGGACACTTGGGTCCTCCTTCCGTATTTCTCAAGTTATTATAGCATGAACATTCTTTCTTATGACCATATATTCTGGGTGGAACACACCAACATTTTGCACAACAAATATTACAGTATTTTAGACATTCCTTCTTGTGTATAGTTGTTAAACACCGCACATTACATGCATCCGTACACTTTGAAGAAATAAGAACAAGATTTAATAGTAAGCAATATTGTGTTTCTCATAAGATTGTAACAAGAATATTGTTTTTAAGAAATAATAGCTAGAACTTATACCTTCAAGATGAAGAGATCCTTCTCGACCAACCTGTAGATTTTTTATTTTTAAAAAAATAAACATATGTTAGTATGAGTAAGTTCAAAATTATAAATTATATATTTAGGACGAAGGAGATATTATTATTTTTTAACTTAAAAATAAGAAGAAAAACGCTAAAAGTAAAATATATGGCCATTTTGTACGCAAGACGTACAACGGTATACAATTTAAAATTCGACACATTAACTAAAAACACTTTATATAATAGTTGTCCCAATAATAAAATATGATTTCTATATAATTTACTATTCTTTGAAAAAATTAAATAAAATCTTCAAAAATTTAAGACAGTTAAAAAGAATAATTACTCACATTCACATAGATATCTTGGATCACACAAGTTGTGAGAACGATTAGAAGTAATGCATAAACTAATTTAGTCATAATACTTTGACTGACATTTTAATCTCAATCTTGTTTTTTACAAAGTTTCTCCTTAAGATTCAGAGTTATATAAGTCAAATGTTAACACAATTCAATTAATTTTATTTACAATTTCCAATTTTAATGTTGTATTTATCTGAACGGATTTTAATATAATTTATAATAAACAAGTAAAAAAATATAATATTTTATTATATTAAATTTGAAAAACTATACAATTAACAATAAATTGATATATATGGACCACGAGTCTTTAGTTTTGGATTTTATATATATTTTTTTATGTTTGTTTTTATAATATTTAGTCACATCTGCTTTTATTGGTTTTTTTTTCTTATTTTCTTTTGTAGTTATTTTTCACTTTCTAGATTGTACTTTATATGTTTTTTTAATTAAATTAGAAAATTGTTTTATTTTTCTTTTTATTTGTCGGTTTTTAAATGTAGTAATTTATTTTAATTTGTCATATATTTTATATATTTATTTCATAGCGATATTTTGGTTCTAAAATTCTATTTTATATATATATATATATATATATATATATATATATATATATATATATATATATATATATATATATATATATATATATATATATATATATATATATATGAGAGATGTAAGCAACTAATTCATGATAATTAGAATACTGATGTGGTTGATTGTCTTATGTTTGTTTTATCTACTAATTAGTTGAAATTTCTTAAACCTATTCCTTAGAAATGGAACAAAAAGATATTTGACAATATTCATCTTAAAGTAACTCAAACTACTAATGAAGTTAACAGGATATAAAGTTTAATTAATTGTGCATTTTACAATGATGATATTGGATTGAAGGAAAAATCGCTAACTTCTGCTAGATTAGACATTGCATATGTAACACTAGTTTTGGAGAAACAAGTTAAGAATAAGTGATTTAAGGATGGTGATAGAAATACAATTTTTTTTTCATACCACAATCATATTGAGATATGGTAGTAACAAAATTATTAGACAGGGACATGGACATTTTTCAGAGGAGGAACAACAAACATGTATGAGCGCATGAGGAGGAATATGTATGTTGCAGCTCCAGAAGCTTTGAAATTAGCCTTTTTTGAGCTCTAATTCTAATAAAAAAAAGTAGTCATTTGAAAAAGTAACAATAACATTGATCTTAAAGAAGATTTAGAATTTATAATGAATCATCATGAAATCTACTGCGTACGATATAAAACTAGACAACTATCCAGTAAACAACTTAGGTTATCAGAACTACTTGTATTTCATGACAATAATTTCCCTAACTTCCTATATAAAATGTGAAACTTATAGTAATTTGTTATAATCTTAACACTCTAACGCGTGAGCAGTTTCAAACCACTATTAGTATATTAAGAATAAACCATTGTTTTCTTGAAGTTTTACACCTCTTTTCTTGAAATTCCAGATATCCTATTCGTCAAGTTTCAACTACCTTGTTTCTTAAAGTTTCAACCCCCTCTTCCTCCAGCAGATTCATCATCAGGTTCATTAAGCAAGGTGACATTAAAACCTACTCGATCGACCATTCAACATCATGTTTCTACTGTTGCTGTTGAAGCTGCTAGAGTTTCACCTTTTCCTCCCCCTCCTCCTCAAGAAGAAAACGATTCAGTTTTGGTAGCATCATCTTCTAGCCTTATACAACAATATTCTATTAGACGATATGTTATGATCTAGAATGGGTGAATTGATTGCTAATGAAATTTTCTTGGATTAAGAACCTATTTTAAAATTTTTAACTATGAGATACAGAAACAATCTCGGACCGACAATCGTCTATCCCGATCCGTTATTGAAATGATCAGATATGTGTTAAACCTTATATTACCGATTCGTTTGATGAAAAAATTAATCAATATATTTTCAACTACTACTTTTAAATAAAAATACACAATAGTAATTGATTTCCAATGAGTTATCAAACAAAAACTAATTTAAACAATTTGTCGAACACTTGGTGTTTAATCCATTCAAATCAAATTTTTATTTGATTTTGTTGATATGAAAAACCAATTGCACTCTTATAGATTAAAATCAACTAAAAAATACACTACTACAAAAAGCGCTTTTAACCTCGGTCGTGAAATGTATTTTACCTTGGCTAAAGAAGTGAGGTAGCGAAGAGCGTCATGATAAGTCGTTTTTTATCACCTCGGTGAAATAATATTCGAGAGATAGAGTTATACACACATGGATTCGAATCCCAATAACTAAAATTTTATTATTTTCAAAATTAACGTATCTAATATCTTGATTTACTAAAAAACCAAGGGGTAAGATTAAATTTTGTTTTAAATAATTACATTGTTTATCTAGAATATTAATACATTAATTCGTTTACAATATGCATTATTTACCATTAATATTACATTGTTTATAGAGACTATTACATTAAAAATTAATTTCCATCAAGATCTACAATTTAGATCTTCATGTTTGGTGCATGGAAGGGAAAATGTTGGGTTCAAAATATTTTCTATGGCTTTCCCTTGCATTTGTATATGATATAAAACAAAAAAAAGATGTTAGATAAATAAGGGTTAGATAAATAAATGACTTTCTGCTCCAAAAAATATTTACCGAAAATAAACCTTTAACCAAATAATTTTCTGCTCTTGGAATCCATCTGAGAATTTTCTGCTCACAAAAAAAGGTCTTTAGGTTTCAAGCGCATCATATTTCATTTAAGTTAGATTTATAATATTCAACATGTTTTTATAATAGTTTTCCCATAGGTTTCACGCGGATCACTAAAGGCATCATCTTCTAACCTTATACA
Source organism: Vicia sativa (assembly GCA_021764765.1). Taxonomy (NCBI): domain Eukaryota; kingdom Viridiplantae; phylum Streptophyta; class Magnoliopsida; order Fabales; family Fabaceae; genus Vicia; species Vicia sativa. The sequence continues at coordinate 130,048,280 of CM038792.1, forward strand.
ACAATATTCTATTAGACGATATGTTATGATCTAGAAGAGGTGAATTGATCGCTAATGAAATTGTCTTGGATTAAAAACCTATTTTAATTTTTTTTTTACTATGGCATGCAGAAACAATCTCGGACCGACAATCATCTATCCCGATCCGTCATTGAAAAGACCAGATATGCGTTAAACCATATATTACCTATTCATTTGATGAAAAAATTAATCAATATATTTTCAACTACAACTTTTAAATAAAACTACACAATAGTAATCAATTTCCAATGAGTTATCAAACAAAAACTAATTTAAACAATTTGTCGAACACTTGGTGTTTAATCAATTCAAATCAAATTTTTATTTGATTTTGTTGATATGAAAAACCAATTGCACTCGTATAGATTGCAATCAACTCAAAAATACACTACTATAAAAAGCGCTTTTAACCTTGGTCGTGAAATGCATTTTATCATGGCTAAAGAAGCAAGGTAGCAAAGGGCGTCATGATGAGTCATTTTTTATCACCTCGGTGGAATAATATTTGAGAGATAAAGTTATACACACATGGATTTGAATCCCGACAACTAAATTTTATTATTTTCAAAATTAACGTATCTAATATCTCGATTTACTAAAAAACCAAGGGGTAAGATTAAATTTTGTTTTAAATAATTACATTGTTTACCTAGAATATTAATACATTAATTTGTTTACAATGTGCATTATTTACCATTAATATTACATTGTTTATAGAGATTATTACATTAAAAATTAATTTCCATCAAGATCTACATTTTAGATCTTCATGTTTGGTGCATGGAAGAGAAAATGTTGGATGCAAAATATTTTCTATGGCTTTCCCTTGCATTTGTCTCTGGTATAAAACAAAAAAAAAAAAGATGTTAGATAAATAAAGGTTATATAAAAAAATGACTTTCTGCTCCAAAAAATATTTACAGAAAACAAACCTTTAACCAAATAATTTTCTGCTCTTGCAATCCATCAGAGAATTTTCTGCTCACAAAAAAAGGTCTTAGGTTTCAAGCGCATCATATTTCATTTAAGTTAGATTTATAATATTCAACATGTTTTTATAATGGTTACCCCATAGATTTCACGCGGATCACTAAAGGTATTGTCTTGAACGTTGATAACCATTAAATGGACGACTAAGATTTGTTTAAGACCAGTGAATATAGTAAAAAAACGCTTAACTATCCCCTCGGTTAAGTTAAAAATCGTATTGAATAAGTTTTTTTTTTTAAATTAAAATATTAGCTTATCTTACCTCTCTGTTTTGAAAGAAAGCCGAGGGGTAAGATTAAATATTTCTTTAATGATTATCGTTACATTGTTTATCCAAAATATAAATACATTAATTTATTTTCAAAGTATATATGTTACCCATATTATTAAAAATACTATGTATAGAAAAAATCTTCGTTGATATCAAGACTTAGTTCTCCCCCATGATTATCTAGGTCCCATGCAAGATGCAAGAGATCTGTTTTCTAATGGGATTCTTTATTTTTCGTTGATATCCATCATCTGAAAAGTTAAGCTCATTTCTTTGTTTAATGTTTCAAAGGTTGAGCTCCCTTATTTGTGTAATTTGAAGCAAGAATGATTTCCTGCACTTGCAATCTATCAAATAAGCAAAAATACAACAACAACACCATTATGTGAGATAGACTTCAAGGGGAAAAAATATTTTGTTCTAGATAGAAGAACATTGAAGATTTTTTGTGTCTTGGAATCCATACTATATAATGATGCATGCGAGTTTAGGACAACTTCATATTAGTAAGGGTTAGGGTAAAATCTGTTTAACAAGCGCTTTAATAGTAAAATCTGATTATTTTATTCCTCAGTTTTATAAAAAATTGAAGGGCTAGATCATTTAGTTTACACTTATAAAGAAATAAAGGGTTAAATATACAACACTCACTGCAATGTTAGCGAAATTTATTTTTATGCCCGGGTAAAGTTATTTTTTGTAAAATCGCCCTCATAATATCCAAATTCCCTTGTTATATAGACCCTGAATGTACTATTTTAGTCCAAATTCCCATTTCAATGACTTGGCAGTACAATTAGGTTTTTACTTTATTTTTGATTAAATTTTTTAAAGCCATATGGAATTCCTTTTTTTATATATTATATTTTTAAAAAAATTGTATTAATTTTTTTTAACGTTTTCTTAAATTGTTTTCAACTAATAAGTACATATGTTTGATAGGTATATAAACACTAATTTTGTTTCTATACCAATTGATGCGGGACTATAAAAGTGTAGTATTGTTGCATTTTTTGCTATTATTGAGGCAACACAAGCTGATGATAAAAAGGAGGTGGAACCAAAGAAACAAATAATCAGAATTTGACCATTCTCTATAAAGATCTGGTCAGGACCTTCATAGAAAATAGAGAACCATGTTAAGTTGCTATTAGGAAAGACATTGGTAATGAGTTCCTTACATCAAGGAACAATAACAAAGAGATACAAGATTTATAATCAGAGAAGCATAATCTCTCACCAAACTTCGATATTCATTTGTTATAACCCTTTTCTCAGCGTGGGAGGAAATAGATGTCCTCAAATTATTGCTTATAAAGGGATGAACCATGTTTGATAAGCCAACAAAAGCCACTTGGAGAATTTGTAAGTACTGTTGAAAGTTCTCAAACAATTTATACCATCTGAACGTATATACAATATATGTTACATCAATACCATTGCAATACATCTCTGAATCTGATAGCTCACATTCAAGCTCACTAGCTACCTCTCAATGTAGTCCATATCTTCGAGTAAGTTTCTTTTGTGTATACAAATGACATCTCCAACAAAATAGTGCTTCCTCGTTTATTATTTATCATATGCAACAGAAATAGAATCAAGAAATTGAAGTAGCTTTAAAGGAACAAATCATTCTATTGGAGAAAGAATTAAAATATCTTCAAGTAGAAAAGGACGAATGCATTCAAAAAACTGATGCAATGATATGTGCATATCAGATTATGAAGTTGAGGTGGTAGATAGAGAAAAAAATGACGGAACATTTGTGATTGAGCATGGTTGATGAAAAGCGTGGAAAGTGGTGTATTAATAAGTCCCACATCGTTTTTGAAGCAAAGAGCAATAGTATATATAATACAAATGCACGTAAGATTGAGATACTTGGAAACACGCTGAGAGCAATGGAGTAAGTTGGAAATGGTATTGGGTCTTTAAGGCCCAAAAAATATATTAATAATTACTTTGTAAATGATTTAAGAAAATGTAAAAAAAAGCGTAGAAAATTAAAAATAAAATAATGAATTCCACCTAACTTCTAAAAATTATATCAAAAATCAAATTAAAATTCCAAATCATCCTAAAATGGAATTTAAGGTTAAATTCCAACAGAATCTAGATAATGAAAAATAGCCTTTGCAAATGTTGTTTACAAGAGAAATACCATTACAACCCTCCGAACCTCCATCCTAGACAAAAAGTTTTGTTTTTTTGTGAATGTATTGACTAATTAATTCGACTTGTATTGACTCCGAGAGTTATGTATTGACTCCCAGATGTTATGTATTGACCCATATTGGACAAAGAATTTTGTTTTCTGTGAATGTATTGACCCATTCGATTTATGTATTGACTCCTAAAAGTTATGTATTGAACCATCCTGGACAAAGAGTTTTGTTTTTTGTGAATGTATTGACTCATTTGACTTACGTGCGGACTCCCAACGTTATGTATTGAATCCTAGATGTTATGCATTGACCCATTATGGACAGAAAATGTTTGTTTTAATTTTGCTTTAGAGGGAGTCGACTCCTAATTCAAATGAGTCAACTCCAAACATTGTTTTTCATGAAAATTCATACTTTTGATTTGTCCAAACACTTGTTCTATAAGTGTCCTAAAATGCATATTCAACCTAAACATAAAAAGATGAAGTCAAATGTACTAATATTACATATTATCTAATGTTAAAATCATTCAAAACATCTAAAAAGTTCCGCTCTTCCATAAATTGGACAAGGAACATTTCAGAGTCGGTCGTTCTTCAAACCCACACAACATATTTGCCAAGGCGCGGAAAGATGTCGTGACCCCATAGAAAATTAAATCACACAAATTAAAGAGTAACGATTAACAAACATAACCAATCTCTTAAAAATAAGAAAATCGAGGACAAAAAGCACAACAAATGAGTCATGGAATTCAAGCAACCCTTCCTCCTCTAAAGACTCCAACATAACTTGTTCATAGCCACGATGAGATACTTTTATAAAAGAGAAGCTATGAATGAAAAGCAAGTTATTGATCGTCGCCGGCTCCATTGGTTCTCTTAATAAACCTACAAAGCAATAGGGAAGTCTAGCTACACATTTTATGATCAAAAGCATCATTCAACCCCCTGTACCCTCCTACATGTTGGCCAACACAGGGGTGGGGAAAGATGTAGAAGAGACACACCAAAAACCACATCTTTGAAGGACCTATAACCAAGGTTCATAACAACGTAAGAATTTGCAGCATGCTTAGAGATCAAATTCAAGGAACCAGACCCCTGCTCCTTCTTGTGTGATAGAGTATAATCCTTAGTCCTAGCAAATCTTGTAATTTTAATTTTTTAGTTTAACATTAGAAAATATAGCTTTTTCAAACAGAAGCAACAATTTCTCTACATTTTTCTTCCATAAATACCTCACGCCACTAAATTTTTTTTTTTAAAATTGCATTTTAGCTTCTCGGAATTATTCTCGGAATAGTCAAGTCTATTAGTTCACAATTTTTTTTTTTTATATTTGACTTAATTAATTATTTGATTTCTGTAAATTAGCAAATTTTTGTTTTTCGTTGTTGTAGTTTTTTTTAATATAAAATCTTTAAATTTTTTATTTTATTTTATTTTAGTCTTTAAAATTAAAATATATAGATTATTTCTGAGAAGATTTTAATTTTAAAGAATAAATCAAATATTTTTTAACATTTATAAATTATTTCCAAATAAAATTATAGGGATGAAAAACAAAAATAACAAACTTAGGGGAATTATATTTTATTTATATATTTAGACACAACCTTAATGTATATATATTTCGAGTTTACTATGTATTTTATTCTTAAATATTTTTATTTTATTAAAATTGTGTCGGTTAGGTGTCTATTAATGCTAAATATTTTTAATTGTTATCTAGCGTTAGTCGGATAGATGCTATTGAAATGGACATTTTATGAAAAATAAAAATTTGTTTTGACGGGTCGAGATTACCACTGTATTATACATCATAGTTTAAATCTCACTTGCAGTCATAAATATAGTTGTGGTTGCGGGTATTGCGATATATATTTTACGGCCATTGCAGCGTAAATTTTAATTGAGTGATATTTATAATATATATTGAATAACTTTAATATTAATATCTTACATTAGACATTAGATATAAATTGAATTTTTGAGATCTCAAATTTAAATTATGATGAAAATATAAAAAGAAACATGAATGAATGTATTTGATGCGAACTCTAATGTTATTGAACGTGTCCGCAATTAAAGTCCAATACAAATGCAAAGCCTACTGCATCATTCGACCGTAATTGCGGTTGTAAATTCCTATGTAAAAGCATGGTGCTCATGTTTTATGTCTCTAATACTGCATGGTTCATTTTCTAGTCATTAATCTCCCTGTTTTAATAATTTTTGTGAAAGTGTATCTTCTGATTCTTTGATTGCTGACTTAATTTTACTTTTTATTCTTGTAATAGAAAACATTGCAAGTGAATTTATTTTCTCATTGATCCAAAACCTGTTTTCGTCCTATTTTCAGCCAATATAATAACATTCAAGTGACTAACACACCATGGTTCAAAACTTTAAACTCCTGCTGTTTCTGTTCTTGCTTCCCCTTTCTATCAATAGTCACAAACATAATTAAAAATATTTTTTTTCTTTCTTCTCACGTTATAAAATCACAAGTAAATCTCACTTTAACATCCGATCACAAAACTAATTAAATGGATACTATTGAATATAATGAATGAGACATGTGCTAATATCTTCTCTTGACATAATTGATTCTTGAACTTTTCGTGAATTTTTTTTTTATATTTTTCTATTTTCTTTTTGAATAAATAAAATTCGATGGACTCTATTTCATATTTTTGAGTGTATGAACAATCCAACATTTTTCGCATCGCAACAATTATTTTTTACTAAAAACTTTGTTAAACTAAATTTATAAAATCCTTTCAAATGATTTCATATTTCATGTCTCAAATTACAAACATTAAAATCAATTTAAAATTACAAAATTTTCTCTGTAAACCATATACATATGTATTTATTAACTCATAAAATTATTAAACATCACAAGACACATCATGGAAGAAACTCAATAAACCCGTCAACAAGATCAGATTGATCTTTAAAAAGTGAAATAACCTGGAAAAAAATCAAATTAGAATTAAAATGACTATAACAAAAGAAAAATAAAATTAAATATAAAAAGCATATACTAACACAAACCCATACCATTTGTAAAACCTCGTCGCCACTCTTTTCTTTGTTTCTATACATTTTCATTATAGCTAGAAACGATTGGTAAACTTTAGGATCATCTTGAAATCGAGTCTGCATGCAAAGAATCTCTTAGATTCATCTAAATAAACACAAATTGAAAAGAAAAAAAAATCTCTAAGTAATTATATTTAAGACAACTTTAATTTCTTCTTTAATTCCACTACCACAGTTTGATTTCCTCTATGAAAATAAAATGTGTATAAATCATAAATAATTTAACAACAATCATACCTTGACCTTGTCCAAATATTTCCTAGCATATTCTATATTTACTTCTGGCTTCTTCACTTCTGGCTTCTCTGGCAAAGGTGTGATTTCAAATTCATCTGAGAAATAGGTATTAAATTTCAGTAATAATTCTCCATGCCCTTCAAACAATTCCTTCACTCTTTCCAGCATACACGCTATTTCAGCTCTACAAGCAAGAGAAACAAAGCAATTATAATTTAAAAAGTACAAAATTTAGTATGCCAATATATACAAACCTAACCTTTTTTTCTTGATATCTTTCATGGTTTTTAAAAACTCATTGAACTTATGTTTTTCGTCTTTAAATGCATCCTTTATTTCTTGTAAATAAATCTTGGCGTCATCAGAAGTTACTTCTTCTTTTGAACTCGATCCCTTCATTTTTCAGAGTTTGCCAATGCAAGAAAATATTTTGTTACATTAATTACCGACACACAATTAGAGAAAACTAATATTCAACAAAACATTGATTCATAAAACTAAAAATATTGTATATTCAAGAGGAGAACATTTTAAATAGGCTTAAATAGTTTTTTGGTCTCTGTAAGTTGGTGTGTTTTTGAGTTTCGTCTCTGTAATTTATTTTTCTTGAAAATGATCCCTGAATGTTAAAATCATTTTGGTTTTAGTCCCTAAAACCAAAATCCGTAGGAAAATTCAACGGAAAATTTATAGGAAACCTGCAGATTTTCCTGCAGATTTAGGGATCATATCCAAGAAAAATAAATTATAAGGACGAAAATAAAAAACACGCTAACTTAAAAGAACCAAAAGACTATTTAAACCTTTTAAATATAAATCATCGCATCCTATCTTCCAAATATTCACAAACATATTTTTTAACTAATGATTAAAAAACAATAAACCACCATCAACATGAAAAATCAAGACAAACTCTTGATCATCTATTAATTTAGACATAAGACAAAGTTCAGAAGCCATTCATAAAAAAAAATGTATGAGTGCGTATATACACTACCTACAAATTATTTCGAGACAAAAGTAATATTTTTTCCTCCACTTCTTTCACGGTGGTTGAAACATAATTAAAGATATCATCATTACAAGACCTCTAAACAAACCAGACAACAACATGACTAATAATGGAAAAACCATAGAGACGAAATACTAAAAAAAAAGAGTTTATGGTCACAAATAGAAGCTTGTTGTACAAAACCTACATCTTTAGAGTTTTCCCTTCCAGAAGCATGATCACAACCAGATTCTTGACCATTGTCAAAATCTGGATCAAAGTCAGTTTCACCATTTGATACATCTTCAGAGTCTCCAGACGAATATTCATCTTCTGACTCTAGCTCTTCTTCAGAACTTTCAAGTTCTGCCTCATTTTCAGAACCTTCAGGTTCTTATTCATCTTCAGAAGAAGAATCTCCTTTAGATTCCTACTCATCTTCTAATTCTCCTTCAGACTCAAAATCACCTTCAGATTCTAACTTGTCTTCAGCTTCATAGTCATCTTCTGACTCTGACTCATCTTTAAAATCAAACTCGACTTTTAATTCAGATTCATCTTCTAATTCTAACTCATATTTAAACACTCCTTCAGAATCAGAAAATGACAATGACACATGTTCCTCATCAGATTCATAAGCCATCAATAGCACATGTTCATCAGTTGAATATCCTCTAGCTATTTTTGCTTCTTCTTTGTTTGACCAACAATCTTTAGCAAAGTGGCCAAATCTATTAGAGTAGTAACGTTGAACCATTCTCTTGTCAAACTTCTCATTTCCCTTGTAATGTTTCTTCTCATCAAAATAGAAGACTTCTGACTTCTGAGACCTACCATGTCTTTTCTTCTTCTGGTCTTTCCTGGCAAAAGAAGCTTTCAGAGGCTTCTCAATCTCCCTCTCAGAAGTTCTTTCAGTCAGACGCAACTCTTCCGCCTCTTACTTTGCAACTATTCTATTCTCATGGTGTCTAGATCTTTAGAATGTTAAATTACTACAACAATATAATCAAATTGAGGGGGTAAAAGACCTCAATATCTTCTCAATGACTACTTGTTCATAAAGGGTTTCTCCACAAGTTTTCATCTCATTAGTGATTAGAATCGCTCTGGAGATATACTCAGATACCTTTTCGTTGTCCTTCATTTTGAAATTCTCATACTACTTTCATAGAGACTGAATCTTTACCATTGTAACACCTAGTCAATATATCCCACGCAGCTTCGTTGTCGTCGAATCAGCGATTTTCTCAAACACATTCGCATCCACACACTGATAGATGTAGAATAGTGCTTTCTGATTTTTCTTCCTCGTATCTCTCTGCGTGTTTCTTTGTTCCCCTATCGCACCTACTGCAACCGAACATAACCTTCAGTGACGAGATTAAGCACATCTTGATCACCGAACAATACACACATCTGAATCATCTAACGATTCAAGTTTTTTCTATCGAACATTGGAAGTTTGGTGCTTAGACTGCCTTTTTCGTTCATCTTCAACCTTGTGTAAGTCACTCAGGTCTAACAAAACACAATATTTTTCAACCTCGCGGAATTAGAAAATTTGATTCTGTTACGATTTCGTTCAAGATTCAACACGAATTCAAGAACCGAAATCAATTACACAACGCCTCAACGTTTCATTTGTGTTTCCATATGGATCCAGACTAGATCTCTAGATATCAATTATTAATGCAGAAGGTGATGAAATAAACAATAAGAGCAAGAGAATGTATTTATTGCTCTGCAATGAACGACTACAAAAGTTATAATAAAGATTGATGAAAATTGGCAGCTACTACTACCCTATTTATACACGCATATCAAAGACACATAAACAACATACTAAAATATTAAATTATCCTTTGATAAAATCATCAATAACAAGTAATTCACGGAGAAAAAATATTCTCCTTCCCCTAAGATTCTCATTCTCCATCCCGCCAACCACCTAACCATCTTGTTGAGTAGAGAAACTCACCCGCAGAGACAACAAAAAAATGGGATCTATATTAACTACAATAAAACTAATACTACTCTTGAAGTATTTAACTCGAAGACCCGAAGAAAACTCAAATCCCTTAGATCTACCATTAAGAAAACAATAAAACAAGAAAATATCACCATGTTCTATGAGGAAACAAAGGAACTAAAAATCATGAATATAAAAAAAATATCTACAGTAAAAAATTACATTACTTCAATGTAAATCAAAGTAACTAATAATTCGAAAGAAAGACATCAAAATCTAGAGAGTGACATAGGTATTAATATGGTTAAATCCCAAACAAATTAATGTAAAATGAAATACATAAACTACTTGGATCAAATAGTTAGCTTTGTATTAGAGGTTTTTCTTACGTACCTTGCTCATCTTCGAAAGCCAAATAAGAAAACAAAATAGGCTTGGATTATTTTTCAATTTGAGTTTTGAAAAAGAAATTGGCAGACAAGAGGTGTGCAAATTTTTTTGTCCGATTTGCCTGTATAAAGTTAAACATTTGTAAAAGTTTTAATTCTTTTTACCTTTTTGTAAAAATAATTGTTTTTATATAAATATTGTAAAATGAGATTTGGTCAAATTATGAAAATTTAATTTTGTATACATTCACTGAACAATATAAAATATATGTAAAAAATATCAAATATTTATTAATATGCACTGAATCACAATTTACCAGATACATTAATATTTTAAGAAATAGCATAAATTAATTGACATTTTAATAGGATTAAATCTTATTTTGGAATAAAAAATATAAGTTTTATTTTATTTCAAAATAGTTTCATATTGTTATAATTTTAAAAAAATGGTAAAACTACTTTTTGACCAAAAAAAAAAAATATTGGTTAAAAATTGTTAACAATGTATGATATTTGACTTTTAAATTTTATTTCTTGTTTCATCTTCTATATATAAATATTATGTTGTCTTTTGTTTTATTCAATATTTTGTTGTCTTTAAAAGAATTTACTTATTAAATTTGAATGTACATACAAATTTTATGGATTTTTTTTTTTCAATAATCAAATTTTTTTAAAAAAAAATACGCAAATAACCAACTTTCAAGACTAAATAACACATAGGAGCCATCTGAGATGACTCCTGCATCAAAAAATGCACATAGGCGCCACCCTATTTGGCGCCTCCTCATGTATAAGCCATCCCATGTGGCGTCTCCTTTATGTTTTTTTTACATGTAGCCATTTCAGATGGCTCCTACGTGTATTTGTGTTTTTTATAAATAAACACTCGTGTCTCCTTCATTTTTTACATTTTTTCAACTTCTCATCTCATATTCTCTCTTATTTTTCTATCATGACATCCCCATACATCCATATCAAAGATGGATACATTGTTTTCTCGGTCTTCAAACCTCCAATAAAAATAAAATTTTGGCACATATTTACCATGGTCAAACTAAAGAAAGAGTTGATGCGATGGTTAGAGGGAGAAATAGAAGTTGGTGAATAAATTAGAAGGATCTAGAGGAAGAGAACAACCATGAACTTCACAATTGGACAACCTCGAATTTGGTTGGAGGAAATCAAAACAGACGTCGACGTTATTGCGATAATGTATGGTTCCGATGAAACTGTTTTTGACGGTTGTAGTGTTTTAAATTTTTGTTGTTGTTGTTGATGCTACATTTTTATGTTGTTGTTTTAATGGTGTAGTTTTTATTTTTTTGTCTGCGTATTGATGTTTGTAAAAAATGCTATTAATGGAAAGAAGAAGGATTGTTACAATATTAACGAGTGCAGATAAATTAAATACAAATTTCAGGATGTTGAGCTTGTAGCACGTTGGGGACAATTTTTTCGATTGTGCCCGGGTTGACGAGATAGACCGCACTTTCTTTCTATTTTGTCAACGTCGTCCATTTCAGTTGTTATACATTTGCTCTTGGGACGATCATTTTTATTTCTCCACATTTGACTGTTATGCCAAACTACTTCCCCTTTGTACGCAGGCCAATAATCTGGTTTTGCTACTGGTTCGAAGGCATTGTTGTATACGTTGAGCAAGGTCTCAGACTTGTTAATGGGAGAAAGAAGTACTAGTTCATCTTGATGAACACGTGCACACACTGCAATGACATGAGAGCAGGGCATTCGAAAGGCCTGAAACTTTCCACAGTCGCACCAACGAGATGGTAGTTTAACCCTGTACTCTTGTCTAAGAAAACCCTCATTGTGGTCGATTGTCTCTTTGACAATGAAGTTATGGTTATGTCGGTCGAATCTTGTAATAATATGAGTGTTATCTTTGGCACTTTCGGCCTTAATAAATTTCAGGTAACTTTCACTCCACACTTGTTCGGATTGTACCACCGCGTTTCACTTTTCACCTCTCTCTGCAAACAACGAAGTCATCCTAAAATATGTTGTACTCACCAAAGAAGTTATTGGGAGTGCTCTTATTCCTTTAAAGACGCCGTTCATTGATTCGACTAGATTTGTTTTCATGTGGCCCCAACGCACTCCATTATCGTATGAACGTGTCCACTTTTCCACTTGCAGATTATCAACCCACGCACCTGCATCATGGTTTTCCATTCTGATATGGCTGCGATAATATGTAAAACGTGGTTGTGTTAGTGCATACACTGCATTCATAACTGATTTCCGAAGACGCTTATCTTTGATCTCGCGCATAAAATTTTAAACGATATGTCTTGCACAATAAACATGTGTAGACGGTGGGCGTGCCAACCGTTAACGGGATTGTTGTACACACTATCAATTTAGGCATGTTTGTCAGAAATCAGACAAAGATCATATTGTAGAGCTACGTGTGTTCGAAGATTCTTTAGGAAGAAACTCCAAGCTACTCCAGTCTCTGCCTCGACAAGAGCATAGTCGATTGGGAACACGTTATTGTTGCCATCCTGTGCGACGACCATCAATAGGGTGCCCTTGTATTTTCCCGTACAACCATGTTCCGTCTATCTGTATGATAGGTCTGTAGTGTGCAAACCCAATGATGCAAGGTCAAAAAGCCCAGAAAAGTCTACCGTCTTGGGTATACGTCGGCATCGTCTCCATAACATAAACTATTCCAGGAGTATACGTTCGCAGTGTATTCATGTAGCGTGGTGACTTTTTGTATGAACCCTCTCAGTTTTCATAGATTTACTCAATAGCCTTGTTTTTTGCTAACCAGACGTTTCTATACGAGGGGGTATAGTTGTATGCTATAGTGATGTGCGAGATTATTATTTTCACCTTCAATGAAGGATCACAGCTAACAAGCGGTAAAATTTCTTGACAAATGAGATCATAACTCAATTTGCGATGATCCTGTGATTGTGTGGAATTAACACAAGTGTGTTCCGTCATAGAACCTATCACCCAAGAATCACTCCTCAACCTATACAATGCAGTTAGATGGAAGTTACACTCAGGATGGTGTTCGCGGTAAAAAGTAACGAACGAGAGAATCGAATCAGAATTAAAATCTCAGGCTCAAAACAATTTACTCTTTTGATTTGTTTTAAAAAAGATGCCGCGAGCATCAGGCTTTATTGTTTCCAAACAAGAAAATGAGATGGAAAAGGGGAAAGCTGAAATACTCTAAATAAATAATGATATGCGATGCGACTAGCGTGAACTAGACGCAACGCATTGGGGAGAGACTTGAGTAAGAGGGTTTGTTATATAAAGGGAAGTTATTAACACCCGATATATATAGTTATCTATAGCATCTTTTGTATATGAATATCTTTTATATGTTTGTGTGTTTTAATTTGCTATTCTATTCTTGAAAAAGTTTCTCCTTTGAATTTTAAGAAAGGTAGGTTAGGCAGGGTCCTAAGTTTTGTTATTATTATGCTCACAAAGATCATCGGGATCCTCTGCATACATATCCCTAGTGGGAATCAGAGCATCTGTAGCTCGGATCTAAGGGAACTATGGTTTGTTTGGTTTGAGGGAGAAAGAAGTATGCTCGCCAAGGATGATACCTTGTGCCTACGTATTCTCAAAGGGAGGTTGAGAAAGTCAGAGCAGTCGTAGTTCCCACTTATGTTAGTGGAAGCAAAGGGTGTTATTAAGAGACAAATACAAATGTCATCTTAATGAAAATATATCTAATCTATTTCATCACATACATTTTTGAAAGATTGATTGATTAAATCTTTCATCGTAAGTATTAGGTGTTTTACTTGAGTGTACAAGCGTTACCACTTACGAGTTAATAAATATATTTGAAAGATGGTTGAATCTTTAATTGTAAGCATTAGGCGTTTTGCTTGAGTGTACAAGCGTTACCACTTACAATTAAAAGATGTTTTGTTTGAAAAAATATTTGATTTGTATGTGATGTTATAGATGAGATACTTCTTCCATAGAGATGATAAATGTCTAAATCTCTAGGAGAAATTGATTATTGATTAGGGGGATGCTTTTAAGAAGCCCGTGGGTCCTGGTATTATAAGCCCAAGATGAGGCATTCCGAGGGTCCTTGTATGAAGCTCAAGAGGAAGCTATAGGGTATGACTGACTTTGGCTTTAAGAATGATTTCATCGGGAAACCATCCTCTTAGGATTCAAGAGTGATTTCACCGGGAAATCATACTCTTAGGGTTCTATCCTAGCGCGGGTGATTCTTTGCATTGGAAGCCCAATAGCAGGCTGTTAAGAGATTTCCAGGTCTCTTTCTTGTTTGATGCCCAAGAGAAGGCTAAACTCAATGAGGGAGTTCTTTTGAACGAAGCCGAAGAGGAGGCTAACTCAGCAGGGGAGTTGTCTTATACGAAGCCTACGAGGAGGCTAAACTCAACAGGTCAGTTGTCTTATACAAAGCCTAAGCGGAGGCTAAAGGGAACATAGTTGTTAAACTAGTTGTTATGTTATAAATGAACAGTTATATGAACAAGTATATCATAAAGTGTGTGATGTGTATTCACAGGAGTTTTATGAAGGAAATATATAAACAAGTGTATAAAACAAGCAATTAAAGCAAGTGTAACTTGGATATATACAAAGGAGTTGGGACTTACACCTTAAGGGAGGCTCATTAGTTTAAGAGTAGTTTCACTATGAATAATGCTCCTCTTAATACCAATGGAATCAGTGTATTAACAAGTGAATGAAAACAAATGAACGAAGTTTGTTATACTTGAATATTTACAAAGATGATTGAATATGTACAAGGAATTGAATATGTACATAAAAAGGGTGAATATGTACAAGGAAATAAATATGTACATAAAAAGGGTTTGGGACTTACACCGTGAGGGAGGCCCATGATCAATTTGAAAGAAATTCGAGGAAAAACCTAATTCGGTTTATCTTCAAATCGAATCGATCATGGAAAAAGGTGTGTAAGTTTATTGAAATGTTTTTGAAAGGTTTGAAAATGATTTTGAAAAGTGAAGGATATCCATAAGAAGTTTTGAAAAAAAGATTAGGTTTGAAAATCGAAAAGAAAACATTTTTGAAAAGTATAAAAATACTTAAAACGTCTCATTTTTAACCTAATAAAAATAAAATCAAAAGAAAATATTTTTGGATTTTTTGATATAATCATAAAATAGGTATATTAAATGACAAGTGTGCAAAAAATCATCTCAAAATGAGAAGTTTTGATTGGTTTTTGAAAATGTTGAAGTTTGTTAAAAAAACTTAAGAAAATTAGTGATAAAAAGAAGCTTTTGGTCCTAAGGAGGTTTGAACCCAAGACCCTTGGCTTAGAAGTGAAAAGTTTTACCACTGAGTCATGTGTTTGACTTGTCATTTACACGCCTCCATTTGATTATATTTAAAAACAAGTTTTTGAAAATGTTTGAAAATAGTGAAAATGGAAGGAAAAGTGAAAAAGAAGGTCTCAGGGGGATTCGAACCCTGGACCATAAAGGACTAAGAGCGTGCTGGAAACCACTGGGGAGGTAACACATCCGTGAATAAAACATAAACTGTTAAATATATTTTAAAACGAGAATTTGAATGAAAACACGCAACTTCATCTTGATTCATCATGAATTACGATTCAAACATTGCTTTCAAACCAGAACGTGATTGTGGTAATTAGTTCCATTATTTTAAGTGTAGGGTGACTGATTTTGAACGAAAACAGATGAACCCTAGTTTTGAAAATTATTGTGAAATCGTGTTTGTGCAACAATTCAAGCAATTGATAGAGGGTTTATGATCCTCACATGTGCAGAAACAAGATGGCCAAGCAATATTTGAGCTGGAATTCGGAAATCAAAGAGTTTAAAGTTCAAGTTACTTACCTCTATGAGCAGAAATTGAATTCCTTGTTAGAGTGCTTCCAGAAGTTGTTTAATGATCCTGTGAGCTTCCTTGGGTATCACTGAGTGTATTCCAACACCTAGCTTGCTTTGAAGCTCTCTGATTCCTCCTGCCCGAGTCAAGTTGCAGGCTGCTGGTTTTGAAGTGAAGGATGATGATGGAGTTGTTACAGAAGTGGATCAATGGTTTGGATCACTTCTATATGATGTATGGAAGGTGTTTGAATGATAAAAACTGAAAACGCACGAGTGGATTTCAATTTTGCAAGTTTAGGCTCAAAACTTGCACAAATGGAGTTTTTGTGAGGAAACTGACTTTTGGCTTATTTTATGATGATTTGAAGTTTCAAACAAATTTTAAATGATGTTTAGAAGATGTTTGAATGACACCTTTGGTTAGAACTTGCAAGAATTGCAATTTGGAAAGTGACTTGTAAAATATGGTTATGGAGCTCTAAGTTTCAATTTCAAAAACATAGCTACACAAAGTGTTTTTTTAAGTTCTTGGACATTTTGGAAAGCTTGTAACAAGATCTAAAACTTTCATGTTTTCAGTTTTTCTTGAATCAAAATTGATCTAGGTGAAAAATGGTCATGAAAGTGATGAAAAACCATATTTTTTAACACTTGAAAATTTTTCTGTGTTAGAAAAATTTGAATTTTGACTTTTTCACATTTTTTTGATTTTTTATGATCATGATGGATAATTTGAAATGATTTTATGATTGAAAAAATTTGGATTTGAAAAAGTTGACTAAAAGTTAAAATTTGACTTTTTTGAACAGTTGAATTTTCATTAGATGATTCAAATTTTGTCTGATGATCAATCATGGATTTTGGAATGTTTTGAACCAAGAAATTAGGTCAATATGTCTCATTGATGATGTTAAGATCAATATCCAAGCAAATAGGTCATTCATTGAGCAAAAAGTCAATGATTCACCATCCTCGATCAAAACCCTAATTGGTCGATTCAAGGTAGATCATGAGAAAATGTTGAGAATTTGAAGATCAAATGTTGATGATTGATTAAGATAGATCAATTGAGGTGAGTGGGGACTCAAACCCTAATTTATCACATCTTGAACAGATGAAAATTTTGATTAAAAACCCTAATTTGGCTTCAAGAGCACGCACACGATCTATCATGTTCTGAAATTGTTAGTGATACAATGATGCACATGTGAATGATATGATGTGGTATCTTAGGTCAAAAATTAGGGTATGACAGGTGGGTACAGATGATTCTATATCTCTCTACATTTGTTTGATCCACATGAAATTTATAGTTGTTTATCATGTGGAACTTTTTTATTGCTCGCACACAATCTTCTTTTGAACGAAATTTGTCTTTGACTTTTAAATTTGCATTTGACTGCACTTCAGGGTTGTAGAATATATCAGATGATGGTTCATCTATGCACATTTTGAGGGTGGTCATGTACGGAGGTGGTGTGTAGATATCACGTGGAGTCAGTTGGCATTCTTCATCGACCTCTGATTCTTCGTTTACCATGATGTTGAACTGCATCTCGTCAGCTTCCTCTTCTTCGTCAGAAACATCCACCTCAGCTTATTCCTCCTCTATAGGATCAATCCTCTCTGTATCCTGGAACACAATGTACAACTCAATCGAGTCGTACCCAAAATATTCATGATTACAAAACATGTTTTGCAGATCTTCATCGTCTTCAACAGCTACCTGGTAAAATGTTACTTGGTTCTCACTAGTAAAAACAGGATGTTGGTAGCAAATGTGTGACGTCGGACCTCTCCGAAGTTTGGTCTCGAGTCTTTTTTTGAAATACGAAAAATTCACATTACTATTTTGACAAAATTGATTATTTTCTGTGTTTCTGAATAAAAAACCTACTACCTCATTGTTGTATGTCTCACCATTGAAATGTATAGTGATAATATATTGTGGTACATATGACATTTTTTCTGGGTTTGAGTGTTTGAAATTTGAGTGTTTGAGATGTTAGTGTGTATGAAAATGTTTGATTGTGTGAGATATTTATAAATGGTGCAGATTATTATATGAGAATATATAGGACAAAATTTAAATTTCGAAATGACATGTTCAAGCCATGTTGAATGGCGCCTAAGTGTATTTTTAAAAGGGGGCATCATTCTATTTGACTTTTTACAGGCCTAGTTATAATTAGGTCTGCCACCTAGATGCCACCTAACCTGTCACAAGCCATCTTCAATGGTGCCTTAGTGTTAATTTAGAGAGGAGGCTCCATCTCTCTTGGCTCCTCTCTGACACGTGGCTTGCATGCATGCAAGGCCCCAACCACCTCATTTATTCCTTTGTTCCCTGAATCTCTTATAAATATGGCTCCTCATATGTATTTTTTCCATCACCATTCTTCACTCTACCTCTACCTCTAATACAATTCTCATATCATCAGAAAAAATTCAAGCATGAGTCTTTTGACGTTAGGAGAATCTCACCGAGGAACAAGGGAAAACATTGCTACCTATGTAAGTTTTATTCGTTATATCATTATTTTTTCTTACATTCTTTTTTATTATGTTTTTAATATTGTTTACACTTTCTTACACAAATTATTTTTACATTATATTTAGGACACGAAAAAACTTAGATGCCGCTCACATCATTATGTTGCTCCCAATCCATAAATCATTTTATACCTTGTACGTGCCGATTTTGGGGATGCTATTAAAATCTCCACCTGTACAATCGATTCAAAGTTTATTCTTTCATTGTGAGAAAGATGGAGACCCGAGATACACACATTTCATCTGCCTGTAGGTGAATGTACCGTCACACTTGAGGACATTTACCTGTTGATGGGTCTTCCGATTAATGGTAAGGCAGTTAATGGTCTGGTGCAACATGAAAACGCTCTATGCGAGGAGATGTTGGGTAGAGATATGGTGGAAGGTCCTAGTGAAAGAGGCCAAGGTATATTTTTACCCACACTTAGAGCGCATTTTTATTCCCTAGATTTGGACGAAAATTCCACCGAGGAAGAAAAAATAATAAAAATAAGAAATTATATTATGTTAATATTTGGGAGTTTGTTATTCCCCGAGAGTATAGGAAATAGTGTAAATTTTATGTACTTGAGTTTACTTGGGGACATTGATAAGATAGGAAAATATAGTTGGGGTTTCGCTTGATCGCGACTTTATCGTCTTATAGAATCTAGACTACAAGTATACATCCCTATCGCTTGTAATTTTAAAGATTATTGAATCCACAGGGACTAAATGTTGACCTACCGCTATCTTAGGCTACTACATAAATCTAAGGCTAGTGATATAAATGATGTTTGTTTTAGGGAACCTAAATGATTAAGATCTAGTTTAGATTCAAAATAGGAGTATCAGTATGTAATGGTCGGGCTTAGGGATTTAGCGACTTATCGACTTAAATTGTATTATTAAAATGTGTTTTAGTAGGAAGTACTTGTTTAAAATTCCTCTTCTCACACTCTCGTGTTTATTGATTTAGATCCTATAATCAAACCTAAGTGAGTGCTCTCGCTATTTCAATTAGAGTTTGAAAATAAATAAAACCTAATCAACTTAAAAGCGCTCTCGTTGTATTTTAAATCGATGCTCAATTATTAATGTCCAGTTAAAATCTCAAACTCTCGCTTTATTGACCCTAACTTCTAATATGTATTTTACTCTCGTAACAAAACAGTTGCATTAATTACTAATAATTGAAACCGGAAAATTAATCTTTATAAAACATAACAAGTCGAGTGAAGTTGCTAAACCTCGTTGGCTATGTGACCCTACATACCGATAACTAAATATAGCCTAGCATGTTTAATGATTCAAATATAGTGCAACAGTAAATAACATACAATTCAGATAAAATATGCATTTCAAATAAATCGGGCATAAAATAAATAAACCATTAAATAAATGATATAAACCTAAAAATAAATTAATTAAATAAACCTGAAAATAAAAGGACGAATATTTAGCCGGTTCCAGGTGTCTCCCACAGGTCGGTGAGATCTCCTTTAATTGCTCAATAATCCAAATGCGATGAAAAAAAGGTAAAAAGGCGCAATCCTAACGTAAGGTTAGAATTGGCAAAAGTTAGCAGCAATCTCCGATGTGAAGATTGCTACGAGAAAAGAATCTGAAAACGGAAAATAAAACTGAAATTAAATGCGGAATAGGAATTAGAATTGGCAGAGTAACGCTACTGGAATGAGGAAAAAAACGTGTGTTGAGAGTGAACTAGAGCAACATATATATAGGCGTGTGAGAGCTAGGGTTACGAAGTGGTTTGAGAAGATTTCGCCTCCTAATTCTCCTCCGTAGCGGTCGCTACGGAGCCAGCTCCAGGTTGTAACGGTCGCCATAAGTCTTGCGTGAGGAGGAAGATTCGCCCTAGCCCTGTAACGGTCGCCACAACCTCTAGGGCTTGCGTGTAACGATCGTTACACCTTGTAACTTGCTGGGCTTTGTTCGCTTGAAGTGGGTTGGGACTTGTTCGTTTGAATCTCCTTCTTTATTTTTGCTTACTTCACACCCCCATTTCATGCTATACATACACACTTCAATAAATACTCTCTTTTTGTGAATTTTGAGTGTGATTTATCCGGCTTTTATCGACTTTCTTCGCACATGCCTAATAATCGGTAGAAACCCAAAAACATAGAAAATACCGACATAATACGAATAAAGAATAATTTATTTAATTAAAATGCGGATAAAAAGCATACAAATTGGCTTAAATAATCGATACATTTTCGTGTTATCACCGCTGTTCTAGCCCAACTGAACAGTTCCTTGTGTAAGAACTGTAAGAAAGGCACATCAACTTTTAATGGATGCGCTTTCTTACTTCAAACATGGAGTTGGTGGAGAATGTAATCACTTAATCCCGTCAACAACCTACCGTTCAGTTTTCCACACGAAACAAAGTAAGTACATTGCTTAATTATTAAAATATTTATGTCTTTCATATGTATAAAATCCTAATATATTAAATGTTAATTCATTTAGGTATAGTGTAACGGGCATGAATTACGGAAAGAATCCGAGACACAATGTTGTCCTCTATCGTAATCTAATAGACCACCTTTGCGCAACTGGTGTACGTAATTTCGATTAACTCCAACTAATTTTAACGTATATTTTTTTTAAAATTATCATTAATCTGCATTTTTTATCAACAGTTTACATGGAGACCATACTTGGGTTTAGACCATATACCCAATGAAGATGATGCATAGGTTTGGACTGCGAAGACTGCTATCATTCGGTTTAACATTGTGGAAATGCACCACAGTGACCGTGTGAAGATGCAGGTCGGAATGTTCCAAGATATACCACGCGATCCGATATGTTTAGATCCTTGGTATCTTAGAAGGGTCGATGCCCAACAGGGATATGATAATTGGAAAATTTTTGCCAGGGAGTATTGTAGGATGTGGAAAAACCGAGCAGACCATATCTTACAATTTTCTATTTATGAAGATGACGAGATTATGTAACACTCTCTTCAATACATTGCTTGGTAACGGTCAGTGACGAATCCAGAAATGCATGTTTCTCACCTCTGCTATTTGGTCGACCCTCGCACCCAGTGGGGTCAACTTCAAGCTCCACAACAACAACTGCGGCAACACTACCACCGACAACATCCTCAACAACAATACCAACAACAACAACACCACCAACAACAACCACACCAACAATACCAACAACAACCACACCAACAATACCAACAACCACCCCAACAACAGACCCAACATCCATCAACCCCCGCCAACCAACCCGATGATACAAGACCACCAACACTCAATCCCAACCCTAACCTCAACCTGATTACCAACCCAACCAAATGCCCGACCCACAATTTCAATACTCACATATGCCACACACCCAAGTACAATACTCCGAACAAAGAGCATACGTCCAATCCCCCTATATGGGCCCATCAACATCTCACCTCAGCCCAGACACTGGCTTTCCCGAGGAATATTCCCAAACCAAACCAACATACCACCAACTATCACCGTACCAAACCCCCCACCATTCATATGGGTACGAGTCTCTAAACACCCAATTTCCTTTTTACCCCACTCATTCACAATCCACCTATACGGATGACGACTGCTATCATCCCCACATGGAACCTAACCCCCCACCATAATGACCAAGCTATGAGAACATGGGAACACGTCTATACGAAAGCGGTACGACAAGCAATGCAGATCTTGAGGCATTCATGGATCCTGATCGCATACACTACAAACAACCATCAACCCATGCACATGGGCCATTGACCCAACAACAGTCTGATCAAGAACCTCGCATCACACGAGTTAGGAGAGGACGCGCATGTGGAACCCATGGTTGTCTACACGTTCCGAGTCACTGGGAATAAATCTATGTAATTGTTATTCCTTGTAATGATAATTTATAATGAAAGTTTTATTTCACAACATTGTCCTGCACTTTAATTTAAATTGAAAAAAAAAACTTTTTTTTTACCTAATACACATAGGCACAATCTCAGATGACTTTTCCCATGTGATTTATGTAACACCCCCTTCTATTTACCCGCGTTTTATAAATAATAATCAGAGTATTTTAATCACAATCCAAGAGGCGTCACAATTTAAATAATTTAAATCAATCAATACAGTGTCATGCTTTCGAAGAAGATTTATTAAGTAAATAATGCAAAGATTATGTTTAACAATGAAATGAAACATAACCAAAATTCCGAATACATCATTCATAGTATTCCAGGATATTAACCAAAACATGATTCAAACCATTAAGGAATTCCATTAAAGAATTTCAAACAAACGTTCCCCAGTGTTACATCTACCAGAGCACGACACTGACACGCGGATTAACTAACCGACTTAATGCTAGAGCTATCCTCACCGACTCCAAGCGCCTAATCACTCGGATCCGAAATTGTTAAAGTAAGGGTGAGATTCCAATTCGATATAACATGCATTATACGTTTTAGAATACAATGAATAAAGATACATTAATCCATTAACCAAACACAAGTCATAATCGCTTCACAAGGCGGTCACACAATGAACATGTAATATAACAAATAATGGAAATTGCAACACCGAAACCATCCTAGCATGTTACAATCCCATATGCAATGCACTCTATGCATGTGGTACCAAACGTAAATCGAGTTCACCCACCGCTCCGCTTACATGTGGAAAACAGTAAATTCATGATTCGCCCATAGCTATTGGGTCAAGAATCCAGCCTCACTACCTCAACCTCCGGTAAGTCTATTGGCCCAACCAGTTCGCTTCGCACAATGGGAATGAACCATAAACAACAAATGCGTATGCATGCATAAAAGCATGCAACATTAATTCTCGGATCATGATATCAACATATATCACACAATGCCGTTCATCAATGTATCACATTCAATCATAATGAATATCAAGATACAACATAGTAAGCATTAATATTTCATCCGGTAACTTAGACCAATGGTAATAGTTCTCCATTATCCCTAACTAGTCACTCTTTTCAAAAATCGGAAGCTCGACTTGTTTAAAATAATTTTTGGCAAAATAATATTTTCCCATTTTTTAAAGGTAGTATTTTAAATTTAAGAAATAACGCCGAAAACGGTACTCGAATCGGAGTTACGGTTTAGAAAATATGAATTTTAAAGTTTTAGAAATTTTGAAAATACTCATGGAACCCGGTTCCTACCTATACAGGAACCGGTTCCTGAAAGTTGAAAAATCTCGCTCCCTGATTTTTGTATGGGAAACCGTTCCTACGTACAGGAACCGGTTCTGTGTGCAAACTTCCGCTTTTGAAAATAACATGGAACTCGGTTCCTCCCCACAGGAACCGGTTCCCACGACCTATAATGATTTTTCGCTACTTTTGACAGCATTTTGCATCCATTATCATTTCCAAACTTTCAAATACGAATTGGGACATTAGGAACACCATTTCATAATCATTTCACACCATTATAACATCAAACAACATGGTTTATTCATCCCTATCAATTATTTGACATACTAATGATCCTAATTCCAAACACCGACACAAATAGGGTTTATTCCTATAACTTATAATCATCAAAATTCAAACTTCCTAGCATACTCAATTATCCCTTTGATTCCCAAAACCCATAAAGCATATTAACCGAACGAAATCACCCCTTACCTCGCGATGATCTTCGATTTCTCTCGGCGTCGGCTTTTCCTCTCTTCTCTTCTCTTTTCCAATTCTACGTATAATAGCTTTTCTCCAAAAAGACCTATTTTTCTTTCTTTTCCTTTTTATATTCCTTTTAATGTTCCTTTATTTATTCCAATAAAATAAAACAAATGGTAATTAGTAAGAGTAGAGTAATTTACTCCTCACACCCCTAATTACACCTCACACCTCCATCTCTTCTTTTCTTTAATTAATCCCATTAATTCCGAAAATATAAATAATCAAGCCTTTAATTAATTAAATAATTAAATTCCTATTTATTTAATTTTTGAATTAGATCGGGGTGTCACAACTCTCCCCCACTAAAAGAGATTTCGTCTTCGAAAACATACCTTAGACGAAAAGTTCAGGGTACGAGTCCTTCATCTGACTCTCCAGCTCCCAAGTTACATTTCCCTCAGCTGGTCCTCCCCAAGCTACTCGTACCAGTGCTATCTCTTTACCACGCAGTTGCTTCACTTTCCGATCTTCGATTCTCGCAGGCACTGCTTCAACAGTTAAATTATCTCGTACCTGTATATCATCTACTTGAATCTCATGAGACGGATCCGCAATGTACCACCTCAACTGAGATACATGGAAAACGTCATGCAAATTCGCAAGTGACGGCGGTAAAGCGATCTGATAAGCAACTTTCCCAACTCTCTTAGTAATCTGAAACGGACCAATAAAACGCGGAGTCAACTTCTTTGACTTCAAGGCTCGACCAATACCAGTCATTGGAGTAACTCTCATGAACACGTGGTCTCCTTCATTAAACTCAAGATCCTTCCTCCGCTTATCATGATAACTTTTCTGACGACTCTGAGAAGTCCTCATCTTCTCCTGAATCATCTTGATCTTTTCTGAAGTTTGTTGAACAATCTCTGGCCCAATCACAACACTTTCTCCAGATTCGTACCAACACAACGGTGTCCGACATCTCCTACCATACAATACCTCAAACGGAGCCATACCGATGCTCGAATGAAAACTATTGTTGTAGGTAAACTCTATCAACGACAAATAGCTATCCTAAGCTCCACCTTTCTCTAACACACAAGCCCTCAACAAATCTTCTAACAACTGAATCGTCCTCTCCGTCTGACCATCTGTCTGTGGATGATATGCGGAACTCAATCGTAACTTAGTACCCAGAGCTTCCTGCAATCCTGTCCAGAACTTAGAAGTAAACCTCGGATCTCTATCCGACACAATGCTAGACGGAATACCATGCAAACTTACAATCTTCTCCACATACAATTCTGCCAACCACTCCATTAGATAATCCATTCTTATCGGAATAAAGTGAGCAGACTTCGTCAATCGGTCGACAATGACCCAAATAGAATCACAGTTCTTCGTCGTCCTCGACAAACCAGACACGAAATCCATTGAAATTCCATCCCATTTCCATTCCGGAACAAACAACGGCTCCATCAATCCCGACGGCTTCTGATGTTCAATCTTTGATTTCTGACAAACCAAACATGCATACACAAACTCGGCAATTTCCTTTTTCATTCCAGGCCACCAAAATAATTTCTTCAAATCATGATACATCTTAGTAGCACCAGGATGAATACTCAACCCACTTCGATGTCCTTCTTCCAAGATACTCTTTCTGATCTCAGCAACATCCGGAACACACACTCTATCACCAAGTCTCATAACGCCATTCTCGTCAATTCGGAACTCGCCTCCTTGACCTTGGTTAATCAATGTTAGCTTATCCACCAAACCGACATCAGATTTCTGTCCATTTCGAATCTCTTCCAAGATACCACTAGTCAGCTTCAACATGCCCAATTTCACACTATTCTGAGTAGTTTCGCATACCAAACTCAAGTCTCTGAATTGTTCCACTAAATCCAATTCACGAACCATAAACATCGACATATGCAAGGACTTCCTGCTCAACGCATCTGCCACAACGTTTGCCTTACCAGGATGGTAATTCAAACCAAAATCATAATCCTTGAGAAACTCTAACCATCTCCTCTGCCTCATATTCAACTCTTTCTGATCAAAGAGATACTTCAGGCTCTTATGATCACTGAACACTTCAAATCGTGAACCATACAGATAATGTCTCCACAATTTCAACACAAACACAACAGCCGCCAACTCTAAATCATGAGTCGGGTAATTCCTTTCATGAGTCTTCAATTGTCTTGAAGCATAAGCCACAACCTACCTATCTTGCATCAAAACACCTCCTAAACCCATCAAAGACGCATCACAATACACTACGAAAGATTCTTCCGGATTCGGCAAAATTAAAATCGGAGCACTAGTCAACCTCCTCTTCAATTCTTGGAATCCCTTCTCACAATCTTCATCCCAAACAAACGCTTGACCTTTTCTTGTCAACTTAGTCAACGGTAACGCTAACTTCAAAAATCCCTCAATGAACTTCCGGTAGTATCCTGCAAGACCAAGAAAACTACGAATCTCTGAAGCATTCTTCGGTGCTTCCCACTGAGATACCGCTTCTAATTTCGTAGGATCAACAACAATACCATTCTTGGAAATCACGTGACCAAGGAAACTCACTTCGCTTAACCAAAACTCACATTTAGACAACTTCGCATACAGCTTCTTCTCCTTCAACAATTCCAATACAATCCTAAGATGCTTTGCATGCTCCTCATCATTCTTTGAATAGATCAGAATGTCGTCAATAAATACCACCACAAACATGTCAAGATACGGATGAAATATCCTGTTCATATACTCCATAAACACACCAGGTGCATTAGTAACTCCAAATGGCATAACAGAATATTCATAATGCCCATACCTCGTTCTAAATGCAGTCTTCTGAATATCTCCCGCCTTAAGACGAATCTGATGATATCCAGACCTCAGATCAATTTTGCTAAATACACAAGCTCCGACCAACTGATCCATCAAATCATTAATCCTCGGCAATGGATACCGATTCTTGATTGTCACTTTATTCAACTGCCTGTAATCAACACACAGTCTCATTGTACCTTCCTTCTTCTTAACCAACAATACCGGGGCACCCCACGGTGAAACACTAGGCCGAATAAACTTCTTTTCCAATAACTCTTCTAATTGCTTCTTCAACTCTGACAACTCAGATGCCGACATGCGATAAGGCGCCATCGACACCGGACTAGTTCCAGGAATCAAATCTATAGCAAACTCCACTTCTCTCTCAGGTGGTAACTCATTAACATCTTCCGGAAACACCTCTGGAAATTCATTAACCACCGGTAATTCACCACTCTTAGCCTTTCCTTTCACTTTCGTCGAAGAATACAACATAAACACCACAACACCCTCTCTAACGGCTAAATTCATCTGCTTAACTGACATAGTCTCATCTTCCACCTTAACTTCTTCAGGAAATAAGACTGTCTTCTCAAAACAATTGATATGAACCTGGTTGAAGACCAACCAATTCATTCCAAGGATAATATCGAGTTGCTCTAACGGTAGGCACACTAAATCCATACCGAACCCTCTATCAAAAATAACAATAGGACAATTCCTACAAACATAGTCACCGAACCCAGGAGTGTCAATAACCATACTTCCATCCAAATTAGAAATTTCCAGATTTAATCTCTTAGCACAATCCAAAGAAATAAAAGAATGTGTCGCTCCAGTATCAATAATTGCTATTAAAGGTATGCCATTAATAAAACATGTACCTTTAATAAACCGATCATCAGCTTAACATCCGATCCCGACAAAGCGAACACCTTCCCACCACTCTTTCTTTGGTTTAGTACATCATGACGAGTGTGTCCTTCTTCACCACAGTTGTAACATGTTATCCTTCGGATCTACACTCGACTAGATGACCAAATCTTCCATAATTGTTGCACTTCCTCGCATCATTCTTGCATTCAGGGGCTCGGTGACCCAATTCACCACATCTGTAACACTTTACGGAAGAACCAGAAGAACCAGAGTCTCCCCCACTAGGCTTCTTCCAACCTCCGGATCTCCGATTATTTCTATCGACGGCTTACCACGATCCATATGTCTCTTGCCCTTACGATCGGATAACTCGAGCATTCGACTTAGTACTAGCAAGATCTTCTTCCAGAATCCTACTACAGTCAACCAAATCAGGAAACCTTCTAATGCGCTGATACCTGATACCCTGCTTGATCTCATCACACAAACCATTCTCAAACTTGATACATTTGGAAAATTCTCCATCTGCATCGTTAGGATAATTAGCATAATACTTTGCTAACTCGAAAACTTGGTCGCATACTCACTCACTTATTGCCTTGCTTGAGCTCGAAACTCAATCTCTTTCACCCGAATGTCTTCAAAGTACCTTCTCGAAAAGCTCTCAACACACCCAAGTCAACGCAATTCCATCTTCTTCCGATTCACTAGCAACCCACCACCATCCTTCCTCGCCAACATGTGAGTACCATATCTCACCTTCAACACTTCAGCAAAATCAATCACCCTGAAGATCCTCTCGATCTCCTTCAACCACTTCTGAGCACCCTCGGGATCATGTGCACCCTTGAACAATGGAGGCTTATTCCTCTGAAAATTCCCCAATTGTCTGTCAGCACCAATCGCAGCTCCCTGCTGATTCCCTCCGAGAACTCCAGCTAACATTCCCAAAGCCTCAGCAATAGCATCATCATTCCTTCCGTTACCTCTTCCAGCCATTGTTCTGTAACATTACAAAACAACCCACGTCAGCACACAAGTATCGACAGTGTTACATACACTAGTCGCATACTAAAAGGGATAACGACACTAAGACAAGACCGACTATGCTCTGATACCACTATTGTAACACCCCCTTCTATTTACCCGCGTTTTATAAATAATAATCAGAGTATTTTAATCACAATCCAAGAGGCGTCACAATTTAAATAATTTAAATCAATCAATACAAATGTCATGCTTTCACCAAGAAGATTTATTAAGTAAATAATGCAAAAGATTATGTTTAATGAAATGAAACATAACCAAAATTCGAATACATCATTCATAGTATTCCGGATATTAACCAAAACATGATTCAAACCATTAAGGAATTCCATTAAAGAATTTCAAACAAACGTTCCCGTTGTTACATCTACGAGCACGACAACGACACGCGGATTAACTAAGCGACTTAATGCTAGAGCTATCCTCACCGACTCCAAGCACTAATCACTGGATCCGAAATTGTTAAAGTAAGGGTGAGATTCCAATTCGATATAACATGCATTATACGTTTTAGAATACAATGAATAAAGATACATTAATCCATTAACCAAACACAAGTCATAATCAGTTCACAAGGCGGTTCACACAATGAACATGTAATATAACAAACAATGGAAATTGCAACACTGAAACCATCCTAGCATGTTACAATCCCATATGCAATGCGACTCTATGCATGTGGTACCAAACGTGAATCGAGTTCACCCACCGCCCGCTTACATGTGGAAAAGTAAATTCATGATTCGCCCATAGCTATTGGGTCAAGAATCCAGCCTCACTACCTCAACCTCCGGTAAGTCTATTGGCCCAACGGTTCGCTCGCACAATGGGAATGAACCATAAACAACAAATGCGTATGCATGCGTCATAAAAGCATGCAACATTAATTCTCAGATCATGATATCAACATATATCACACAATGCCAGTTCATCAATGTATCACATTCAATCATAATGAATATCAAGATACAACATAGTAAGCATTAATATTTCATCCGGTAACTTAGACCAATGGTAATAGTTCTCCATTATCCCTAACTAGTCACTCTTTTCAAAAATCGGAAGCTCGACTTGTTTAAAATAATTTTTGGCAAAATAATATTTTCCCATTTTTTAAAGGTAGTATTTTAAATTTAAGAAATAACGCCGAAAACGGCACTCGAATCGGAGTTACGGTTTAGAAAATATGAATTTTTAAAGTTTTAGAAATTTTGGAAAAATACTCATGGAACGGTTCCTACCTATACAGGAACCGGTTCCTGAAAGTTGAAAAATCTCGCTCCCTGATTTTTGTATGGGAAACCGGTTCCTACCTATACAGGAACCGGTTCCTGAAAGTTGAAAAATCTCGCTCCCTGATTTTTTTTATGGGAAACCGGTTCCTACCTATACAGGAACCGGTTCCTGAGTGCAAAACTTCCAGTTTTTGAAAAATAACACTGGGAACTCGGTTCCTCCCCATAGGGAACCGGTTCCCACGATCTATGACAACATTTTCTGCTACTTTTGACAGCATTTTGCATCCATTATCATTTCCAAACTTTCAAATACGAATTGGGACATTAGGAACACCCATTTCATAATCATTTCACACCATTATAACATCAAACAACATGGTTTATTCATCCCTATCAATTATTTGACATACTAATGATCCTAATTCCAAACACCGACACAAAATAGGGTTTATTCCTATAACTTATAATCATCAAAATTCAAACTTTCTAACATACCCAATTATCCCTTTGATTTCCAAAACCCATAAAGCATATTAACAACGAAATCACCCTTACCTCGATGATCTTCGATTTCTCTCTCTTTTCCTCTCTTCTCTTCTCTTTTCCAATTCTACGTATAATAGCTTTTCTCCAAAAAGACCTATTTTTCTTTCTTTTCCTTTTTATATTCCTTTTAATGTTCCTTTATTTATTCCAATAAAATAAAACAAATGGTAATTAGTAAGAGTAGAGTAATTTACTCCTCACACCCCTAATTACACCTCACACCTCCATCTCTTCTTTTCTTTAATTAATCCCATTAATTCCGAAAATATAAATAATCAAGCCTTTAATTAATTAAATAATTAAATTCCTATTTATTTAATTTTTGAATTAGATCGAGGTGTCACAATTTACACATAGGCGCCATCTAAGATGATTTTTAGGAAAAATTTACATGGAGGCGTCAAATGGTGTGACTCCTGCTTGTTAAAAATCAATGCATGATCGGTTTATTAAAGGTACATGTTTTATTAACGTATAAGGTTGCTTTTCTAATAATTTGACACGGCGTAATCCGGTTCGTTTTGAATTTTTGTAATGATATTATTTTTTGAAGGAGTTACAAAAATAACGAAATAGGTGAAAGAGAGGAGTGTTTTTTTTAGTTTGGAAGTGGAGATGAGCTCTTATATTTTTTTGTTAATCGTAGTTTTACCCTTCTTAAAAATATAATAATATAATTCTACTTTGAAATATTATAAATTTTTTACTTTTTATACCAAAATCCGATTTAATGATTAAAAGATGTCCATTTATTTATATTATTTCTCAAAATAATTATGTATCTGGTAAATTGAGATTCAATGGATATTAACAAATATTACTTTTATTAATTAAATTTTATATTGTTCAGTGCATGTATACAAAACTAATTTTTCAAAAATTATCAATCTCTATTAAAATATTTGAAAAAATAAATGTTTGACTGCACAGGCTACCGGGGCAAAAAGGTTGAATTTGCACACCTCTTGTCTACCCATTCCTTATTCTCATTCTCATTCTCCTATATATGTTATCACATTCTGAGATAGATATTCTAGTAACATTTTCCTCGTTGTCTTTTTCGTTTTAAAAACTCAAATTCATAAACAATCTCCAAGCATTTTTGTTCTCACATTTAGATTTTGAAGATGGTGAGCAAGGTACGTAAGAAAAACCTGTAATATAAAGTTAATTATTTATCTTAATAGTTTACGTGTTTCAATTTCTATTAGTTTTCTTTTGGGGATTCAACCATATTAATATCTATATCAGTCTCTAAATTTTAATGTTTTTGTTGAATTTTATGTTATTTAATTTACATTGAAGTAATGTAATTTTTTATTTTAAATTCTTCTTTCTTATATTCATGATTTTTAGTTCCATCAATTTCACATAGCATAGAGTTATATTTTTGAGCTAGCTCCATTGATTTCTTAATGCTAGATCTATGCTGGTTTGAGTTTCCTTTCGGGTCGAGTAGTTTTTTAAAGAGCAATCTTGTTATGGTTAAT
Source organism: Vicia sativa (assembly GCA_021764765.1). Lineage (NCBI taxonomy): Eukaryota > Viridiplantae > Streptophyta > Magnoliopsida > Fabales > Fabaceae > Vicia > Vicia sativa. The sequence goes on from CM038792.1 coordinate 130,080,536, forward strand.
GTGTATCTTTTTTTCTTCTTCATATACGGACGAGTTCTTCTATTAAAGGGTTGAATATCTCTACTTTGGCCTTATAGTGGGAGCTAGTTCAAAGTTGCGCCTATTTGACACATTTTAATCAATTAATTTACCAACAAACTCCATTTTTCGAACACAAATATGTCATTTCAGGCGGTCGATTGGTCCTTTTTAATTCACTATTTTTTTTAGTAGACAATGGTATTAAAGGAGTATAAGGATACTCCATCACAGAGCACAAACAGAAAACCCCTACATCCTACAACAAAGGAGTGGTAGGATATTTCAAGTATGAAAGTTACAATCTTTTTCTACTTTATAGTAGGATGTTAACCACTTCCAAGCATTAAAATCAATCTCCGGCATACTCCCCACAAAGCTAAACCATCCTTCATTGAAAATAATAGCATTTCGCTTCAACCAAATAGATCAAACCATTGCTAACTAAATGACCGCATCGATAGATCTCTTAGCTAAAAACTTAACTTTTATTGCAAGAAATATAAAAACCTTCAAATTCCTCCAAAGTTAACTCCTCTTCTATACCGATCCACTCATACACTTTCCTCCGAATATTCACCGTAATCTTGCAAGACCCCAAAAGGTGCGTAATCAATTCCTCCTCCGTTTGGCAAAACACACAAATTAAATTCCCACCAACCGTCAAAATTCCCCTCTTCAATTTTATCTTTCTATTCTTTCTGTTTACGAAGATTCTTATTATGGTTCGAAAGAAGTTAGTTAAAATTCAAACAAGGTTCCTCCAAAGAGGTGAGAAATGTGATTTTAAAATCTTTTGCGAGTAGATTGAGAAAATATATGCAAACCTAAGAACAAATGAGAGGTAGGAGTTAGAGACCTCTGGTTAGTAAAAGCACCTTTCTCGGGGAAAACCAACTCAAAAAGGGGGTGATTGCTCATTCTTATGGGATTGGTTGTCCCTTGTATAACGGTATGGTTGAGTTGGTCTTCCATCTCTTTCTCACATGTGAGGAAACACTACCATTATAGTATATGATATTTCATTGATTAAGTTGGCATGTGGTCTTGATAGATTGAGATCAACCTGAATTCTATATGTGAGGTTTCTAGATGTTTGTGTGTTTTATCAATATGATCTTTTTGGGCTTTTAGTGGTTCTATTTGTGAATATTTGGAAGATAGGATGAGATGATTTATATTCAAAGTGTTTGAATTGTTTTTCTTATGAGTCGAATATACATTTATAATGGTGTCATGAGTAAACGTTTTTTGTTCAAAATTAATTTTTCTTCTTACTAATTAATGTAATAAAAAATTTATGGCATTTGCAAACTACAAAATGAAGGTGTCAAGTTCAGAAAAAGAAGTAACAATTGAAGGCACCAAGATTTATATCAAAGAAATAAAAGATGCATTTAAAGATGACAAGAATAAGTTCAAAGAGTTTTTAAAGACTATGAAAGATATCAAGAAAAAAAGGTATGTTGATCTATATAGTACTATTTTATTTTATTTTTTTCTATTTTGTTCATAATTTGATCCTCTTACATGCAGAGGTGACATAGTAAGTATGCTGGGAAAAGTGAAGGAATTTTTTGAAGAGCATAGAGAATTGTTACTGAAATTTAATACCTATTTGCCAAATGATTTTGAGATTACACCTCCACCAAAGAAGCCAGAAATAAATATAGAATATGCTAAGAAATATTTAACCAAGGTGAAGGTATGAATATTGTCAAGTTATATATACGTACATTTTATTTTCATATTTGAAACCTATTTCTTTTTATACTTATCATTCCATAATATTATATATATTAATCATGAAAAATAAAATCAATACAAAAATAAAAAATGAACAGACAAAAAACTGCATCACTACTTTATTTTAATTGTAAAATCAATTCTTTTAAAAACTACAACATTGCTATTTTTTTAAATAAATATGCTGATCATTTTAAATATCATTACTCTTATTTGTTGATTTTATATTTTTTTCAAATTGTGTTTACTTAGACAAGTCTAAGGGGTCCTTTGCATGTAGACTCGATTTCAAGATGATCCTAAAGTTTACCGGTCGTTTCTAGCTATAATGAATATGTGTAGAAACAAAGAAAAGAGTGATGAAGAGGTTCAACGGATGGTATGGATTTGTGCATGCGTTTTATATTTCTTTTATTTTGTTCAATAGTCATTTTAATTATACTTTGATTTCTTTTCAGGTTTTTTCACTTTTTAAAGACCAGCCTGATCTTATTGATGGGTTTATTGAGTTTCTTCCATGAGGAGGCTTGTGTATTTACTAAAATTCTTTCGTAAAGAAGTTAGTGATGAGATAATAAAGACCTATGGTATGGTTAAATAGAGAATTTAGTAATTTTAGATTTATTTTTAATGTTTGGCATTTGAGACTTCAAATAAGTAATTGTTTGAATTTTTTTTGTTAATGTAGTTTAACAAAATTTTGAGTAAAAACAATGAAGAATAATGTAAGATTAGTAATTTCCTCACTAAAAAATATATTGAATATTTGTATAAGAGAAATTGATTGATGAAAATAAATATATTGCATCGACAGTAAAAAACCCGAGGAAAAAAAAAGTATTTTTTCACCATAGAAATGATTTATGAATAGATAAGTGAAAAACTCATGTACTTTTTTCTCAAATGATAGAAGAATTCAGTCATCTAAATCAACCATTGGCGGATATATGTTTATGGATTGGTTTGAGAGTGCTTTAGGTATTTGTATTTTTCTTTGGTGGTCTCGATATTTTGAGGTGTTCGATTTATTTGATATCAAGCTTGTTTCATTCTTCGAGTAGAGTTTTTTAGTTGTTGTGTTTCTCCTCTTGTTTAGTCATATTGTCGTTAATTAATTAAAATTGTTAACACATTGTGAACAAGCATGTAGTTCTTTTCCATGAAAATTATCACATTATGTAATTGGAATACGTCATGAAAACTAAATGGTCCATTATGCATTTCTAAGATCAAAGATCAGAGAACTCTAAATTTTCATTGAAGACATAAGAGAAAGTGGTGTAAGATATTAAATGAAGACTAATTATGCCATGCTATTAGTGGACCTCTAATTACTAATGTGTATGTTAGGTGTAGGTCCAATAAGTTAGGTCCAATTTATTTAATTAGATGTCATGTATATAAGTATAATTAGATGTCATGTATATAAGTAGAATATAGAATGAGAAAGTCTCTCATTTAGTTTGTTAATTGGTTGGTTTGGTTTGGGAGAGATTAGGCTCTCTAAGCCTAGTAGTTGTATCTAATCTTACAATTATTTATGTGTGTTGTAACTGTTGTTGCAGTTTGTAGCTGTTAATGCAGGAATTTATTCCTGATATAACTATAATAACATATTATATTCATGTATATTGCTCTACCCGTTATCTATCATTACTGGTCAGAATCTATCATTGGTATCATAGACAACAATCCTTGGCGTTTATGGTCCACATGCGCCGCAAAATGGAAGCAAGATTGGAATATTTTGAAAGGGCATACCAAGGTTTTGTCACAACCAGAGAAGAGATTCATGAGATGCGCAATCTGATGGAAACTGAAAAATATGAATCGCACCACCGAATTAAAGAACTGCTCAAAACTCTTCGTGGTCTCACTATAAAAAATGAGAGCATATGCAATGGTACTCCTGTATTTGGACAGAATCTCCGCAACCATGATAAAAAATGGAGGAAACTTACAATTCCCATCTTCGAGAGTTAAGACGCTTTTAGGTGGATTAACCGTGTCGAGCACTATTTTGATTTAAGGAGTGTAAATAAAGAGGAAAATGTACAGGCTTCCATGATAGCAATGGAAGGAAAAGCAATCACTTGGTATCAATGATGGGAATTTTGTTCCCCCTCACCATCTTAGGGTGATTTTAAGGGTGATTTGATTAAACGGTTTCAACCTTAAATTCTACAAATTCCATATGAGTTGTTACTCAGCCTTAAGCAAATGGGCTTGGTGGAACAATATCGTGACAAGTTTGAATTGTATGCTGGCCCACTTAGAAGTGCAGAACCAGATTATCTTAAAGGGATTTTTCTCAATGGGTTAAAATATTGGGTAAAAGCATAATTGAAATTACATCCAGTTACAAGCTTGGCTGAGATGGTGGATTTCGCCCAAAAAATTGATGAAAAAAAATGTCATTCTTGACAAAGAAACGTCCTCAACACCCACTCTAAGACTTTCCCCAAGGTTACCCTTCTAATTGCATTGTCACGTGGGACTCTAATAACAAACCAATCAACACCAAAACAACATCGGTTGCTTCCAAAACTGAGACATCTAACACAAAATCAGTAACTACTTCTCGTGGGCGAGCTTTTCAACACCTTACAAACACTGGACTGCAGGATAAAATGGCCAAGAATTTATGTTTTTGCTGTGATGAAAAATTTGCTCTAGGTCATGTGTGTGCCAATAAACAATTTCATGTCATGCTTTTGGAGGGAGACAATGATGACGAATCAGTCCCAATTATTGAACCAACGACAGAATCAACATTCCATAACCTTTAATTATCGATGTACAATATATAGGGTTCACATATAAGAAAAGTATCAAGTTGTGGGGATATTTGGCTTAGCAACGCGTTTTGGTTTTGGTGGATTGTGGAGCCTCTCACAATTTCATTTCTTCTCTCTTGGCTCACCAAGGAGACTTATTCGTTGCTACAATACCTTCTTTTTGTGTGGAGGTGGGAGATGGCCGTAAAATTCCATGTGGAGGGATTTGTCATCAGTTAACCTTGGACATTCAAGGTCTTACAATTCAACAAGACTTTTATGTCTTTGAAATTGGTGGAGTTGATATTATATTGGGAATGGAATTCGTGGCACAACTTGGGGAAATTTGGGCCAACTTTGGAGATTTGCTTCTCAAAGTTCCTACACCCACAGGAACTCACATAATCCAAGGGGATCCCACACTCTCCAAAGCACTGACATCTATCAAATCCATGTATAAGGCACTCTTTTAGGGACCAAATAGTACTAATTTTCATATATTGTTATCGGTCCCTTTAATCAAATTTCATTGAATTTCCCCACTTTTATTCACACAATTTAGTAAATATGCAATTAATTTTGTTTTAATTATATTTTGAGTAGTTATTTCACTTTGTTTGCTAGTTGTGTAGAATTTTTTGATAAGAGGCATTGGATGCATGAGCAATTCAGGAGAGCGCTTGGAAGGCATCGTGGAGTACACTTGAAGAATAAATCAAAGGAGGTGGAAATCACTCAGTTCGCGCCGTGAACTGTATTGAGGAAAACAGTGTTGTAAACATGAAAAAACAAATTTTTGGAAATCACTCAGCTCGTGCCGCGAATTGTGCGGGGTTAACCAGTTTATTTTTAGGTTTTGGCCACTAATTTTGTTTTTGGGTCCAACTTAAGTGTGACGCTCCAAACCCATTTAAGCCCAATTTTATAGATTGAATAGAGAGGGGGTTGTAATACATGCACTCATTATTCACCACACATTGTAAGAGGGTTTGGTAGAGAGATTTTGAGGTGGACTCTCGCAAGATTTATGAAGGAAAACTTGATGTCCATTGATTCTTCTCTATCTATTGTGCTGTCAAACATGATGTGAGTAGCTAAATCCCACTTTGGCAAGATTAGAGGTAGTAGTTGTCCCTAATTTATTATGTATTTCCTTTAAACTCTTGTATGTGAACAATTTGGTTATGAATATAGATTGGTACTTTTGTTTTATGTTGAATATTTAGAGTTGGATTATTATTGATAAATATGATTCAAATCTTGACATAAGGTATTCTCTCAAGTAATGGATAAATTGTAGAAATAGATTTGTACATTACTTTTCTTTTGTATCAAACATTAAAGATTGTTAGATTAATAGTTAGATGGAGAAATCGTCTAAAGATTAATACTATGATTATTACAATCTCAATTAGTAATAAATGTCATTGATAGGATACTAGAATTTATTCAATAATCTTGAGTTCACATATTTGTTCTAAGGAAATATATGAAGTTGGGATAGTGAACCCCAATCTTGGCAAATCTTTATATTTGATAAAAACCCAATTTTTATTGACCTAGTATTACTTTAAAATTGAAAGGTAATGATCCAAACAAAAACAACCTTATTACTTTGTAAACTTGAAATGATAGTAACTATAGAACGGCGGTAATATCACCCAATCTCTTGTGTTTCACTTGGTTTTCTAGTTTTGTAGATTCTTGTGTATGCGTGAAAAGGCTACCTAAGAATAATTTCCATTCAATCCCGAAATTGAAAGGATAATTCGAAAGCTCAATAGAAAGACATGAAGAAGAAGGAAATTAGCCGAAGAGAGGAGACTAAGAGAAGAGGAATTTACTTCTTCACTAACTCAAATTGAAGAAGTGGGTGTAGACACTTTTGAAGGAAACATGGCGGGTGAAGTTCCTACCGAAATGTCCGCTAATAGTCCAAGGCGCACCGCTCAATTTGCTCGTAATGCCCAAGGTGGAAGGAACACGAAGATGAAAACCAGAATCCTTCAACTTCTTTATGCAAATCCATTCACCAGAATGGATCATGAAGAACCGTTTACACATTTCACCAAATTCTATGAGATCGCGGGTGCTACGGGAGTAGATGAAGCGGGTGAAGAGGCACTATTCAATAGATTATTTCCACATTCCTTAATTGGAAAATAAAAATAGTGGTACCTTAATCAATTATCAAGAGTGATGACGAATTGAAATTTATTAGAAGAAAAGTTTCTGAAAAGGTATTTTCCTCAATCCCGATTCATGGAAGCTAAGACGACAATTGCGGTATTTACTCAAGGAGGCGATGAGTCTCTAAATGAGACTTAGGAAAGATTCAAGTCTATGCTAAGGAAGTGTAAAGGTCATGGTTTTGACGAGCTCACTCAAATTCACATATTCCGGAATGGACTCCAACCGGTGTACACACTTTTAGATGCTACTGCGGGTGGCTCTTTAATGTCAAAAAGTGCGGAGGATGCTATAATTATTATTGACTGGATGACACTCAATGATCTTCAAAGTCAACATGATTATGGCTCTTTGCAAAGAAATCTGGTAGTTCTTGAATTAAGTACCAATGATGTCATCCTTGCTCAAAACAAGCTACTTTCACAACAAGTGGAGTTTCTCACTCAACAAATGTCCAAACTTTCACAATAAATGAAAGAAATGCAAGGATCTGAAGCTAAGCATCAAGTGGCACTTTGTGAACTTTGTCAAGGTGATCATACAACCGATTATATCCTCCTCTCGGAGGAGAAGAAGTTAATTATGTGAACAACCAAAGTCAAGGCTATCAAAGGTAACCTCCACATCACAACAATTCATATCAAAGAAACAACCAAGGCTATCTGTGACACCCCAATATTTCAATTATTAAATAATTCGAATTTTTAATTAATTATTTAATTAGAAATTTAATTATTGTATTTTTGAGATTGTTGGAATTAATTAAATAAGTGAAATTGGACCGTGGTGTAAAAATACAGTGTGGGGGTGTGTGTAGTAAAAGACTCTAAATACTATTATTGTTTTATTATTATTATTTTAGAATAATAAAAGAAATAAAATAAGGAAAAGAGAAAAAGAGACACAATTGGGAAGTTTTCATTATACGTGCAATTGAGAAGAGGAAAGGAAGAAGGAAAAGCTAAAAGTGTCAGAGTCCGACGAATTCTCACGAGGTAAGGGGTGATTTATCGCAATTATGATGCCTTATGGGTTTTAGGAATCAATAGAATAGTTGAATATGGTAGGAAACCTGAATTAGAATTTTTTAGGTTTGTAGGATTATCCCTAATGTTGTCGAATTGTATGAAATTGATCCATTCGTATGTTATGGGGTTATTGGGAATGATTGAATTATGCTAAATGACATTGTGTTGGTGTGTATTGGATGAATTTGGTGTAATTGATGCTATTATTCATAATGGGAATGAAAAGGAAAAGTTTGGAAAACAGAATGCTGTCAATTGCAGGTTTTTGGACACTGCAAGTTGCAGGAACCGGTTCCCATGTGGGAGGAACCGGGTTCCTGGTACAAAAACTAGAGAGGGAGTATTTCTGGGTCAGTGGGAACCAGTTACTCCTGGGGAGGAACCGAATTCCCAGTTGAAAAATTACACAGGAAATCAATATTTTTAGTGGGAACCGGTTCTCAGTTTGGAGGAACCGAGTTCCCCATAGTAAAAACCAAAGAGCGTGAAATTCAAACATGTGGGAACCGGGTTCTCCCTGGGAGGAACCGGTTACCACTTGTCGTTTTGAAAAATACTTTAAACTTTAAAAACTCGTATTTTCTAAACCGTAACTCCGTTTTGAGTGTCGTTTTGGACGTTATTCTCTAAATTAAAAATACTATCTTATGAAATAAAGAAAAAATGATTAATGGAATTTTATTTTAAAAGATTCAATTTTCCAATTTATGAACTATGGTAGTTCTAGGAATGGTGGGTGAATTGGTTGGAGTTGTTATGACAGGTTGGGTGAGGATTAATGCTTATGTGTTGTTCCTGTTGTTTATTCATGATTATGTTGTTATCATGTGATGATTGTCGGTGTTGTTTATTCATGGAATATTGTTGTTGATATCATGTTTCGTTGTTGAATGTTGCATGCTTTTGATGTGCATGCATATGCATTCTGGTGGAGTTAATTCCCATTGTGTGGAATTGGACTTGCAGAGCCAATACCCGTACCCAATTTTTTAGTGGTGTGAGGCTGGATTCGTGTCCCAATGGTGTACGGGCGAATCGAGGATTAACGCTGTGTCCGAGGTGGAAACAGAACAGTGTGTGAATTTAGTTCACGGTTGGTACCACGTGCATAGAGTCTTGCATTGCATATGGATTATAACATGATAGGATGGTTTCTAGTGTTATAATCTTGTTGTTGTTATCATTGTGAATAATGAACTATATGAATTGTATTTGTATACTGAAATCTGATTTTGCTAATGAGGGTGAAATAATATACTGAACTGTTTTATTGTTTTTAGAAACATATAATGCATTTTAATTTTTGATGAAATCTCACCCTTACTTTGATGATTTCAAATTGAAGCCTTAGCCGCTTAGGAGTTGGTGAGGATGGCTTTTGAGCTATGAATTTCATTTATCCGCGTGTTAGTGTCATGCTCTAATAGTTGTAACACTGAGGAACGTTTGGTTGCGAGTTTCCTTTTAAAACTCTGTTGTTTCTTTTGGTTAATTTTGGGAATAATTATTGATTGAATTTTATTCCGGTTTTGATGGTATTTTCGCTGTGTAGAACATGTATGCTGGTTTTGATTATTTTAATGAAGTTCTTCAGTGAAGCATGACATTTATATGAGATTTTATGTTTAATTGACTTGTAATGCCCTTGTTTTACATGTTATCTCTGATTTAATTATTAATATTCGCGGGGTATTTTAGAAGGGTGTTACAATAGTGGTATCAGAGCATAGTCGGTCGTTGTGACCAGTGTCTTAGTGTCATTATCCCTTTTGTATGTGACTAGTGCAAGGTAACACTGCCGATACTTGTGTTCTAATGAGGTCGTTTTGTAATGTTACAGAACAATGGCCGGAAGAGGTAATGGAAGAGACGATGCTGCGATTGCTGAGGTTTTGGGAATGCTTGCTGGTGTGCTTGGAGGAAATCAGCTGGGAGCTGGTATTCGTGCTGACAGACAATTGGGGAATTTTCAGAGGAACAATCCTCCATTGTTCATAGGCAGGCATGATCCCGAAGGTGCTCAGAGGTGGTTGAAGGAGATTGAGAGGATTTTTTGAGTGATTGATTGTGCTGAAGAGATGAAGGTGAGGTATGGTACCCATATGCTGGCAGAAGAAGCTGATGACTGGTGGGTTGCTACCAGGACTGAGATGGAGCAAGATGGTGTTGCACTGAGTTGGGCTGTGTTCAGGAGGGCTTTTCTGAGGAGGTATTTTCTTGAAGATATTCGGGGAAAGAAAGAGATCAAGTTTCTAGAGCTCAAACAAGGCAACAAGACTGTGAGTGAGTATGCTTCCAAATGCACTGAGTTGACTAAGTACTATGCTCACTACAACAATGATGCAGATGGAGAATTTTCTAAATGTATCAAGTTTGAGAATGGTCTCCGCGATGAGATTAAGCAGGGTATCAGGTATCAGCGTATTCGCAGGTTTTCTGATTTAGTGGATTGTAGTAGGATTCTGGAAGAGGATCTTGCTAATACTCGAACGAATTCTCGAGGGTATGTCGACCGGAAAGGAAAGCGATAGCTGGATCGTGGAAAACCTTATGACAGAAATAATCAGAGATCTGGTGGTTGGAAGAAGCCTAGTGGGGGAAATTCTAATGCTCCTATTAAGTGCTATAGGTGTGGTGAAATGGGACATCGAGCTCATGAATGCAAGAATGATACGAATAAGTGTTACAACTGTGGGAAACCTGGTCATGTAGCTAATGATTGCAGAGCAAGGAAGGTAGTTTGTTACAACTGTGGTGAAGAGGGTCATACTCGTCCGTAGTGTACTAAACCCAAGAAGGAACAGTCTGGTGGTAAAGTGTTCGCTTTATCTAGATCAGAGACTAAGCCAGATGATCGGTTGATTAAAGGTACATGCTTTATTAATGGCATACCTTTGATTGCGATTATTGTTACTGGAGCGAATCATTCTTTTATTGCTTTGGATTGTAATAAACGGTTGAATTTGGATATATCTAATATGGATGGAAGTATGGTTATTGACACTCCTGCGTCGAGTTCAGTGACTACTTCATTTGTTTGTAGGAATTGTCCTATTGTGATTTTTGGTAGAGGTTTCGGTATGGATTTAGTGTGCCTACCATTAGAACAAATTGATATCATCCTTGGAATGAACTGGTTGGAATTCAACCAGGTTCATATCAACTATTTTGAGAAGATGGATAGTTTTCCTAAAGTTGTCAGTTTCGAAGATGTGACTATGTCGGTTAAGTAGATGAATTTAGCTGTTAATGATGGTGTCGTGGTGTTTATGTTGTATTCTTCGACGGAAGCGAAAGGAAAGGCTAAGAGTAATGAATTTCCAGTGGTGAATGAATTTCCAGAGGTATTTCCGGAAGATGTTAGTGAATTGCCACCTGAGAGAGAAGTGGAATTTGCTATAGATTTGATTCCTTGAACTAGTCCAGTGTCGATGGTGCCTATCGCATGTCGGCATCTGAATTATCTGAATTGAAGAAGAAGTTAGAAGATTTACTTGAGAAGAAGTTCATTCGAGCGAGTGTTTCGCCGTGGGGTGCTCCTGGGTTGTTGGTGAAGAAGAAAGAGGGTTCGATGAGACTGTGTGTTGATTACAGACAATTGAACAAAGTTACAATCAAGAATAGGTATCCATTGTCGGGGATTGATGATTTGATGGATCAACTGGTTGGAGCTTGTGTATTCAGTAAAATTGATTTGAGGTCTGGATATCATCAGATTCGTGTGAAGACGGAAGATATTCAGAAAACTGCATTTAGAACGAGGTATGGACATTATGAGTATTCTATTATGCCGTTTGGAGTTACTAATGCACCTGGTGTTTTCATGGAGTATATGAACAGGATATTTCATCAGTATCTTGATAAGTTTGTGGTAGTCTTTATTGATGAAATTTTGATCTATTCGAAGAATGATGAAGAGCATGCAAAATATCTTAGAGTCGTGTTGGAATTGTTGAAAGAAAAGAAGCTTTATGCGAAGTTGTCCAAGTGTTAATTCTGGTTGAGTGAAGTAAGCTTCCTTGGTCATGTGATTTCCAAGAATGGTATTGTTGTTGATCCTACGAAGGTAGAAGTGGTATCTCAGTGGGAAGTGCCGAAGAATGCTTCCGAAATCCGTAGTTATATTGGTCTTGCAGGTTACTACAGAAAGTTCATTGAGGGATTTTCGAAGTTAGCTTTGTCGTTGACTAAATTGTCAAGAAAGGGTCAAATGTTTGTTTGGGATTCTGAGTGTGAGAAAGGTTTCCAAGAGCTGAAGAGGAGGTTGACTAGTGCTTCGATTTTGATTTTGTCGAATCCAACAGAGTCTTTTGTTGTGTACTATGATGCTTCATTGATGGGTTTAGGTGGTGTTTGATACAAGATAAGCAGGTGGCGGCTTATGCTTCAAGATAGTTGAAGATTCATGAAAGGAATTATCCGACTCATGATTTAGAGATGGAAGCTATGGTATTTGTTTTGAAATTGTGGAGGCATTATTTGTATGGATCTCGATTTGAGGTATTCAGCGATCATAAGAGTCTGAAGTATCTCTTCGATCAGAAAGAGATAAACATGAGGCATAGAAGGTGGTTAGAATTCCTGAAAGATTATGATTTTGGTTTGAATTACCATCCTTGTAAGGCAAACGTGGTTGCAGATGCATTGAGTAGGAAGTCGTTGCATATGTCTATGTTGATGGTGCGTGAATTGGATTTAGTTGAGCTATTCAGAGACTTGAGTTTGGTATGTGAGACTACTTTTGATAGTGTTAAGTTGGGTATGTTGAAGTTGACTAGTGGTATGCTGGAGGAGATTCGAATTGGGCAGAAATCTGATGTTGGTTTAGTTGATAAATTGACATTGATCAACCAAGTTCAAGGAGGTGAATTCCGAATTGACGAGGATGGTGTTATGAGGTTTGGTGATAGGGTGTGTGTTCCAGATATTGCAGAGATTACGAAGAGTATTTTGGAAGAAGGACATCGTAGTGGATTGAGTATTCATCCTGGTGCTACTAAGATGTATCATGACTTGAAAAAGTTGTTTTGGTGGTCTGGAAGGAAAAAGGAAATTGGTGAGTTTGTTTATGCTTGTCTAATTTGTCAGAAGTCAAAGATTGAACATTAGAAACCGTCGGGATTGATGGAACCGTTGTTTGTTCCGGATTGGAAATGGGATGGCATTTATATGGATTTTGTGTCTGGTATGCCGAGGACAGTGAAGAATTGTGATTCTATCTGGGTTATTGTTGATCGGTTGATGAAGTCTGCTCATTTTATACCGATAAGAATAGATTATCCGATGGAGAAGTTGGCTCAGTTGTATGTCGAGAATATCGTGAGTTTGCACGGTATTCCTTCTAGTATTGTGTCGGATAGAGATCCGAGGTTTACATCTAAATTCTTGACAGGGTTGCAAGAAGCTTTGGGTACTAAGTTGTGGTTAAGTTCTGCTTATGATCTGCAGACAGCTGGTCAGACGGAGAGAACGATTCATTTGTTAGAGGATTTGTTGCGAGCTTGTGTGTTGGAGAAAGGTAGAGCTTGGGATAGTTACTTACCATTGATTGAGTTTACCTACAATAATAGTTTTCATTCGAGTATTGGTATGGCTCCGTTTGAGGCATTGTATGGTAGGAGGTGCAGGACGCCATTATGTTGGTACGAATCTGGAGAAAGTGCTATGATTAGACCAGAGATTGTCCAACAGACTTCAGAAAATATTAAGATGATTCAAGAGAAGATGAGAGCTTCTCAGAGTCGTCAGAAGAGTTATCATGATAAGAGGAGGAAGGATCTCGAGTTTAGTGAAGGAGATCATGTGTTTATGCGAGTTACTCCAATGACTGGTCCGTTTCAGATTATGAAGAAGGTTGGAAACGTTTCTTATCAGATTGCTTTACCGCCGTCGCTTGCAAATTTGCATGATGTCTTCCATGTATCTCAGTTGAGGAAGTACATTGCTGATTTGTCTCATGAGATTCAGGTAGATGATATACAGGTACGAGATAATCTGACTATTGAAGCATTACCTGCAAGAATTGAGGATCGAAAGTTGAATCAATTGCGAGGTAAGGAGATAGCTCTGGTGAAAGTAGCTTTGGGAGGACCAGCAGGTGGAAATGTTACTTGAGAGCTGGAGAGCCAGATGAAAGACTCATATCCCGAACTTTTCGTCTAAGGTATGTTTTCGAGGAAGAAAACTCTTCTTAGTAGGGAAGAGTTGTGACACCCCAATATTTTAATTATTAAATAATTAGAATTTTTAATTAATTATTTAATTAGAAATTTAATTATTGTATTTTTGGGATGGTTGGAATTAATTAAATAAGTGAAATTGGACGGTGGTGTAGAAATATAGTGTGAGGGTGTGTGTAGTAAAAGACTCTAAATCCTATTATTGTTTTGTTATTATTATTTTAGAACAATAAAAGGAATAAAAGAAGGAAAAGAGAAAAAGAGACACAATTGGGAAGTTTTCATCATACGTGCAATTGAGAAGAGGAAAGGAAGGAGGAAAAGCTAAAACTGTCAGAGTCCGACGAATTCTCACGAGGTAAGGGATGATTTCTCGCAATTATGATGTCTTATGGGTTTTGGGAATCAATAGAATAGTTGAATATGGTAGGAATCCAGAATTAGAATTTTCTACGTTTGTAGGATTATCCCTAATGTTGTCGAATTGTATGAGATTGATCCATTCGTATATTATGGGGTTATTGGGAATGATTAAATTATGCTAAATGACACTGTGTTGGTGTGTATTGGATGAATTAGGTGTAATTGATGCTATGATTCGTAATGGGAATGAAAAGGAAAATTTTGGAAAACAGAATGATGTTAATTGCAGGTTTTTGACCACTGCAAGTCGTTGGAACCGGTTCCCATGTTGGAGGAACCGAGTTCCTGGTACAAAAACCAGAGAGGGAGTATTTCTGGGTCAGTGGGAACCGCTTATTCCTGGGGAAGAACCGGGTTCCCAGTTGAAAAATTACACAGGAAATCAACATTTATAGTGGGAACCGGTTCCCAGTTTGGAGGAACCGAGTTCCCCATAGTAAAAACCAGAGAGCGTGAAATTCAAACCTCTGGGAACCGGGTTCTCCCTGGGAGGAACCGGTTTTCACTGTGTCATTTTGAAAAATACTTTAAACTTTAAAAACTCGTATTTTCTAAACCGTAACTCCGTTTTAAGTGTCGTTTTGGACGTTATTCTCTAAATTAAAAATACTATTTTATGAAATGAAGAAAATAATGATTAATGGAATTTTATTTTAAAAGAGTCGATTTTCCGATTTGTGAACTATGGTAGTTCAAGGAATGGTGGGTGAACTGGTTGGAGTTTTTCTGACAGGTTGGGTGAAGATTAATGCTTATGTGTTGTTTCCTGTTGTTTATTCATGATTGTGTTGTTATCATGTGATGATTGTCGGTGTTGTTTATTCATGGAATATTGTTGTTGATATCATGTTCCGTTGTTCAATGTAGCATGCTTTTGATGTGCATGCATATGCATTCTGGTGGAGTTAATTCTCATTATGTGGAATTGGACTTGCAGAACCAATACCCATACCCAGTTGTTTAGTGGTGGTGAGGCTGGATTCGTGTCCCAATGGTGTATGGGCGAATCGAGGATTAACGTTGTGACCGAGGTGGAAACGAAACAGTGTGTGAATTTAGTTCACGGTTGGTACCACGTGCATAGAGTCTTGCATTGCATATGGATTATAACATGATAGGATGGTTTCCAGTGTTATAATCTTGTTGTTGTTATCATTGTGCATAATGAATTGTATGAATTGTATTTGTATACTAAAATCTGATTATGCTAATGAGGGTGAAATGATATACTGAACTGGTTTATTGTTTTTAAAAACGTATAATGCATTTTAATTTTTGATGAAATCTCACCCTTACTTTGATGATTTTAGATTGAAGCCTTAGCTGCTTAGGAGTTGGTGAGGATGGCTTTTGAGCTATGCATTTAATTTATCCGCATGTCAGTGTCATGCTGTGATAGTTGTAACACTGGGGAACGTTTGGTTGCGAGTTTCCTTTTAAAACTCTGCTGTTTCTTTTGGTTAATTTTGGGAATAATTATTGATTGAATTTTATTCCGGTTTTGATGGTATTTCCGCTCTGTAGAACATGTATGCTGATTTTGATTATTTTAATGAAGTTCTTCAGTGAAGCATGACATTTATATGAGATTTTCTGTTTAATTGACTTGCAATGCCCTTGTTTTACATGTTATCTCTGATTTAATTATTAATATTCGCGAGGTATTTCAGAAGGGTGTTACACTATCAACCATAAAGATTCAACAACCAAGATTTTCATCAACAAAGTCCATATCAAAGTTCAAATCCTCAAATTTAAAAATCTCAAGGTGGAAGCTCAAAGTTGGAAGACTCTGTCACATAATTCATGCAAGTATCCATGGAAAACCAAAAGAGTAATGAGGCGGCCATCAAAAATCTAGAAATCAAGTGGTCTAACTTGCAAAGCAATTGCCCGAACAACAATCGGGTCCTTCCTTCTCCGCCAATACTCATATTAACCCAAAGGAGTATTGCAAAGCAATTTTCACTAGAAGTGGTAAAGAGGTAAAAAAGTGGAATAAGTGATGTGGTTGTAGTGAAGGATTATGTGGAAGTTGTAGTTGAAAATGAGGAAGATGAAGTAGTGGTGGAAGATGATAAAGAGAAGTTGGAAGAGAAAGTGGAGGATGACTTAGTTGAAAAAGAGAAAAAAGATGGAGAAGAAAGTAAAAAGAAAGAGAAGAATTCAAGGAAGAGTAAAAATGGAGATAAAAGAGTGGGTATAATTCCCATCCAACATCTATCGTATCCACATACACCTTCAAAGAATGAGAATGCAAGATATTATGCTCAGTTTATGGATATATTTAAACAACTACATATAAATATTCCATTTCCCGAAGCATTGGAGCAAATGCCAAAATATGCAAAATTCACGAAGGATATTCTCACAAAGAAGAAGATGTACAAGGATAAAGAGACAATTTTTCTTGATGCCCGTTGTAGTTCCATAATCCAAAAAAACTCTCTCAAGGAAATAATTCAATCTGGGACGAGTCACTTTGCCGGTAACCATTGGAGATACCTACATTGGTAATAGCTTGATTGATTTGTGGTCTAACATCAATATTATCCCTTTATCCATTGTTAAAATATTGGGGAATATTAAGATGGAGTCTACTAGAATGACTTTGCAACTAGCCGATAAGTCTACCACTTCACCATATGGAGTTTCTTAAGACATGCTAGTAAAGGTGGACAAATTCTTGTTTCCGGTGGATTCTGTGGTAGTTGACATGGAGGAGGATCATGATGTACCATTAATTCTTGGAAGACCATTCATGAAGACTGCCCGAATGATGATTGATATTGATGATGGGCTTATGAAAGTAAGAGTGCAAGATGAAGAGGAAACTTTCAATCTTTTTGAAGGCATAAAGCATCCCAAGGACAAGCTTGACAATTTCCGAGTTGATGCTACCGAGGAGGAAATCATGGAGGTTTACCGTGGTGGAGGAGTTAAGCGTGACGTTTGTGCCATTCCACTCATTGATCATTCAAGCAACATCGAACCGTCGAGATCGAACGACGTTAAACAAAGCGCTAGTTGGGAGGCAACCCAACGTTGTAAGCATTTATGAAAATTTTGAGGGTCAAAGACATTTTCTAAAAAAAATTGAAAAAAAATAGCAGTACGCACCGCGCACAATGTTTGCGCCGCAAACTGAGCGCATCGGAACCCTCTCTTGTGTTTCTGCTTTCTCGAATTGGCCTGAGGACAGACCAACATTTATGGGGGGTGCAGGAGATGGTATCCATGCTAGTGGTGTGGGTGATGCGTAAAATTATGATGAGGACATGGAAGATGTCATTGTACCCGTAGGTGGTGACTCTCGTTCACTGTTAGTTTTGGTGGCTCTCGTTCACTGTTACTCTTGTTTGCTATCGTTCACCGTTAAGAATTTTATTTAATTGCATGTTTATGTTTAATTTTTGTGAGTATAATTATGTGTTTCTTTGGAATTTGATGTGCCCCAATTTTTTTTTAAATTGTTTAATTGCACTTGTTCGTAAAGTTAGGCTTGAAGGAACCAAGT
Source organism: Vicia sativa (assembly GCA_021764765.1). Classification (NCBI taxonomy): domain Eukaryota; kingdom Viridiplantae; phylum Streptophyta; class Magnoliopsida; order Fabales; family Fabaceae; genus Vicia; species Vicia sativa. The sequence goes on from CM038792.1 coordinate 130,098,414, forward strand.
GATGGCTAGAAGAGAGTAGTTTAGAACATTTCGACTGGTGATGATAAGATTGGTACTCGACACTTTAAGGTACACTTTACTGATTTATAGATTTAACATGAATAGCTTGATGGGTTGTTCAAATTTAATATCACAAATTCTTTTAGATACATGTCAACTTTAAATCAAAATAGAACTTAGCCATTTGTGAGGTAAACTTCCATTGTACACTAACTACGGGATATCGAATGTAAGTTCAACTCTTTCTTATCATGCTAAACCATGCATTGGTCTATTTTTGTGAAAAATGTGAAAGTGATAGAGACATTGTTTTTTATGGAGGAAACCACTTGGCCAAAAGTTTTAAATCAACTAACCTTGTGAGTAGTGATCATTAGACGACCCCTTTGAGCTTGTTAGTATTCATTCGATTGATAATTGCAAATTTAATTAAAAATAGTGCGAATGAATGAATATTAATTATTTTTGTTTCCTTTGAACCTTCAAACAAATTGGTTGCATTTTTGTCTTTGACCTATACCTAAGTAGGGAGCATTATTGCATCAGTATTGGTTCGAATGCCAAAGTTGGGGAGATCAACAAGAGTTGTTTAAAAATAAAAATTGTGGTACTTTGAGAAAAGGTGATAATAAGTGATCATTGTTGAATAAATAAGAATAAGAGAACACTTTTGAAATCATGGAGAAACTAAAATGAAAAATCTTCTTGATAAGTCTCAAGTAAGAAAAAATCTCCCGGTTGTTTGTTGTTGAAAAACAAGAAAAGAGAAATTGGATAAAAAAGAAAGTTGTTATTGAGTTTGAATCGACGGGAATGCTCCCTTAGGATATGCATTTTTGTTTGATTTCCCTTGATATCACCCTTTCTTTGAAACCCAAACCACATTACAACCTATGAAATACCTCTTGATTCTCACTTTTCACATGATTTGGTATTTGTTTTGATGGCCGCATGATTCGAGTTGTTGTTAATTTAATTATTCAGATGAGTGAAAGAAAACCCTCATGATTATTTATCATTTCTATGATGTGTGTGTAGGGTTGATTCAATTTGACATGCATTGCTTTGAATTCCTTGGTATGTACTTTGCGCCCAACCATTATTTTGTTCATGTTTCATCTTAGTATTGAGGTAAGTGGATCTCGAAGGGCCATATACTTTTGAACCAATCGAGTTTCTTTGGATGATTCTTTTTATTTCTATTGTTGCGTTACCTTGGTTACTTGGGCGAAAGACTTTTGTTTAGGGACAAACAAAATAGTAAGTTGGGGAGAGTTGTTAGAGACCAAATAATACTAATTTTCATATATTGTTATTGATCCCTTTAGCCAAATTTCATTGAATTTCCACACTTTTATTCACACAATTTAGTAAACATTCAATTAATTTTTTTTTAATTATGTTTTGAGTAGGTATTTCACTATGTTTGCTAGTTGTGTAGAATTTGTTGATAAGAGGCATTTGATGCATGAGCAATTCAGGAGAGAGCTTGGAAGGCATCATGGAGTACACTTGAAGAATAAAGCAAAGGAGGTGGAAATCACTCAGTTCTCGCTGCAAACTTTGTTGGCACCGCGAACTGTATTAAGGAAAATGTGTTGAAAAAATGAAACAACAAATTTCTGGAAATCACTTAGTTCGCGCCGCAAATTGTGCGGGGTCAACCAGTTTATTTTTAGGTTTTGGCCACTAATTTTGTTTTTGGGCCCAAATTAAGTGTGACACTTTCATACCCCAATTTTTGACCTAAGATACCATCTTATATCATTCACATATGCATTATTGCATCAATGACAAATTTCAAAACCAAATAGCTTGTGTGTGTGCTCCTCGAGCCAAATTAGGGTTTTGAATCAAATCTTTCATCAGTGCAAGATATGATCAATTAGGGTTTGAGTCTCCACTCACCTATAGTGATCTATCTTCATAAATCATCAACATTTTATCTTCAAAATCAAAACACTTACTCAAGATCAATAAATCTTGAATCGACCAAATTAGGGTTTAGATCGAGGATGGTGCATCATTGACTTTTAGCTAAATGCATGACCTAATTGCTTGGAGAATGATCTAAAAATCACCAATGCAATATATTGACCTAAATTTTTTATTCAAAACATTTCAAATGCCATGGTTGATTTAACAGTAAAATTCTGAATCATTTGACAAAAGTTAATTGTCCAAATCAGTCAAACTTTGACTTTTTTTGGTCAACTTTTGAAATTCAAATTTTTCAATCATCAAAGCATTTCAAATTATCCATCATGATCATATAAAATCAAAATTGTGGAAAAAAGTCAACAAAAAGTCAAAACTTGATTTTTCTAAAAACTTTGAAATTTTTTCAAGTGTTTTCATCACTTTTTCACCATTTTCATGGCCATTTTTCACCTACATACAATTTGATTCAATAAAAACTTTCAACATGAAAGTTATAGATATTGTTCCAAGCTTTCCAAAATATCCAAGAACATGAAAATATATTTTGTGGAACTAGGGTTTTGAAATTAGACATTATAGGTTCCAAAACTTGCATTATAAGTCATTTTCACAAATTTTCAAGTCATTTTGCAAAGGATCCTATCTGTTTCTCTTCTAGAAGCCTAGGGGTCCCAAAGATATTTTGAGTTCATGATTTAAGAAGGATAAGAACACTTGATATTTTTAACCATGGTTTAAAAATTTAACCATGTGCATTTATGGCAAAGATTCCTTTCTTATCCCTTAAACTCCAAGTTGCAAAAATCTTCAAACTTACTTGCCTTGATCTCCAAAATTATTGGCCTATAAATAGAGGTCCATGGTTCATTTGAAAATTATACCAAAACAACTACAAACTCGTTTTCTCAATTCTTTCTTAAATTGCAAGTTTCTAAGATTTCAAAGAGGTTAGAATTCCAAGTTCCAATTCTTGCAAGTTCTAACCAAAGGTGTCATTCAAACCTCTTCTAAATATCATTTAGAAGTTGTTTGAACCTTCAATCAATCACAAAATAAGCCAAGAATCAGTTTTCTAAAAAAAAAATCCATTTGTGCAAGTTTTGAGCCTTAACTTGCAAACTCTCATTTCACTCGTGCACTTTCTGAATTTCCACTTCAAACACCATCTATACACTCCATAGAAGTGATCCAAATCCTTAGAACACTTATGTAACAACTCCATCATCAACCTCCATTCAAAAACCATCAATTTTCAAATTAAGTTGGGTAGAAGATTTCAACAAGCTTCGAAGCAAGTTAGGAGTTGGAACACGCTCAAGAAGGTCCAAGGAAGCTAGTAGGATCATTACTTTGCATCTGGAAGAACTCATACGAGTTATGGGACTTTGCTGCAAGAGGTAAGTGTCTCAAAACTTAATTCTCTTATACAAGCATCTTTAAAATCATTTTAATAGTTAAAAATGTAGATATCATATTGCTCAACCTGTTTGAATCCTCAATTTCACTTAAAATCAATTGTGCCTATAGATTAGTTGAAATTTTCCAGTTAGGGTTCATTTGGTACTTTCTGGAAATTCTCTTTGATCTTTGAGTCTTAGATTTAATAAATTGCATGGTTGAAATCGTGGTAAAACTCTAAAAAATTTAGCATTTTACATTTTTTAAATTGGTAAAAAATGCAAGAAATTCGAATATGACCATGGAGCTTGGCACAAGGAAGAAGACGATGGCCATGGCGCCATCTGTCCCATTTTCAAAAATGCATTTTAAGTATATATGTTTTTTTTGTTTAAATCAACGGATGTATAGACACCCCAGTGGTAGAGCGCACGCCTTTCATGTCTTGCCATGCCTCAGGTATGGGGTTCGAATCCCCCTCGTCCCAGACCTTTTTCCAATCTTTTTCACTCTTTTCCAATTTTCAAACATTTTCCAAACTTGTTTTGCTTTATAATTTTCTAAACGTGTGTAAATAACAAGCTACATGTGTGGCCCAGTGGTTTCTCTTTTCACCTTTCAGCCTAAGGTCCTGAGTTCAAACCCTTTTGGTCACAAAACAAATTTTTATCACTTGCTTTCTTAAGTTTTTTTAACAAACTTCAACATTTTCAAAAACCAATAAAAACTTCTCATTTTGAGATGATTTTTGCACACTTGTCATTTAATAGACCTATTTTATGATTATATAAAAAATTTCCAAAAAAATATTTTCTTTTGATATATTTTTATTAGGTTAAAAGTAAGACTTTTTAAGTATTTTCAAATACTTTCAAAAAAATGTTTTCTTCTTGTTTTTCAACCTAATATTTTTCAAAACACTCTTGTGAATAATTTTCATTCTTCAAATCTTTTCAAAATATTCAAAAATGTTTTAATTAACTTACACACCTATTTTCCATGATCGATTCGATTTATTCCTTGAAAATACAAACCGAACTAGGTTTTTTCCTCGAAAATCTTTCGAATTCAAAAATCAAATTGATCATGGGCCTCCCTTATGGTGTATGTCCCAACCCCATATGTACATATTTATTTCCTTTTACATATCCAACCTTTTATGTACATATTCAATTCCTTGTACATATTCAACTTTTTGTACATATTCAAGTATACATAGTATCGTTCGCTAGTTTTATCCGCTTGTTTATACACCAATTCCATTGGTATTAAGATGAGCATTATTCTCGGTGAAACTGCTCTTATTCCAGTGGGCCTCCCTTAAGGTGTAAGTCCCATTCCTTTGTATATATCCAATTATCTCTATCTTTAATTGATTGTTTTATACACTTGTTTAGATATTTCCTTCATAAACTCCTATGAAGACACACACACACACTTTGTCATATATATACTTGTTCATGTTTATTTAAGTTATTACAAATAGTATACCAACTAGGTTCCCCATAGCCTTTTTTTAGACTTCATACAAAATAACTCCCTCGTTGAGTTAGCCTCTTCTTGGGCTTCGTACAAAAGAACTCCCATGTTGAGTTAGCCTCCTATTGGGCTTCGTGCAAAAGAACTCACTCATTGAGTTAGACTCCTATTAGGCCTCATACAACTAAGAGATATGGAAATATCCAACAACCTCCTATTGGGCTTCATACAAAAGAATCTCCTTAGCTAGGATAGAACTGAAAGAGTATAGTTTCTTGATGAAATCACTCTTAAAGCCAAGCCAGCCATACCCTATAACCTCCTATTGGGCTCCCGATACAAGGACCCTCGATGTCCCTCGGAAAGCCTCCTCTTAGGCTCACAATACAAGGACCCTCGATGTCCTTCGGATAGCCTTCTCTTGGGCTTACAATACAAGGACCCACAGGCTTCTTAAAAGCATCCCCCCAAACAAAACTAAAACATTTCCCCTCAGAGATGAGACATGAATCATCTCTATGGAATAAGTATCTCATCTATAGACTCATATTCAAATCAAACACTTTTTTTCAAACATTTTCATAAACAAAACATCTTTCTTAATTTTAAGTGGCAACGCTTGTACACTTAAGCAAAACGCCCAATGCTTACAATGAAAGATTCAACATTTTTCAAAAGATCTTCTCATTCTAAGAACCATAAGACGTATACTTGTACACTCAAGTTAAACACCCATTTATTACAATGAAAGATTCAAACAATCAATTTTAAAAAATATATGTGATGAAATAGATTAGATACATTTTTCTTTAAGATGACACTTGTCGTTGTCTCTTAAAATTTTGCTTCCAGTAGAAAATATGTGGGAACTACGATTGCTCCGACTTTCTCAACCTCCTTTTGAGAATACGTAGGCATAAGGTCTCACCCTTAGCGAGCATACTTCTTTCTCTCTCAAACCATCCAAACCTTAGTTTCCCTTAGACCCGAGCTACAATTGCTCTGATTCCCTCTAGGGGATATGTATGCAGAAGATTGAAAGGATCTTTGAGAGCATAATCATAATAAACAAACTTAGGTTCCTACCTAGCCTACCTTTCTTAAATTCCAAAAGGAGAAATTTTCCCAAAATAGCATAGCAAATAAAACACAAACGCGCAAAAGATCCTATAGAGTACTATACATACATAGGATGCTAATACCTTCCCTTTGTATAACCTAACCTCGAACCCAGGAATCTCCCCCACGCTTTGTATTTAGTTTCACGCTAATCGCATTACATATGTTTTTTAGGGTATTTCAGCTTTCCCCCTTTCCTTTCTTTTTTTTGGAAACAATAAAGCTTGGTGCTCGCGACATCTTTTAAAAATAGAATCAAAGTTAAATTGTTTTTGAGCCGGAGAACCGAATTCTGATTCAATTTTGTTATACCCCAAAATTTACCCTTCTATTTCTCAAGACAATCCACATCTCCATACTCAAGAATTTCTCAAAGGTTGACTAGATGAACCCTCTCTTAAGCAATCAGCCCAAAACTAAGGTTTTGCTTCCCTCAAGACAAAATCAAGTTCTAGTGCTTCAAGTGGTCATCATGCCTCCTCATATGTCTCAAGCGATCACTATGTCAAGTTTCAATCCGTACAGCTCAAGTTTGCTCAATCAATTGCTCAGATAGTTGAAAATCAACTATATTGGATAAAAAGTCAACTGTGGTCAACATGCAGTCAAACTTCATCATTTTTGGTCAACATCAAGATTTTTAAGTCACATTCATCATTTGATCAAGGGTTGATCATGATTCATCAAGAAAAGTCAAGATTTGATCAAAAGTCAAAGTTTCCAAATTAGGGTTTTTGGACAAATAGTCAACAAAATTTTGACCAGGCATAACTTTCACATACTTTATCATAAATTTTTTCACCAAAGCTCATTTTGAAGAGTATTCAATTCTCTAAAAATTCATGTCTCACAAGCTTTGGCAAAAAATGCTCCATTTGAGAGTTATGGATCAAAACATTATAGGTCCTTCTAAAAGTCAACAAAAAGTCATATTTTGTCAAAGAAGTGTACATGAACATGGAAACTTCAATGAAGGTGTAAGCATAAGGAGTTTTTAGAGGACATCTTAAGCTTTCTAAAAATTCCAAAAACACTTAAAAATATTGAAAATTGAGCAAGATACAAGTTGAGCAAGTTTGACCTTTTTGAAGAAGTGCATGAAGAGAAATACTTAGGAAATTCAATTTTTTTCTAAATGGGCCTAAGTTTCTTTGATTCAAACTTGTTTCTAATCTTGGCAAGAACCTCCAAGCCCATTTACATGCCCTTGAATTATTTATTTTTGGATTTTATTCATTTAAATCCAATTTTAATTAAAATAAAATATATAAAATCAATTGGACTAATGCAAAGATTATTTTCAGCACTCTTGAGGTCCAAGCAAGCCATACAAGCTGTCAATTTCGAAAATCATTGACTGGAAAAGAGATTGAATGAGATTGAATCAAGAATGGAAATATTTGGTGTAATTCCAAATCAAATATTCTCTCACCGAATGACATATAATCTTGACATAATTCTTAACCTAATTCTTTCCTCTATATATACACAATGCTTTCAGATCTCAAGCAAATGATTGCACGCCCTAAGAACCCTAAGCAAACTTCAAAAAATCTGTGAGTCACAAGCAACTAGAAGCCAAGGTTTTGCATTAATTCAAGCCGTTCCAAGCCTTGTAATCAATTCCTCATTGCTTCTTGAATCGATCCAGGCCTTCACCATCTACCAACACCTCCAGAAACACGAAAATCCGAATCACAGTTTGCATAACTTATTTCAAAATCGATTTCATTGATTCATGCATTTTTAATACAATTTGATTGCATATTTGTGTTCAAGATGATGTTTCGAAACTATCTGAACCTTTTGATTGAGTTTTAAGTGCAGGAATCACAAGATGCCATTTTTAGGGTTCATAAGCTCTGATTGGGGTTTTCTTATTTAGGAAAATTTGGACAAAACCAAAGGCACCATCGTGATCAGGGGATCAAATCGATTCGACCTATGTCTCCCTAACAAATTTATATGCATATTCAGAAGTTTGTGATTTGCATGTCCTATATCATTCACATATGCATCATTGCATCACTAACAATTTCAGAACATGATATATCGTATGTGTGCTCTTAAAGTCAAATTAGGGTTCTATCAAAATTTCATCTGTTCAAGATGTGATCAATTAGGGTTTGAGTCTCCACTCACCTCAATTGATCTATATTCATCAATCATCAACATTTGATCTTCAAATTCCCAACCTTTTTCTCATGATCTACCTTGAATCGACCAATTAGGGTTTTGATCGAAGATAGTGAATCATTGACTTTCTGCTCAATGAATGACCTATTTGCTTAGAGATTGATCTTAAAATCATCAATGCAACATCTTGACCTAATTTCTTGATTCAAAACATTCCAAAATTCATGATTGATCATCAGACTAATTCTGAACCATCTGATGAAAATTCAACTGTTCAAAAAAGTCAAACTTTGACTTTTGGTCAACTTTTTCAAATCCAAATTTTTTCAATCATAAAATCATTTCAAGTTATCCATCATGATCATAAAAAATCAAGAAATGTGAAAAAGTCAACAAAAAAGTCAAAATTAAAATTTTTCTAACACTTAGAAAAAATTTCAAGTGTTAAAAACATAGTTTTTCATTACTTTCATGGCCATTTTTCACCTAGATCCATTTTGATTCAAGAAAAACTCAAAACATGAAAGTTGTAGATCTTGTTACACGCTTTCCAAAATGTCTAAGAACTTGAAAAAACACTTTGTGTAGCTAGGGTTTTGAAATTGAAACTAAGAGCTCCATAACCATGTTTTACAAGTCATTTTTCAAGAATTATAGGTCATTTTTCACAAATTCTTCCTTCTAGAAGCCTTGTCATCAAATTGGATAGATTATAACTGATAAATATCAGATGGCAATGATTGAGAGAAGTATTGGATCAAGAGAGAATTTTAACCATGGTTAAAGAAGTTAACCATGTGCATTAAATGTAAAAGATTCCTTCTTACCTCTTAAGCCAACTTGCAAAATCTTTCAATTAAATCCTTGCTTTGTCATTCAAAACTTTTGGCCTATAAATAGAGGTCACTTCTTCATTCAAAATCACACCAAAACAATTCCAAACTTGTTTTCTCATTTCTTTCTTATTTTGCAAGTTTCTAAGTTTTCAAAGACATTAGAATTCCAAATTGCAATTCTTGCAAGTTCTAACCAAAGGTGTCATTCAAACATCTTCTAAACATCATAATGAAGTTTTTTGAAACTTCAAATCATCACAAAATAAGCCAAGAGTCAGTTTGCTAAAGAAAACTTCATTTGTGCAAGTTTTGAGCCATAACCACCAAATTTCCATTCCACTCGTGCAAGCTTCAATCTTTCACTTTAAACATCATCCGTATACCTTATAGAAGTGATCCAAACACTTGGAACACATCTGTAATAGATCCAACATCAAAATTGAATCACACTTCAAGCTGTGGCAGTTGGACTTGGGTGGAACGATCCAGACCATTTCAATCCAAAGGAAGTACGTCAACATCTTCCATGATCATCACTGAAGCTATAACAATCATCAAAACATCTCTGGAACACCTCCAGTAAGGAATTTGATTTCAGCTTCAAGAGGTAAGTTACTTGAACTTTGAACATTATGATTTATGTATTCTAGTTCAAAAATTTCTCTGCCATATTGTTTCTGCACGGTCACTGAGCAATAACCCTCAATCAATTTCATAAATCACAATCCATACATCAAAGGGGCATAACTTGTGACTTCCAGCGATACGTGGTGAAATTCACGCGGTGATCCACTTGACATACGTAATGACACAGGGGGGAGTAGGCTTATTCTTTAGCCTTATGATGGTGATGTGTTATTGTCATCGACGTCTACAAGCCGAAAATCCTTATAAATTATAGCCCGACACCGTCAAATGGAAGGTACTACAAGCTGGTGTTGATGTCAAAGAAAATAAAGTGTGAAAGGAGGAACGTTGTTAGTACTTCTTAGGTTATGTTCCCAGAACATTGCCAACAGCAAAGCTAAGTCATTCTCTTTATATCTTGTTAGTTAATCATACACAGTCGCAAAGTTCACGTATTAAACTGTCATGGAACCTCTCAGTGACAAGAGCTAATTGATTATTCTCAATTTTTGTTTATGATTTTAAATGTGTACATGACATGGATTGATTGGGAAGTTAAATGTACCATTTACGAGGAGTTGATTAAGGAAAACATTATACAGTTTCTGTTTGAGTAAAACAACTATGTTGAAAGAAAAATGTTTAGACATTTATTTTACAGCCCTTTTGTTAAATACAATGGAGCAATAGAAATCCCAAGTTACATGGTATCTTGAAGATGGTAGCGATATCAAGCGGACAATGATTGCTAGGACCAACATCATCTCATACAGAAACAATTTCGTCATAGCCATTAGAAGATAAGTTTTGGATTTGTTTGTTCATTAATCTACATTAAAGGCATGTGTTGAGCGATTTTGTTGTTTGTAGTATTTATAGTTACTCCCACTCCAAAGGAACATCAACGTTCTTAGTATAAAGCACGTGCACACCACTGTTTAGAATTATAAATTCCCTTATATCTTGGTTTGTTATTGAGCGTAATCTTGAATTGTCAAGCATTCAAGTGGACAATAGTTTTGAAGTTATAGATGATGTCTCGGCACAAACGGTAGCTAGCACGTAATGTCCCACTAATTATCTCTTAATTGCAGGGTTAAAAGCCAATGCGTTATATTTACGAGGATAGAGTTCTGTTGTGGATATCATATTTATCAGCATGTTTGAAGGATAAAATCTCAAAATCCGACAATCTCCGAGAAGCGCAGTCCTCATTAATCAGGATGTCTCTGGGTTAAAAGAGTTTTATCTTGTTCTGACAAAGCCTCACGCTTGGGGGGATCATATAGGCATCCTGATTAAAGATGGTCAACAAATGGATTTAAAAGAAACCAAGACAACGTAAAACCTGAAGGACAGCGTCGATGCGATGCTGGATGAATTACAAATTTATAAAGACTAAAGATTGTGTAAAATGATATTGAATAGGGCGAGCTAAATGTCTCTACCGGTTATAAAAATTGTAGTGTCATCTAAGTGTAAAGGTGTCGTCTTACTCTCCTGTGTGGGCGAAGAGGCATCTTAAAATTAATTCTAGTTTGTAAAGACCAAATAAGATGTAACGGATGAGTGCACTGCACCTCAAGATTAAGGTCACCCTCGCCTGGGCTCTGAATCCGTCTCGGATCAACCCTCTAGAGGCTCTGAACCTTCAATTTCAGGTCACCCTCGCCTGGGCTCTGAATCTGTCTCAGATCAACCCTCTAAAGGCTCTGAACCTTCAGGTCACCCTCGCCTGGGCTCTGAGTCCGTCTTGGATCAACCCTCTAGAGGCTTTGAACCTTCAGGTCACCCTCGTCTGGGCTCTGAATCCGTCTCGGATCAACCCTCTTGAGGCTTTAAACCTTCAGGTCACCCTCGCCTGGGCTCTGAATCCGTCTCGGATCAACCCTCTAGAGGCACTGAATCTTCACCTTCAGGTCACCTTCGTCTGGGCTCTGAATCCGTCTCGGATCAACCCTCTAGAGGCTCTGAAACTTCAGGTCACCCTCGTCTGGGCTCTGAATCCGTCTCAGATCAACCCTCTAGAGGCTCTGAACCTTCACCTTCAGGTCACCCTCGCCTGGTCTTTGAATCCGTCTCGGATCAACCCTCTAGAGGCTCTGCACCTTCAACTAAAGGCTCTGTTCCTACTCGGAACAACCTTAAAAGGTTCTGTCTATACCAATCATATAAGGCGAATAACCTTAATTGGATTCCGCTAGGCGTTTCTCCAAAACCTTGGTTCAAGATACTTTGCTTCGATCAGTGTCAGGCACAGCCCGGTATTTTGCCATAGCTCGGCTTCAAACCTTGATTCAGTTTTTGAAGACTTGATTAAAGTGTGACTTGGCAAAACCTCAAAAAAATTACTCGGGGGCTAGTCTGTCTATAAATCTAAGCCTTACTACCAATAGCCCGACAAAGTTTAAGGTATATCTGCCGAGATGCTAGGGTAAAAATTGGCAAAAGTGAACAGAGGATTGTGTCTTCTCAAATAAAAGTCCTCATGGCTTAAAATGGGCCATTTGACTTGGGGGGCTTCTATATCACACATATTCGTTTTGTAAAGCTTACAGAGTTGTTTAAAAATTTAGGTTTCCTTATTGGAAAAGCTCTCAGGCGAAGTATCTTGAATGGATTCCAACAGAACCTGTCAAAAGGTATTTTTCGAAAGTTTTGTACTTTGGTTATGATCATACATAAAGTCCGAGATGAGATGTGAGGTCGGAAGGGATTTTTTATGGGTCGAGAATAAGCCCGGATGGAGGTATGTGGGCAGAGTTCGTTGTGGATCCCGGGTAAAAGGGAAGGAGTCTAAGTATGGTCCGGGTATATATCCGGGCCATGCGTCCTGGGATCCAGCTCGGACTAGGTACGAACGTTACGTTTGGGTTGAGGAAACTGAAGCATTGATTCCAGCGACGTACATCACATTGAGAAAAAACCTCAAAGGAGAAAAAAATGGTAACAACTATGTTCAAAACTCGTACTAAGGAAAAGTTCGTAATTGGAAGTCTGGCCCGGGGCAAACCATATGCTCGGGGGGCTTATCTTCATACATAAAATATATTGCCCGGGTTAGGAGTGGTAAATAAGGACCGAGATGGGTCTACCAGTTGATAACCAGGCTTATTCTCGGCGAGACCCCAAGGTCGGAGCCGAGTTCTTAGGTCGGACGTGCCAGACATATATCCGCGATCGACCTGTGCTGGCTGAGTAGTATAAAACTGGTTTGGTTTCCGTTACGCTACTTATGGATCGGTTACAGACGTTACAAGTTATTAATAATCGGTTACGAGTATTAATGGACGGTTACATCATCATGAACCTTAATGATGACCGTACTATATAAAGAGGCCTTGTGGCCATGAACAAGGGAGATTCTCTCATTCCCTCTCTTAGCTACACGCACAAGAGAGGTCTCTTACACCATATCTAAGGGCTCCCATATGCGGGGTAGGCTAGCCCCTAGCTTGGAGGCCATGCATCTCTTGTATGAGTCTCTGAATCCCTTAAGATCAATAACATAGTTTTTCCTGCAAGAACAAAAAATATTTGCCGGAAAAATAATTTTCAACAAATTGAGTTGTTAGGGACCAAATAGTATTAACTTTCATACATTTTTATTGATCCCTTTAACCAAATTTCATTGAATTTTCATATGTTTATTCACACAATTTTGTAAATATGAAATTATTATTATTTTTAATTATATTTGAATAGATATTTCACTTTGTTTGTTAGTTTTACAGAAAATTAGGGACAAGTGTTGATTGGATGCATGAGCAAGTAAAGAGTTAAGCAACCAAGTCAAGACAAAAGCAAGACAAGACAAAGACAAGGCAAAGGAGCATTAATTGACTCTGGTCGCGCCGCGTCCACCTATTGGCGCTACGAACTGTAATTTAACCAATTCGCGCTGAGTCCCTCATTGGCTCCACGAACTATGCGGAGTCAGTCATCCTGATTTGAAATATTTAGATCTGTCTTGGGGTCAGAATTCTTAGGGTAGCGTGTAGACACCGTTTTAGTCAATTTTTTGGCAATGGGAAGTGTATGGTTGCATGAAAGAGGAGAAATCATTAGAATCATTACACATTTTGAAGATAAAAAAAGTTAGTGAGAGTTTTTTTGGGGGGATTATTAATCATTGTGGGAAGAACATGACATTGGCAGAAAAGAAGAAAAGCTCTATTATTTTCTTATGTTGTCAACAATGGAGATAAGCCACTAAACCCCACTTTTGTCAAGATTGGAGGTAGTAGCTATTCCTAAATTTATCATGTATTCCTTCTAAACTCTTGTATGTGAATAAATTGATTTGAATATAGAGTGAATCTTTTATATTATATTGAACATTTTGATTTGAATTTTTGTTGAGAAATATGATTCAAATCTGTCCTAAAGTATTCTCTCAAGTAATATATGAATTGTAGAAATAGATTTACATATTACTTTTCTTTTGTATCAACAACTAAGGATTGTTAGATTAATAATTAGATGGAGAAATCGTCTAAAGATTAATATAATGAATTTCACAATCTCATTTAGAAATAAATGTTATTGAAAGGATACTAGATTATGTTCAACACTCTTGAATTTACATACTTGTTTTAAGGAAATATATGACATTGGAATAGTGAACCCCAATCTTGACAAAATATTTTTAATTGATAAAAGCCACATTTTTATTGTTTTACTCTTATTTAAAAATTGAAATATAATTTTCCAAACATAAAAAAAAATTGTTAATTTTTAAACTTAAAACGACAGTAACTAGAGAACGGCGATAATATCACCCAATCTCTATGGATACGATCTAAATATATTTGCCGAAAAATACTTTTCAACAAATTGAGTTGTTAGGGACCAAATAGTATTAATTTTCATACATTTTTATTGGTCCCTTTAACCAAATTTCATTGAATTTTTAAACGTTTATTCACATAATTTCGTAAATATGCATTTATTATTATTTTTAATTATATTTGAATAGATATTTCACTTTGTTTGTTAGTTGTGCAGAAAGTAGGGACAAGAGTTGATTGGATGCATGAGAAAGTAAAGAGTTAAGCAATTGAGTCAAGACAAAAGCAAGGCAAGACAAAAACAAGGCAAATGAGTATTAATTGACTCAGTCGCGCCACGTCCACTTGTTGGCGGTGCGAACTATAATCCAACCAGTTGGTGGTGCGAACTGTAATCTAACCAGTTCGCGCTGTGTCCCTTAGTGGCGCCTCGAACTATGCGGAGTCAGTCATCCTGTTTTGAAATAATTAGATCTGTCTTGGGGGTCAGAATTCTTAGGGTAGCGTGTCGACACCTTTTTAGTCACTTTTTGGGAAAAGGGAAGTGTATGGTGCATGAATGAGAAGAAATCACTAGAATCATTATACTTTTTGAAGATAGAAAAAGTTAGAGAGACTTTTTTTGGGGAGATTATTATTCATTGTGGGAAGAACATAATATTGGCAGAAAAGAAGAAAAGCTCTATTATTTTCTTATGTTGTCAACAATGGAGATGAGCCACTAAACCCGACTTTTGTCAAGATTAGAGGTAGTAGCTATTCCTAAATTTATCATGTATTTCTTCTAAACTCTTGTATGTGAACAAATTGATTTGAATATAGAGTGAATCTTTTATGTTATATTGAATATTTGGATTTGAATTGTTGTTGAGAAAGATGATTCAAATTCTGTCCTAAAGTATTCTCTCAAGTAATATATGAATTGTAGAAATAGATTTATATATTACTTTTCTTTTGTATATACAACTAAGGATTATTAGATTAATAATTAGAAGGAGAAATCATTTAAAGATTAATATAATTAATCTTACAATCTCATTTAGAAATAAGTTTTATTGATAGGATACTAGATTATGTTCAACAATCTTGAATTCACATACTTGTTTTAAGGAAATATATGACATTGGAATAGTGAACCCCAATCTTGACAAAACCTTTTTAATTGATAAAAACCACATTTGTATTGTTTTAGTCTTATTTAAAAATTGAAATAAAATTTTCCAAACATAAACAAATTTGTTAATTTGTAAACTTAAAACGATAGTAATTATAGAACGGCGGTAATATCACTCAACCTCTATGGATACGATATAAAAATATTTATCGAAAAAATACTTTTCAACAAATTGAGTTGTTAGGAACCAAAGAGTATTAATTTTCATACATTTTTATAGGTCCCTTTAACCAAATTTCATTGAATTTCCATACCTTTATTCACACAATTACGTAAATATGCATTTTATTATGTTTTTTAATTATATTTGAATAGATATTTCACATTGTTTGTTAGTTGTGCAAAAAGTTAGGGACAAGAGTTGATTGAATGCATGAGCAAATAAAGAGTTAAGCAAACAAGTCAAGACAAAAGCAAGGCAATACAAAAACAAGGCAAAGGAGTATTAATTGACTCAGTTCGCGCCACGTCTACCTGTTCGCAGTGCGAACTGTAATCTAACAAGTTCGCGCCGTGTCCCTTAATGGCACCACGAACTTTGCGAAGTCAGCCACCCTGTTTTGAAATAATTAGATCTGTCTTAGGGTCAGAATTTTTGGGGTAGCATGTAGACACTTTATTAGTCAATTTTTGGGCAAAGGGAAGTGTATGGTTGCATGAAAGAGGAGAATCATTAGAATTCTTACAGTTTTTGAAGATTGAATAAGTTAGAGAGAATTTTTTTGGGGAGAATATTATTCATTGTGGGAAGAACATAACATTGGCAGAAAAAAAGAAAATTTGTATTATTTTTTTATGCTGTCAACAATCGAGATGAGCTACTATACCCCACTTTTGTCAAGATTGGAGGTACTAGCTATTCTAAATTTATCATGTGTTCCTTCGAAACTCTTATATGTGAACAAATTGTTTTGAATATAGAGTGAATCTTTTATGTTATATTGAATATTTTGATTTGAATTGTTGTTTAGAAAGATGATTGAAATTTTGTCCTAAATTATTCTCTCAAGTAATATATGAATTGTAGAAATAGATTTACATATTACTTTTGTTTTTTATCAACAACTAACGATTGTTAGATTAATAATTAGATGGAGAAATCGTCTAAAGATTAATATAATGAATTTCACAATCTCATTTAGAAATAAATGTTATTGAGAGGATACAAGATTATGTTCAACACTCTTGAATTCACATACTTGTTTTAAGGAAATATATGATATTGGAATAGTGAACCCCAATCTTGACAAAACCTTTTTAATTGATAAAACCCACATTTTTATTATTTTAGTCTTATTTAAAAATTGAAAGATAATTTTCCAAACAAAAACAAATTTATTAATTTGTAAACTTAAAACGATAGTAACTATAGAACGGCGGCAATATCACCCAACCACTGTGGATACGATATAAAATTATTCGTCGAAAAAAAATACTTTTCGACAAATTGAGTTGTTAGGGACCAAATAGTATTAATTTCAATACATTTTTATTGGTCCCTTTAACCAAATTTCATTGTATTTGCATACGTTTATTCACACAATCTCGTAAATATGCAATTATTATTTCTTTTAATTATATTTGAATAGATATTTCACTTTGTTTGTTAGTTGGGCAGAAAATTAGGGACAAAAGTTGATTAGATGCATGAGCAAGTAAAGAGTTAAGCAACCAAGTCAAGACAAAAGCAAGGACGAAACAACAAGGCAAAGGAGCATTAATTGACTCAGTTCGCGCCGCGTCCACCTGTTGGCGCTGTGAAATGTAATCTAACCATTTCGGGCCGCGTCCCTTATTTGCGCCGCGAACTGTGCGGAGTCAGACATCCTGTTTTGAAATAATTAGATCTGACTTTGGGTCAGAATTCTTAGGGTAGCGTGTAGACACCTTTTTAGTCACTTTTTGGGCAAAGGATAGTGTATGGTTGCATGAAAGAGGAGAAATCATTAGAATCATTACACTTTTTGAAGATAGAAAAACTTAGAGAGAGTTTTTTTGGGGAGATTATTATTCAGTGTGGGAAGAACATAACATTGGCAGAAAAGAAGAAAAGCTCTATTATTTTCTTATTCTATCAACAATGGAGATGAGCCACTAAACCCGAATTTTGTCAAGATTGGAGGTAGTAGCTATTCCTAAATTTATCATGTATTCCTTCTAAACTCTTGTATGTGAACAAATTGATTTGAATATAGAGTGAATCTTTTATGTTATATTGAATATTTTGATTTGAATTGTATTTGAGAAAGATGACTCAAATTATGTCATAAAGTATTCTCTCAAGTAATATATGTATTGTAGAAATAGATTTACATATTACTTTTCTTTTGTATCTACAACTAAGGATTGTTAGATTAATAATTAGTTGGAGAAATCGTCTAAAGATTAATATAATGAATTTTACAATCTCATTTAGAAATAAATTGTATTGATAGGATACTAGATTATGTTCAACACTCTTGAATTCACATACTTGTTTTAAGGAAATATATGACATTGGAATAGTGAACCCCAATCTTGACAAAATCTTTTTAATTGATAAAATCCACATTTTTATTGCTTTAGTCTTATTTAAAAATTGAAAGATAATTTTCCAAACATAAACAAATTTATTAAGTTGTAAACTTAAAACGATAGTAACTATAGAACGGCGATAATATCATCCAACCTCTGTGGATACGATATAAATATATTTTTCGGAAAAAATACTTTTCAACAAATTGAGTTGTTAGTGACCAAATAGTATTAATTTTCATACATTTTTATTCGTCCCTTTAACCAAATTTCATTGAATTTCCATACGTTTATTCACAAAATTTCGTAAATATGCAATTATTATTGTTTTTAATTATATTTGAATAGATATTTCACTATGTTTGTTAGATGGGAAGAAAATTAGGGACAAGAGTTGATTGGATGCATGAGAAAGTAAAGTGAAGCCACCAAGTCAAGACAAAATCAAGGCAAGAAAAAAATAAGGCAAAGGAGTATTAATTACCTCAGTTCGCGCCGCGTCCACCTGTTGGTGGTGCAAACTGTAATCTAACCAGTTCGCGACGCGTCCCTTGTTGGCACTGCGAGCTGTGCGGAGTCACCCATCCTATTTTGAAATAATTAGATCTGTCTTGGGGTTAGAATTCTTAGGGTAGCGTGTAGACACCTTTTAGTCACCTTTTAGGCAAAGGGAAGTGTATGCTTGCATGAAAGAGGAGAAATCATTGGAATCATTACACTTTTTGAAGACAGAAAAAGTTAGAGAGAGTTTTTTTGGGGAGATTCTTATTCATTGTGGGAATTAACATAACATTGGCAGAAAAGAAGAAGAGCTCTATTATTTTCTTATGCTGTCAACAATGGAGATGAGCCACTAAATCCCACTTTTTTCAAGATTGGAGGTCGTAGGGACTCTTAAATTTATCATGTATTCCTTCTAAACTCTTGTATATGAACAAATTGATTTGAATATAGAGTGAATCTTTTATGTTATATTGAATATTTTGATTTGAATTGTTGTTGAGAAATATGACTCAAATTCTGTCCTAAAGTATTCTCTCAAGTAATATATGAATTGTAGAAATAGGTTTACATATTACTTTTCTTTTGTATCCACAACTAAGGATTGTTAGATTAATAATTAGATGGAGAAATCGTCTAAATATTAATATAATAAATTTCACAATCTCATTTAGAAATAAATGTTATTGAGAGGATACTAAATTATGTCCAACACTCTTGAATTAACATACTTGTTTCAAGGAAATATATGACAATGGAATAGTGAACCCCTAATCTTGACAAAACCTTTTTAATTGATAAAAACCACATTTGTATTGTTTTAGTCTTATTTAAAAATTGAAAGATAATTTTCCAAACATAAACAAATTTGTTAATTTGTAAACTTAAAACGATAATCACTATAGAACGAAGGTAATATCGCCTAATCTCTGTGGATACAATATAAAAATATTTTCCAAAAAAATACTTTTCAATAGTCCCATAATAAGTTATTTGAAGGACCCGGTAACAAGTACAGATAGAAAAGTTAAGTATCGTGCATTAAGCTATATGATGGTGGGCAACGAGTTGTTTAAGAAAACACCAAAAGTAGTGTTGCTCAAATGTCTTGGAGGAAGCGAAGCATACTTGGCATTGTCAAACGTACATGCTAGGGCATATGGAGCACATCAACAAGGCCATCAATTGAAGTGAATTTTGTTTCGGTATGGTTTGTATTGGCCTTCTATGTTGAAATACTGCATAGAATTTCCAAAGGATGTCAAGAATGTCAAGTACATGTAGGCATTCAACATGTGTCTGCAAGCGAATTTCATTCGATCACCAAACCATGACCTTTGAGAGGTTGGGCACTAGACTTAATAGGAGAAATTCGATTTGCTTCATCCAAAGGGCAGAAGTACATTTTGATGGGAATAGAATATTTCACAAAATGGGTTGAAGCAATACCTTTGGTAAGTGTGGATCAGGAAAACATAATCGAATTCATCCAAAAACACATAATTTATAGGTTTGGAATCCCAGAGACAATCACTACAGATCAATGATCAGTGTTTACTGGTCGAAAGATGCAAGACTTTACCAAAGAAATGGGTTGAAACTACTAACCTCTACATCCTACTATGCTCAAGCAAATGAACAAGTGGAAGCTGCAAATAAAGTGATAATTTGCTTAATCAAGAGGCATGTAGGGAAGAAGTAAAAAAATCGGCATAATCTGGGATTTGATAGGCATCAATCTAGTTACTATCAGCCTAGGGAGTAAAAAGGTTGTCCAAATAGCCAAGCTTTCTTCTTCTTGTTCTGGTGAAAGGTTGTCAAAACTTCTGGTGAACCACTCAGGTTTGTGAGTTCTATGTACAAAGGGGGCCATCGAAGGATTAAATTGATAATGCTTTGCAAACATCATCACTTACCCGGTGAAGCATTATCTCAATCCCTTATTTTCATCATTATGGTTTAGCTTGACCAACCTTGATCCTTCGGTAGCCCTATTTTGAATCTCAAGAGTAGATTCGTCAATCGAACCAGCTGTTGGAAGCGAAGTTTCAAAGGTGGCGTTCAACTATAGTTCTAGCAACCAATAGGGACCAACAAGCAAGAGGTTTGTTCCTGTTTTGTACTTCTTCAAGTTTTATGTGGATTCCCCAAGGCATTCGTATAACCCAGCTAAGATCAATTCGCTCAAGTTGACGTTTCAACCAGAATGGAGTTGGTTGGCTAAGGTTAGGAATCTTTTCGCTACTTGAATATATTTCGAACAAAAAACGTAGTGAGAGAGACAAAGAGCTAGAAAATTTATGTGTTCTACATCTGAGACTTCGTCTTCAGTCCCCATATAATGGGAAATGTAATTCGTGAAGGTGGCATGTGCTAGCTCGAAACCTATGGTGTTGTCAGCTTGCAGAATTGGGTCAAAGGTTTCACCAATAGGTCTAAGACCAGTATTGGAAGCTACATCGAAGAGGTTGGGTGTAACCATCCCACCAGGTAGATGGAAGGTATTATATGTGTTATCCCAAAAATAGAGGGAAGCCAGTCAGGCCCAAACTTCGACAACTGGATCAGGTCGAAAATACCCATATCTTTCAAGGTCTGAGCCTTCTTATTTTTTATTCTAGATAGCCATTTTAGATAGTTATGATCAATTGTTGGGCATGATATAAAGGGTTTCAATTCATTTGTGATAATATCTAATTGAAATTCAAGCTCAGGTTCACTAGACTCTACAATATTTTTATCCTTAGAGGTCTCTACACTTTCTTCCCTAAGAGACGTTGCAGCTTTATCAACAGTTATAGTTTTTTTCTTGCTAGCTATGGGTTTTTCAAGCGATAGCTAGGAAAAAACCCTTTCCATCTTTCTAGATGGCAAGCGTTTGCTATTGGACCCATATATCCTAATGTTTCAGAAGATAGGGTAAAAGGAATTAGTACCTGGGATGCATAAATGGTGCGTTGTTCTTCTTCAAGCACATGATAAGGGACAAACTCTTGATTCCCAATGGCCAGTGGTTTCGGCACCATGCAGAGAGAAGGAAGAGATGAGCTTTGTGATGAACTTCCTTCTTTAGCAAATTTGGTGTTTTTCTAAGGCGCCATTGTTGATTTAATGAAATTTGTTTGAAAACAATTTGGAGTTGCAGGTTTTGGGAGAAAAATCAGAGGTTGAAGAAGGTAAAAGTGAGTTTGAAGGAAGAAAAGGGTATTAATAAATTGGAAGATGAATCAGTTTATCAATTTTAATCCAAAGGTTAGTGGGACGCGTGGCGAAATTTGATATGCTAATAAGGAAGGTTATTTATTTAAAAGTCACCTTGGGAACCTATATTGTGTAGCAATGATGAAACTGCTACACACACGTCTTGATTAGACATTTTGAAAAAGTGAAGTAATGAGTGCAGTGATGTCACAACAGTTACTAATCATCATGATAATTTGCACGTTGGTCGAAATCTGATTTTTATGGACAAGAAATATGTGTTTCTTCGAAGTATCGAAACACACATTTATTGGAGGCAATTTGTTAGCTGGATATTTTGACCTTAATGTAAAGTTGATTTTTAGATCAAGTTTGTGATGGAAAAAGGTATGATTTGAAAGAAGTATAAAAGCCTTATGAAGACTTCGATACATGAAGTTATCGAAAAAGGTTTGTTTTTTCTAAGTGTTTAGTAAAATGGCTCGAATAAGGTTTGAAATTTAAATTATTCGAAGTCGTTGGTGGATTCGTTAAATGTCACATTTTGACGCTTCAAAAGGATAAAGGATTTCGAAATTCAAATGTCAAGTCTTATTAAAAAGGATGTGTGGAGGCATAAGGTTTGAAAGCGCATGCAGACTTCAAATGTGGAAATTCGTTGTTAAAAGATCGTTTGGTCGAATTTAGTATAAATATGGGTCTTAGTGTTAGGATTCGAGGTGTTCTCATTATTGTACAAATACTCTAAAATCACTCAAAGTACCAAGTATTAAGAGAAATGAGTCAATTGAGAAATGTACGTATGATACACCAATTTATGTTCATTGTCTTTTTACGTTTATATTTTACGTTTATGTTTAAAAGCCTCTATAAATTTATTGTACTTTTAAAGTTCATTTACATTATCACTTTCGATAACGTGAAGTTATCATTGAAAAGTCTGAATATACAAACAAACAAAAAAACTCAAACACATGTCCCTAGGATCAATCTGGTCGATCTTTCAAGTAACCAAATTATTTATATGATTTGGAGGACTAGCGGCTGTGTACCAATTTTTTTGGGTAAGCAGGTTCATATAACTTGCTACACCAATGTCACAGTGTGTTAAGTATTATCATTCTAGAACTGGTTCATATAGCTTGCTACTCGAGTTTGATGCATCCGTCTATGATGTTAACCCAAGAAATAATAATAATTTTTCTTAAATTATATATATATATATATATATATATATATATATATATATATATATATATATATATATATATATATATATATATATATATATATATATATATATATATATATATATATATATGATTTTGTAGTTATTATTTATTTAAAAATAATTATATTATAATTTAAAAATTTGACTAATAAATTATATTTGATTTATTTCCTTTAAATTTTATTAAATAATTGAATAATATTTTGATTAATATTTAATCAAATTAGCATATTATTCAATCTCTTTTTCAATAACAAAATTAAGAAATAAAGTATTTTAAATGACTACATTTATTTGATTCAGTTACCATCCCTTCAAATAAAGTTACCATCCCTCCAAATAACGTCGTTGAATAGTACCATTCAAACTTGTATGAATATATTATTCATTAAAAGCTATTAATGTCAATTGATGAAAAATGAATGGAAATGAATTATTAGCCTTTGTTAAATTCAACATCTTAATTCCATATAAAAGAAGGTTTGTTAAACCTTTTATATAGAAAAGTCATAAAAAAAAACCCTATATACGTGAGAAACAAAAGAATTTTTTGTGTACAGAAAAAGAGATTTTTTTCTAATTTAATTTTCTCCTCAAAATTATTCTTTTATTCAAAATTTCCTGGGTTAAAACTAAAATATTTTCTTGCGTCTTCAGTATCTTTATTTATCAAGAAAAATCTGTTAAATCCTAGAGAATTAAGGAATTACGCGAAAATTTTTTGAGGACAACATGGTTAATGCGTCTCAGATTATTTCATCGGATTTTCTTTTTTAGGTCTTCATAGCAATTTCAACAATAATTATAGTATTCCGAAAAACAAAAAACATGTTAATGATAAGTTATTTTTTATCATTCTTTAGAAAAAATTTCAAAAATATTAAAAATTTCTTTATATTTTTTAAATAAATTGTTTTTCATAACCATTCATTCTCGTTCCCTTCAAACTCTGAAATAAAACCTTTGAATTTGAAAAGGAGAGAACGAGATGACTTCGAAAAATGACTTTTACAAATATAAAGAAATCTTGAATGAAAAAAAAAACTTTGTATAAAATAATAAAATAGTATTTATGATTCACATATTTTTAATTTTTGAAATACTATGAAATTAAATTATATTTAAACAATATGTCTAAATTCTCTAAAATCTTCAAACTCATCCTCCAATATAATTTTTTAGTTCTCAAAATAAAAATAAAAAATATTGATTTTTGAATAAAAGTAAATCCTCAAAACTCTCTCTTAAACCATTATATTATTTTCATCTAATTATTCTATTCTTAATTTTCTTTTTGATTTGAACCTTCAACCAAATTGGTTACATTTCCTTTTTCTTATTAGAAACATTATTGTATCATCATTAAAGTCGATAAAGTTATCCAATTAATTTTGTTGCGTAATATGAAGTTAACACCGTTTTAAATTAATTTTGGCCATAAATTGGCAAGACAATTAATTAAATTTTATTAAGGACCACTCAGATTTAATTAGACCTGACCATATATTATTAACTACTGTAAAAAAATTATAGGAGTTGGTACAGTTAAGCTTTGCATATTAAATAATAATCATCACTTATAGTTACAACATATACTCCACCATATATTCCATTCACAATTCATCATAACCTCTGAAATGGGTCTACTTTTTTGGTTATGGAGGCTAACTCTTCTTTCTCTTGCTGCCATTCTCTTGTCTCCTAAACATTGTGCATCTCAGAAAGGTAGAAAATATCCATTTATGCAAAATGCTTCATTAGCACCAAGTATATCATACTATGATTACATTGTAATCGGTGGAGGAACGGCGGCGTGTCCTTTAGCTGCGACACTGTCCCAAAACCACACTGTTCTAGTGCTTGAACGTGGTGGATCACCTTATGGAAACCCTAATATAACAAACTTAAGTGCCTTTGGTATTCCACTTTCTGATACTTCTCCTTCCTCTCCTGCTCAACGATTTATTTCTCAAGATGGTGTTGTCAACTCAAGAGCTCGTGTTCTTGGTGGTGGGACGTGTTTGAATGCAGGTTTCTATACTCGAGCAAGCCCTCGTTATGTAAGGTAACACATCAAAGAAGTTACAATATAGTCGAAACTTCTAATATGTGCACGACTCAATTTTTAGCTATGAAGCACATGCTCTGACAATTATACAACATTTTTTACATGCATCGTAATCGTACGGGTGTCATAGAAGTGCTCGACACTGCGACACACCTACTATTAGAGGTGTTTATAATTTTAGTAAATTTTTATAAAATATAATATTTGTTTTTTAGAGAAGCTGGTTTGGATGGAAAGTTAGTGAACCAATCATATAGATGGGTGGAGAGAGTGGTGGCTTATCAACCTCGTCTGCGACAATGGCAATCAGCATTTAGGGATGGATTGTTGGAAGCAGGGGTGTTGCCCAACAATGGCTTTACTTATGATCATATTTATGGGA
>CM038792.1:130730766-130782948 GCA_021764765.1 Vicia sativa
GATGAGTGTAAACCCCTAATTTCAGAGTTCTGAGAGGAGAAACCGATTCACCTTTCTCAAACAAGAGGTGCGAAAGAGGCTTACCATGGCTGCACTTATATCGGTGTCGGTAGAAAGAACCAGATGGTATTTTCAAATAGATACTGGCGCAGTACCAGGTTCTTCAACCTGTTGTCTGATCTAAAGTTGAAAACAACATCACAGCCTCCAAGTATCCTCTATCAAGCAACATATATAACACATATCATTGAATGTGCAAGTCATAGATTTAGCAAATAAAAACAGAAAATTCCTAATTTATAAAACCCACAGAGCATGTTATAAATACCTCAAAGTAATTAGAACAAGTGTAGCGTCTTCGCCTTATACCATTTTAACGTCAAAAGCCTCCAATTCATCTGCATTTATATCAAAATAATGCACTTAGACAAACAAAACACTGCAAAATGAAAAGAGAAGAAATAAACTACTAACCATTTGGGATAGAAGAGTACCAAGCCCTCAATTTAAATATTTAAATATAAATAAATAAATAAATACTGATTGATAAACATGGCTTGTTATGTTATTCTCAAGAGTTATGCCAATTCGTTCTTTCTCTTTCCACCATGTACAGGCATAGCTAAGTAAATTTCAAGAATAAATCAATAAACAATATCATTTCAAATGAATACATAACTTCAAAAAGACTACATATAAAGGAGTGATCGTTGAATAAACAAACGATGCAAATTTTTTGTCTTTTAGTCTTAAGTTATACAATGATAGAAAATTATATGGGTTGCATTGAAAAAAATAGTTGTGAGAAATACTTTTCAATAATCTAAAGCTTCCATCATTAAAAAATTTACTTGATGGAAAACAAACAAAATTAAACTAAACTCAAAAAGGGGAGAACAATAGAGAGATCCCATACACAATTTGAGATGGGGCTGAAGCAAAGGCAGATTAGCCTTTTCCCATACACAATTTGGGATGCGTCAATAACAGCGCCTGTAAATACAACAAGTGTGACTTCACAGGCGCAGAATCACCTCACCTCACCGGGAAACATCTCCTCACCCGATATCTGGTTCAATTGCTGATAGCATCATCACTGCCTTATTATCAAAGAAGAAGAAGAAAACAAAGAAAAACAAGCTCATGGAAGAACAGAGGAAGTATATATGAAAAGAGTTGTATAGAAATTTCATTGAGATGAATCATCAGCTACCACAACATCGCAAAGGGCTTTAAAGAACCCTATATCTCTGAGTGTGGAGCCTCATACTTAAACTAACAACTAGCAAGTTAAAAACCCTAATTTCAGGGTTTCATACAAAAGCTCAGATTCATCTTTTTCTCAAACAATAGACGGAAAAGAGCCTTAGCATAGCTGCATAACAAGTATCTGTAGAGTAATAAACCACCAAATGATAAAGTTTTGCCAGGAAGTGCCCTTTACTGCTCAGAGTCTTTAACTTTCCTCCATGGACAATCAAATCTGCATAGCTAAATGAATTTCAAGAATAACTCAATTGTTTAAGTACAATAAATTCTAACATAAGTATTCTTCGACAGCATTTTGCATGAAACCTAGTGTGAGGAAATCTATCATAAAAGATAATTTGGGTCCAGATTATAGTTCATATCAGATACAATCATGTGTGCAGAAGTAGAAGCGTGTGCATACAAAGTTTCACAAAAAGCAGGATATTGTAATTTTAAATACAGTACTATTTGTTTTACCAAGTTGAGTCAAAACTGCTGATGTCACTTTTTTTAATGAATTCTTTCCTGTTGCAACCTAAGAAGCTGTGTCCATTCATAAATACAACATGGAGTGCTCAACATCGTTCTCTTGCCTTTGGAAGCCTAACAATCTTCTTGGCCAATAACTAAACATGGGGAACAAATAAGGAGTCTCTAGTTCACCCACCTAGTACTGAACTTCATCATGAATCCTAACGTTTGCTACCCTTGCTTCAGCTTTACTAAAGCGTGCCCATTCATGTGTTTTCCATGAAGAATTTGTGTTTGACCAAAATAAAGTTAACTTTATATAATTTCTTGTGTTAAATATGGTTCAAATTTTGGAGAAACTACCACCCATTTGAGGCTGAAAGTGAAACTAGAACTTTGTATTCGATGTCACATATAAAGGAGTTGCCAGACACTTAACAGAAATACTACATATTAGAGCAATAAATTGGTGGCATAGAATATAAGAATCTAGATCCATTTTCCGCTTTAAATGGGGGCAGTTCCTCAATATTTGAACAATCCATGTCAAAGATATAGTTTAACAAATCCATGTCAAAGATATAGTTTAACAATCCATGTCAATCATATCATTAAATTGGCTTCCATGTATGTACAGAATCTTCATTCTTCAATGAGCCAATTTCTATTTTGCTCTAAAATCAAATAGCTAAGTAGTATGATCCATGAGTCATTTACTCATTTTTTAAATTTCTTTCTTAATGTTCTGGAAAGGTGTGAAGGCCTCAATGCTCAAAGGAACAGTCTGCAATGAAAGGGACATTGAAAATAAAACAAAGTCTCCCATTAAAAACTATATTACTAATTAATTTCAATTTCCATATTATGCAAAAAAAAACACCATAAAAAAAGCACAAAAACTGAAAAATAAAACTACCATATGTGCAACTTCATATCATTGTCAATAAAATGTATGCAAAGCCAAAAGTATAGGCATGATTGGTGAATGAACAAAGAAGCAATATGTGCCAGTTACACTTCTGAGTCGCGATTTAAAAGCAGTAAAGGAAAAATATTTTATGAACTGCGGCAAAATAAATATTTCTGTGACAAGTTCTTGTTATGTTTTCCATCGTTAAATTTGACTCTGAGGAAACAAACAAAATTCAACCAAACGGAAAAAGAAAGGGACCCAAAACAATGAGTTAGGGTTGAACAAAAGGAGGCTCAGATTCGCCTTTTCTCAAACAAAAGAGAAAGATTGCAAAGGCTGCGTCAACAGTATCTATGCAAAGAACCCAAAGAGGATTTCACACAGACACGGAGTCACCATGCCTGGAAACAGATCTTCACTCATGTCTGATTCAATTGTTGAAAACATCACTGCCTTGTCGTCCAAGAGGAGGAGATGGAAGGAGAAAAAGAAGTACATAATTGAAACGGAGGGAGTATGTATATATGTATGTATGCATGTATGAAGAGCTGTTTGCAAATTTCACTGAGAAAGATCATTGGCTCAGTAACTCAGAGTGGCAACAGCTCTCAAAACAACCTTATCACTGAGTATAGAGCCTCATACTTAAACTAACGACTAATGAGTGTGAAAACCCTAATTACAAGGTTTCAGATGAAGGCTCAGATTCACCTTTTCTCAAACAAGAGGCGGAAGAGAAGAGCATCACCATGGCTGCGTTACTAGTATATGTAGAATGAACCACAATGGTATTTTCAAACATAAACTGAAACACCTTGCCAGTAATTAGGTTCTTCAACCTGTTGTCTGATTTAAAAGCTGAAAACAACATCACTGCCTTGTATGAAGTGTACTTTGAAAGATCATATTACGTGAGAAAAGTGAGGCTTAGCAAGTGCAAAAAAAAAAGGAATTTTATAGAGACAACCTAATATGAAGTGCATTAAAGTACCTTATAAGTTACTACTCATTAAAACAGAAGTAGCACACTTCCCCTGAAATCATTTTAAGCTCGAAAACCTCCTATTCATCTGCATTCAACAAAAAAGAAAAATGCACTTGACCAAACAACTCAAAATAATGAAAGAAATAAAAAGTATAAAATATAAATAATGTCCATTTGAGATAGGAGATACCAAGCCCTCTAGTTCTTTATTCAAATATATATAAAAAAATGCATGGATATCCAATGCTCAGAGTAAGTTATAGTTTCCTCAAAAGTTAAGCAACTATTCCTTCTCAAAGTCATCCTTTTTTCAATCATCGACAAGCATATCTAAATAAATTTCTTTTTTGACATATCACTTCATATGAAACCAAGTAGAGTCTAGAAATGTGTACAGAAATTAATAAGGTGGGTCAAGTCAAGTGAAATGCACTTACTATAATTAGTGCAGCATTATGAAAGGTGTAGCGAGTCCTTCTCTTCCACCATGGTTGGAATACAAAAAAACTATATTCAAGAATGAAATCATAGTTTGAGTACAATAAACTATTTTCAATGAAAAAATTAAACCAAGTAGAGTAGATATCTTTTTCAGAGAAAATGATGATGTGTTTCTTACGCACCATGACTACAACATTAAATTTGACATAGAAACAAACAAAAATTCAAAAAAACAAATGAAAGGTGGAAAGCAGGGAAAAATCCCCAAAACAATTGAGTTAGGGTTGAACAAAGGAGGCTCAGATTCCTTTTCTCAGACACAAAAGAAGATGTTTGCAAAGGCTGCATCAACAGAATCTGTGCAAAGGACCACAAGAGTAATTTCACACAGACAAAGAGTCACATGGCCAGGAAACAACTCTTCACACAACGTCTGATTCAATTGCTAAAATCATCATCACTGCCTTGTTATCTAAGAGAGAGAAGAATCGGAACAGAAAAGAGAGTTTGAGTGTGTATGTATGTATATGAGCAGAGCTGTTAGCAAATTTCACTGAGAAGAATCATCGACTTGCACAGCAACTCAGAATGGCAATGCCTCTCAAGACAACCTTATCTCTGAATGTGGAGCCTCATAGTTAAACTAACAACTAATGGGTGTAAACCATAATTGCAGGGCTGCAGAGGAAGGCTCAGATTCACCTTATCTCAAACAAAAAGTGGAAGAGCCTCACCATGGTTGCATTATCAGTATTTGTAGAATTAACCACAATGGTATTTTCAAATAGATACTGTAACACCATGCCAGTAGCCAGGTCTTCAACCTGTTGTCTGATCTAAAAATTGAAAACAACATCATAGCCTTCAAGTATCCTCTACCAAGCAACTTATATAATAAGATCGTCGAATGAGCAAGTCATATAAGAGGTTTAGCAAGTGCAAAAACAGAAAATTCCTAATATATAAAACAGAGCTCGTTAAAAATACCTCAAAAGTAATTAGAACAGTGTGGGATGCTTAGCCTGAAACCATTTTAACATCAAAAACCTCCAAGTCATCTGCATCCATATCAAAGGAAAATACACTTAAGACAGACAAAACAACATAAAATGAATAGAGAAGAAATAAACTACTAGCCATTTGGGATAGAAGAGTTCCAAGCCCTCTATTTAAATATTTAAATATAAATAAATAAATACTGATTGATAACCAAGGGTTGTTATGTTATAGTTTTCTCAAGAGTTAAGTGCCTATTCCTTCTTAGTATTTCTCTTTCCACGTGTACAGGCATAGCTAAATAAATTTCAAGAATGAATCAACAAACAACTTCACTTCAAATGAAAACATGACTACAAAAGACTGCAAATGATGTACATCATTAGAAGTAAGAATGATGAACTACATCACTTCAAATGAAAACAAGACTCATAAAAGACTTCAAATGATGTACAACATTAGGAATTAAGAATGGTGTAATGCCATGAGTGCAGCACTAGAAATTAGGGAGATGGTATGGTGTACATACAGAGCTTTGCAAATAGAGGGGTTCTATAGGGTATAGTACAATTTGTTTCACACTAGGTTGAGAGCTTTTGTTATTTCAATGATCTTTTGCCAGCTGCAACCATAATAGTAGTCAGACAAAGTTATCATGCTATGTCCATTCCTATAAAAGATGGAGAGCTCATCAACACTAGTATGCCTTGAGAATCCTAACAATTTTATAGGCCACTTTCACAAACGTGTCAAATAATAGTGTTTCTCGTTCCCCCAACATTGATGTTTCGGAACCATGTCATAAATTTTATATTTGCTAACCTTGTTTAGGGCTTAGGAAGTGTACTGACCCAGGTATATTTTTAAAGGAAGATTGTGTGTGACAAAAATAAGTTAATTTGATAGGATTAGATGAGCCATGCACACTAATCTCTTATGTTATATATCGTCATATATTAGAGGAACTACCTCCCATTTTAAGCTAAAGACAAAACCAGAGCCTTCTATTTGATGCCACCTAATACCAATAAGCGGGATTTCATAGCACTAGATGAAAATATTTCATATTAGACCAACACATTGGTGGCATTATACATAAGGATCTAGCCCCACCTTCAGTTTCAAATGGAAGGCAGTTCATAAATATATTCAATGAGTCAATATCTTTTTTGCTACAAAACCATATAGCAGCTATGTAGCATGTTCATGTGTCATTTTTTAACTCTTGCATAGAAATTCTAGGAGGGAAAAATTACGTAAATTGCAATCCTCAAAAGGAAATTTGTCATAAATGAAAGAACAGAAAATCAAAATAAAGTCTCGCAGTAAGTAATATCAGAAATTCAATCCAAATTCGTGTATTATATGCAAAAACGATCGTTAAACAACAAAAATACAGGCATGAAAGCTAAAGAAAAACACTTCATCTACAGATGCAATATCATAATCAGTCTTTTAGTTTTTAATAATAAGATAATCACTGTCAATAAATGTAAGCGTACTAAACAACATATGAGTGGTTTTGGAATAAACAAACGATGCAAATTTTGTCTTTTTGTCTAAAATCACTCGATAAATAATTATATGGGTTGCATTGAAAATAATAATTTAGTGAGAAACACTTCTCACCACACTAATGCTCCCATTATTAAAAAATTTAGATGATGGGAAACAAACAAAATTAAACCAAACTCAAAAAGGGAGAACAATAGAGGACACCCATACACAATTTGAGATGGGGCTGAAGCAAAGAAGGCTCAGATTCGCCTTTTCTCAGACAGGCGAGAGAAGAGGTTCCCAAAGGCTGCGTCTAGCAACTGTGCGAGAAGTACAGCAAATGTAACTCCACTCAGACACAAGATCGCCTCGCCATGAAACAACTCTTCACCCAATGTCGGATTCAATTATTAGAAAAATCATCACTGCCTTGTTATATCTAAGAAGATGAAGAAGAAATGAAGAAGATAACATTGGCTTGTTATCAAAAAGAAAAAGAAAAAAAAGTTAACATTACGCAACATATAGGGTGCAATAGTAAGAATGTGTTGAGAGGTGTTTACAAATTTCACTGAGACGGATCATCGGCCACCACAACAACAGAGAGAGGCAACAACTCTCAAAACAACCTTAACTCTCTGAGTGAGTGTAGAGCCTCATACTTAAACTAACAGCTAATGAGTCTGTAAACCCTAATTAAAGGGTTTCACAGGAAGGAAGGCTCAGATCCACTTTTTCTCAAAACAATAGGCATAAAAAGAAGAGTCTCAACATGGCTGCATTTATCAATGAAACACCTCGCCAATATCAAGACACTTCAACCTCTTGTCCGATCTAAAAGGTGAAAATAACATCACTGCCTCAATGTGTTGACAATCAACTTTAACCTAAAATGAAACACACGAAGAAGCGTATTGAAAATACCTTAGCATGATTCTCCTGAAACAGTTTATGAAATCAACAAGTCCAATTCATCTGCATTTTGTGAAAGAAGACAAAAATTGCAGTTGACCGAAAGGAAAAGAAGAAAGTGAAATGTAACACAAGAAATGAAGTAGTATTAACCATTTTGTGATCGGAGAGTAGCAAAACCTATGTGAAAATGAGAGTAATGCATGCTTGAGTTCAAGGAACTACATCTTCGTCTTCCACGTTTTCCTATCCGAATTTAAGCGCAGTAGATTCGCACGGTAGGGAAATGGTAGGTGTATGGAGAAAGGAAACATTTTGGATCTGTTTGATAGTGAGGAGAAATATAGAATTAGGGATGTTTTGGGATAGTGAGGAGCTATTAAGTAGGGATGTTTTGGTCCGATCGGGTATTTGCTCTTCGAGAATTGGACCGAAATAGTAATTTGATAAATTGAGATTGGACCGAAATAGTGATAGTTTTTATCGAAATTTGATCGATACTTTCGATACTTATCGGATATTTGGTTTGAATCGGACCGAAATTTGTGTTGGCCTAAATTTGGATGGAAGAATATATACTAATCACTATTGGATATTTATTGGACATTTAGTCGATTCTATTGTTGGATGTCGGGAAAAATTATCCATTCCCAAATCGAGTAGCATTTTGGTCGGTTCATTGGTTTGATTTTATTGGGTTGGTTCTCGGGTGAAATCTCGGTTAATCCATGCCAAATACAATTTTATATAGAAGAGAGAAAGAGTTGGGAAATAATGCAAGAAGAGAAAGGAAAGAAATAAAATAGATTTGATGTAATATTTAATATAAGATAGGATGTCAATTTACGTCTGTTAGTGGGGGATTTATGTGGAGATTCTTCATTTGGGGCCTCAAAGATGATAAATTTTCTCCCGTGAAATGGGGAATAAATAAAGTTTCATTTGAAGGCACTTTGAGGATAGGATGACGAACATATCTCCGCTACTATAAAGTCTCGCCCCATACTAAAATTCCATAATATCATTAATTAAATTATTGAAATCACAGTACAACAGTCCTAGATGTCTTACAAAGATGTCGAGACATCAGTGCGACATTAAACAAACAGACAAGGTAAAAGTTACAGTGCAGAAAAAACATAAATAACACATAGAATTGTTCACCCAGTTCGGTGCTACACACCTATATTTGGAGGCTAACAAGCCAAGGATGAAATCCACTATCAGCAGTATTAATTCATAGCTAAACTATCTCGTTTACAACTCCTCACTTAATCAATACCCAATGCAATTTCTACCTAAGAACCTCTTAGATATGAGAAATCTCTTTCACTCCCCTCAATCACACGCGGTGATTATAACAAAAACACAAGACTTCAAGACATCCTTCAAACACACATGATCAGAAGATACATACATCACAAACTACCTAAGACTTAAAGCAATATGCTTAACTTATAACACACCTTGGAGTTGCTTCACATATTCCTCCAAGAACAATAACTCAACTCATTACTTCCGACTTCTAAGTGAGAACAACTTTCCTCCTTCTACGGGCTTTGAGGTAAAACTCAATGACCATCCCATGTCCGTGGTTCACACGACTAACCCTAACCACTTACTAAATTTGGCTAGCTTAAACTAGGTTATAAACTCCTTATTTATAACTTTGATCCAAATGGACTTGGGCCTTGACAACATATTAGCTATAATAAGCTAGATAACAAACTATAGAAAACAAACGCAAAAACTTCTACTACAAGCAAGGTCTTCAATCTTTGATTTCCTAATTTTTCTCCTTAACTTCTAATTGAATCTTACGGACCTTCACATATGCCTTAAAGAATCCACATAAGTTGCATAATATTCTCGAATATTTTACATAACTTAAAGCAGGCATAACTAATTTATCAGTTTAGTAGGTGTGATGTTAGATGTCTGATGTAGTTATAAGTGCCAAAATATAATTATTTTGTATATATATTTTGTGGCACTTATTTGTTCTTGTTTGTTAATAATCATTGAATAACCTCACTTTTGTTGTAATATGTTTTAATTGTTTTGTGTACATAATGTACCGTTTGATTAGTTTTAATGTATTTTTGTAGGTATTTGTGCGTGTTGGAGCATCGAGGAATAAAATATCGAAGACACGACTCCGAAGACGCAGTTTTGATGAATAAAAGACCAGTTTTGCTCAGGAGAGACTGCTGAGCGCGGTGAGTCCGCTCATCGCATTTTGGAGCGCGTTGAGTGCTTTGGTACTATTACGGCAGAGAGAGTTTTTAGAAGCCGCTGAGCGGCGTTTAAGTTGGTTTACGTGTAAATATCATTGGAGGCCGCTGAGCGCGCCCTCGCTGCTAAGCACGGTCGTCTGTGTTTAGTTTTATAACTTAATTTTTATTCATTTTTAGGTTATGGTTTTGGGGTGGATTTTAATCCTCATTTCATCAACCTTTATTTTTGGTAGTATAGCTTAGAAAACAACACTAGGGTCTTGCTTACGGATGATTGGAGGTGGATTGCTCTTCTATTGGCTTTGACAAACCAATGTAAATTTGTGGTTTATCTCTTATATTTTCTTTGTATTTCTCTATTTGTTGGGTTTGTATGTATATCTATTATTTACTCATGTATATTTGTCGCCCTTGACGTTGTATAAAGTTTGCTTTATGAACCTGTGTTGGTAATTGTCTTAGGTTTTTACTCTATGTTAGGGATTTGAGCTTTGTTAGACATAGATTGCTTAGATTCTTACCTAGGATGATTATCTGTTAGTTTCTGAAAACTATAAATGGGTTTAGAGATGACATTCACTTAGAGTATCTGAGCTTAATGCCTCTGTGTTGGTTGTTTCGAGCTAGAGATAGTCATTACGAGTGACACGGTTGACTTCTGTGTTGTTGAGGTAGGCCAGACATGACTATCGAGGTGATGCGGTTGAATTCTCAATTTGGGTTAGAAATAGTTTGGGTTGTAAGAGGTATGTGATGACACGGACAAGTATCGTAGGTTAAGTATAACTGGACGTTAGATTTAAATCTGTGACGGGTAGTGTGCATTCGTTTCGGACAAGTTTACTATCCTTTATAATTTTTGTTCATTTACTTTTTGTCTTTTCTTTACAACCATTTAATCTCAAACTCATTAACGATAGAATTGTCGAACGACGGATCAATAACCAATCTTTGTGGACACGATATGATATAACCTAACCAGTATATATCATCCGGTAAAAATAATACTTTACTTTTTGCTTACCTGCTATAACTGCATCCGAACAGTTGTCACCTAAGCAACAATGTTTCTGTCTCCTCTCCGACTCATTGTCCAATCACCACACTGTCTCACCGGATTTTGGTCGCCTAATTCATGGGTTCTAGATTTTGGAGTTGTTTGTGTAACACCCTAAATTCTACTCAAAAATTGTATTAAAAAAAATCAGAGTAATTAAAAACTTTCAACAAAGCATGGGATGCCACATTTTCAACTTTAAAACAACACATAATGTCAGATACATAACACTTTTAATATCCAGAGGGTCACATAACAACTTGCATCATCTTTTAACACAAAACAACCTTTTATTTAATACACAGAATTCATAATTTAACTTCATCTATCATTTATAACATCATGTTCAACGAAATAACTTGAAACATCATAGCACTTTTATTATTTCACTTAAAATGCAGCAACAACAACAATAATGACTGAAAGAACATAGACAAAACACCCCCTGAGTGCTACGTATCAGAACAATGACACCGACTTGAACTAACAACAACTAACTCTTCAAAATTGAATACCTGCATGTTACCCACGTAGAGGCAACATCACAACAGAAGAAATGAGATATCCAACAATATAAACAAGTGTATGATAAATAATATGCTAGAATTAAATCATACAAAATATCACTTTGCAGTCAACAATATCATAAACCACTTCACATCGCAACAATCATATTTATGACAAATCAAATGAGACACAACTTACTAACAACATCAACTTATATCTACCAACAACTCATCAAGCGACAACAATAACATATTAGCTTAGGGAGAACTCAACATTATAAATAGGGAGTAACCCCTATTCTGTAAACGTTGAGTATTCACAGAATTTGAAGTTGCAAATGAATAATATTTTCCATAGTTTGTGGACATAGAGAAACTCTACGCAAATCATCATCTTCTTCCAATTTCGTAAAACCCTAATTTTTTTCATTGTTATTGTGTATTGATAACAATCTTGTTTATCAAGATTGATATAAATTCTCCATAGATTTTGGTGAATTTCCAACAAAACAAAAATAAAAAAATGCAGATTTACATGGACCAATTGTCTATTTAATCCATATTGACATATATCTTTGATGAAATTATATTTGTGTTGTTAATAATTTATAAAAGGTTAGTTATTATTAATGTTTCAAAGTATTTCTTAGTTTGTTTAAGAAAAAAGTCTGGCTTGTTGGAAGAATATTAGGGTATTTATGTAAATATTTAATTTATCAAAACACTTGGTTAGTCTTCGAGAAGAATAATAGCAACAACAACATATAAATATATTATTAATTGAATTTTCTTGAAGAAAGAGGGAAACACCCATGACGATAGAACAAAACACTCTCTAAAATTATTTAACACATATCTTTTGAATAATATATATATATATATATATATATATATATATATATATATATATATATATATATATATATATATATATATATATATATATATATATATATATATATATATATATATATATATATATATATATATATATATATATATATATATATATATATATATATATATATATATATATATAATGTTATTTTATTTTAGTAGTGAATAAAAGGGTTTTATTTTATTTTAAATAACTTGTGTCAGTTAAAATGAGTATTTTTGTCTTTTAAATAATTTGTACTAGGGACAAAAAGTATTTTCATAATGTAAATATTATTAAAGGATAATGTGTGTGTGTGTGTTAGAGAGATTTTTATAGGATAGTAAAATGGTATTTTGTAATTTAAATAACTTGTCCTAGTAGAAAATAAAAGGGTATTTTGTCTTTTAAATCACTTATACGAGACAAAGAGTATTTTCATATTATAAATATTAATAGAAGATAATGAGAGAAGAAATATATATTTTTAGTAGAAAATAAAAGAGTATTTTTATTTTAAATAACTTGTACCATTGACAAAAATTGTCCCATGGTTTAATGAAAGACATAAACTTGAGTTTTGTCCAGTTCTTAATCGATTTTGTTGCTCAAGCATGACAATTAAAGTTGTGTTGTCCAGTCTCCTATTTTTAGCGAATCAAGCACCTTTAATCTCCACTCGACTATTCTTTTGGACTCTTGCATTAAGACTAGCACTTGTGTTGTAAGGCTATTATGAGTAATGACTTTGTTTGATAAATATTAATATGGCTAAAATAGTCAATTAAATTCATGTAAGTCAACATGTTTTTGTTTTGTTGTCTATATTTTTATTTGTGGATAA
The DNA here is from genome assembly GCA_021764765.1 of Vicia sativa. Classification (NCBI taxonomy): domain Eukaryota; kingdom Viridiplantae; phylum Streptophyta; class Magnoliopsida; order Fabales; family Fabaceae; genus Vicia; species Vicia sativa. The sequence continues at coordinate 130,743,754 of CM038792.1, forward strand.
AGTCCTTAAATATTTAATTATATTTGTTTTAGCCTTTAAAATTGAAATTCACATTTTACCAAAAAAAAAATTAAAATTTTCAGGAAAATCGATAGGTTTTTCTGTTGATCCTTTTGCAAATTTTAATTTTACGGAATAATATTAAAAAGATTTTAACCTTAAATGATTATTTTCAAAACAAAATATATAGACGGATGTCAAAATCACGCAAACATATATGAACTAATTGACTATTTAAACGATATTTACAAATATCTTTGGTGAAATTATATTTGTGTAGTTTGGAGGAATATTAAGATATTGTTGCCAATATTCAATAAAGATTTGTGGTAAGTCTTCGAGAAGAATAATGGCAACAGAAACATATAAATATATTATTGATTGAATTTTCTTGCAGAAAGGAGGAAACATACATGCAGATAGAACACAATATATCTCTCTAAACTTATTTAACACATTCTTTTTAGATTTAAATGCACTTTTAGTCCCCTCTATTTTTAAGTTATTTAAGTTTCATACCCTCTATTTTAAAAGTCAAGTTTTTGATCCCTAAATTTTAGTTTATTCGCGATTTTGTTGGTCCCCCTCCAAATTTGTATAGCTGACAAGTGATTATTACGATTAAAAAATAAATAAATTATGTGGCATTGCTTGCTGAATTTATATATTTAATTATTATTATTATTTCATAATTAATTAATTTAATAATTAATTGAATTTCCATTTTCCAAAATTAATTTAATTAACAGAACATAATTAATTAACTTAATAACTAATTGAATTTACATTTTCCAAAATTAATTTAATTAACAAAACATAATTAATTGAATTTTCATTTTTTCAAAATTAATTTAATTGACAAAATTCAAACTAAAATATGTGGACCTTCTGCCCAACTAACTTTAACACATGTTCAATCCACAAATGCACAACTTGAAGGATAGTTGTATACTACATAAACATCATTGTCATTCATAGTGTAATCGATGTGGGGCTTAGTTTATTGACACACTGTTCATCAATGCTCCATGTTATAGTCTTTCAATTAATCCCACATTCACGCATAGTAAGAACACACCCAACTGCTCCACTTTATTGTCTTTCAGTTTGTGAAACAATTACAATTCTTTTAGAATTTTTTCATCACTGTTTGAATCTTTCATGGTGAAAGCAACATTTAAAATACAATTCCATGAAACTATATCAGTAGAGTGAAAGCCACATTTAAAATACATACATACTAATAACAACATTTTCAACTTGCACTTTTGAGTAAAATACAAATTTAATAACTTAACAATGAATTTTCTCACCCATATCATGATAGCCAACATCTCCACAACGACCAAACATCTTAGATAGTTCTAATTTTATACCCATTGCACAAAGTTATATTTACTGTGTAGTTATTCTGATTGTGTGTTGAAAGACGACAACTCTCCGCCAAAACTTAGATTGTATTCAAATTTGGTTAAAATTGTGTTCTTTGTGATTGCCAAACTCTTTAGTCTAACTTGTAATACATTTAAGGTTGAGCCTAGCAACTAAAACCTGTATTTATGGAAAACGTGGATTGTTGGCTATACAATGAGAAATTTTCGTGCCACCTTTTTTTACCTGTCACCTCTCATTTTTTGATATTCCAAAAATACCCCTGAAGTTATTTACTCAAAATTTTCACTTTTTGAAAAAAAATATTTACTGTTACCAAAAACGAATTTCCGGTATCTCAGACCAAATTTCTGGTACCTTTTTGTGGCGCATATTGGAAATTCGTTGTATTTTACAAAATTTCCGGTATCTATTTACCGGATATTTCCAAATTTCCGGTGCAATCTACCAGAAATTTAAAAAACCCGGTATATTTTAGAAAAATTATTATCCGTACCGGAAATATCCTAAATTTTCAGTATAAAAGCAATACCAGAAATTTTATATTTGCGGTATATTTTATTCAAGTATAAATTTATACTTTTAAAAAACAATAAAAATTAAGTCTCAATATTACCGGAAATTTGAAATTTCCGGTATATAAAAAATTGGAAATTTAAAATTTCCAGTTATTTTTTATACTGAAACCATACCGAAAATTTTAAATATCTGGTATTTTTTTGGTACCGGATTTTTAGAATTTCCGATACAAAATATCTGCCACGATAAAAATGGTAAATTTAATAGAATTTCGATATTCCTTATGAAATTTCCGGTATATACCGGAAATTACTAAATATCCAATATTTTTCTAGGGATATTTTTGTAAAAACACTATATTTGGGGGTGTCAGGTCTAACTATGGGGGTAGCAGGAAAAATTCTCCTATACAATATATTTGGAGTCCTTTTGATTGGGTATGATTTTGTGATCTTGTTGAAGGTCATGGAGCAAAGAAAACATGTAAGTTTTAATAAGTGACCTTGAATAATTTTATTGCGGCTAAATTACAGTTTTTGTCCTCCTATTTTGCTGTTTTCACGATTTTAGTCCTTCTATTTTATTTTTAAACACTTTTGGTCCCCCATCCCTACTTTGCCTACAAAAAAACTCCTATGAGTCACTTTTTAAACACTTTTTCAACTGACAGAACGTTCAAATGAGATCATCAATATATTATTGAAAAAATTTAACGATTATCAAAAGTAATACAAAGACTTTTTTATAGCCAAAGTGGGGATCATGGACCAAAAGTATTTAAAAATAAAATAGCGAGACTAAAATTGTGAAAACACCAAAATAAGAGGACCAAAATTGTAATTTAGCCTTTTATTGCAACAGAGCTTGTTGAAATGTTTCCCAAACACATGCAATAAGAAATGTCCCACGTCGAATTTGATAGAGGTATATTCATTGTTTATATAGTGAAATTTGAACAATAAGAATTGTCTTTGTTTGGGCCAAAAAAAAAGTCTCACATTAATGGGCCTGTAGTCCAAATGTTCTTGTTTTAAAAATTTGTATTAATTATTAATCAATTTATTAATCAATTTCGAAAAATATAATTAATTTATTAGTTAAAAGATATTAATAATTAACAGAAAAACATAACTAATTTATTAGTTAAAAGATATTAATAATTATTTTTATTTTTTGCCAACTATACAAAATTGGAGGGAGACCAACAAAATTTCAAGTAAGATAAAGTTTAAGAATAAAAAACTTCGCTTTTAAAATAAAGAGATTAAAACTTAAATAAATTAAATATAAGAGGATCAAAAATACATTTAAATCTTCTTTCTATTGTAGTTACTTAAGCACCTTGATACTGATAGACACACAAATTATCAATGCACCTACAGTAATAAGGGAAATATACTTTACAATCTTTATATGTTTCACAAGCAATTTCTGTATATACAAATAAGGATAAAAGAAGTGTTACTAAAATGATATAAATATTATCAATAAGATAAATTATAAACTTTGGAAAATGGTGGGGAAAGTGACATACTTAATAATTTTCCCTTCAAGAAGAATTAGAGAAAGAAATACGATCAAAGCATAAACTAACATGAGTAATTGAGCCATATTATTTTCCTTTGAATTAGATAATTAGATAATGAGAATTTAGTACCGCTTTATAAGTAAATTCTAATGCTTGTTAACTTCAATCAAATAGTTATTAGCATTTAAGAATAAAAAAAGTCATTTATAAAATTTAAACAAATGTATAATGACTCTAATCAATATGCATATGGTAGTGTAGGCACTTACATTAATGTTTAAATGAGTTTTAGCACTTAGGAGTTACAAGAAGTCAGTCCATAAAACATAAATTTTAGTTTAATATATTTTTAATAGACCTTCAATAGTACTCAATGTGTTATTGAAGCATCTCATGTTTTACTATACTCCATTAAAGCAGTATAGTAGGTATTTCCGTGTTTGCGCCTTAAAAAAGAATTTTGACAATTTGGCGAGATTTTATAAAATAAAATTCATATATTTTAATAAAAATTTAATGGACATGCAAAATGCAAAATAATCTTATATTATATTTCATTATAAATTAACAAAAAATTTATATTATCTAAATAATTTTAAAATATAAAAATAATTTGATAGAATATATCAGATTTATTGATTGACAGATGTTTATACTGCCTCATACATCTCATATTTTCTCTTTTTATAATTTCTTTAAAGAAAATATTCAATGTGAAAATATTAGTATAACTTTTTTATCGTGTTCTTAATTAAAAGTTATATCATTGTCAAAAAAAAATTAGACTGAATTACAGTTTTGGTCCCCCTATTTTAGTGTTTCCACGATTTTCGTTCCTGTATTTTATTTTTAAACATTTTTGGTCCCCCATCCCTACTTTGCCTACAAAAAAAACGCTTATATGTCACTTTTTAAAATACGTGGCATATAACAAAATATCAGTTGCGTGTTATACAATTACAAGAAAGAAAAAACATTTATTTTAAAAAGTGAAACATTGTCGTTTTTTGTAGCCAAAATGGGAATGGAGACCAAAAGTGTTTAAAAATAAAATAAGGGGATTAAAATCGTGAAAAATACTAAAATAGGGGGATCAAAAATGTAATTTAGCCAAAAAATTAATAGAGCTTCATTTTGGAGAGCTAACTTATTTTAAAAGGCAATGTCGATTGAAAAATATTGTGTGTCTGCACGAGCCCATGTACCTGCATACACACAAAAAAACGCTCACATATTATTAGTCGAAAAATAATATGCACACACACAAATAAATATTACACATGATAATGACAAAATAAAGTTATCATTGAAAAATAACTTGTAGTCAAATGCATCTCCTATTATTTGCATTTTCTTCGCTACTAGATCATATTGCACAACATTGTACTTATTGATTTTGAGTCTTCCGTATCATTTTCTTTAACTCTATTTAACACATTTAGTGATGATTTAAGTTGTTGAATCTCTAGTTTCTATTTTTGTTGCATTTTTAAGGAATTTTTTTTGTATTAATCAATTTTTATAATTAAAATCTCTCAATGACTATATTTTTCAAGAAATTATTCAAACAACTAAGTTTGAGTTCTGATTTAAGTGTAAGCGCCATTTCATTTGGCGCATGCACTAAAAAATGAACCTAGACACTATTTGAGATGACTAATTGATGATATTTAGCCATCTCGGATGGTGCTGGTTCATTTTTGCATCGTCAAATGAATGACGCCTAAATCAAAACTCAAACAGTTATTGAGTAATTTCTTGAAAAATGATCATGAGGAATTTAATTATAAAATTGATATTTTAATTTCATCTTTAGGTGCTCTTCAACTCTTACTTTTAAGTTTGAAGCGACTTTTCGTCTATCAACCATTATAAACACTTGAACAAAGGCAAATAGAAATATTATGACTCCACTCCCTTTATTTATGTTTAAGTGATTTAGTACACACCACTTATTTTTTATGTGATAAGGAAATACATTATAATTATTGATCCTTTAATTCAAGAGGTATTTTCTCTTGGGTTATAATTTTGTAAGAAGTATGCGTATGGTTGTTGAGCTTAACTAGTTTTAAGCTCTTATTTGGTTCTTAAGATAAGCCTGTAAATATCTCTATATAGTTCTAGATATTTTCCTTGTTATATCTCTGTTTGATTATTGAGTTTAGTCTATGATAAAATTGGTTGGGTTGATGAGATCAACCAGATAAAAGTTCTTTTTAATTTGTGAGATTAGCCTATTAAAATATCTTGTTTGTTTCGTGATATTAGTTAGTTTAAATATATGGATGGTTGTAAGAAAGTTCAAGGGCGTAACTTTGGAACTATGTGTTTACAAGTTTATTTAGGAGGTGATCAAAGTTAAGTAAGTCATGCATATACCTATCATGATTTTGATAAAGACAATTGATGACAACTTGTGGAGATACATTGATAACAACTTGACAACAAATAATGAAGTCAATCAAGTACTAAATATATCTTTATTGTTCAAAGATGTAAAAGATAATTTGTTCAAGCTCTTCCGCCGAATAAAGCTGAAGAGTTAGGGTTTAATGAATTCTATGGTATCATTTGATGATGGTGTCCAAATTAAAGATGTTTAAATCCACGTCCTCAACATATTCAAAATCGTATTGATAGAGCAAATCAACCAAGATTACCTACTAATAACTACAGACTACTCCGACGATTTTTGGTTAATTCCGAACAACTAATTTTACCGCTTAAATTTACTAACTCGGCTAATTCAGTATTCTTTCGTTCACTGTTGTCGCTACCAATTACTGTCTAGCTTCTAATGATCCTATCATACTAATATAATTAATTCCCTGCATCAAAATTATATTGTCATTAAAATTAGCACCTGTTGCCCTATCATCTTCTGCTAAAACCTGTTGTTATCCTTCATACTGATATCTGATAAAAAAACTATCATGTACCTGTTAATTAATTGATACTACTCCTCATATTAATTATAATTGATCTATACTTAACTAAATTAAATTAGTTTACGAGTACTTAATGTCTCACAACTAGGTACCAGAAAGGATTAGAGTCAGTATAACATACATGTATCAGACAAAAAAACAAACAATAAAGCAAATGGCCCCCACCATGACCATAAGGGCGTCCACCCTTCATTCTTACACATGTGAGGCGCCCACTCCACCTTCTATATGACCTTGGGGCATCCACCCCTATATATGTGGCCTAGCCACTTCTTATCTTCATCCTGGGGCGTCCGCCCCCAATCTGGGTGACCCTCGTCTCAAACTTTCTTTTCCCTTCTTCTTCTTCACTGCAATAATTCTTCAACCAATTTTCTTAGATCACTGTTAAGGCCTAATCGATTTACTCGTATCACATAAATTCTCTAATACCACAATATTATCACAAATACCAATTGTTATCATTAATCGATGAACATCAACAACACCGGTACAACATCAAACAATTATTTCTACACAAAATTTACACAAACAAATATAATTTCATACAATTTTATCCCCACATACGATTTATCATAAACCCGATTATAGAGTTAGAACCCCACCCTTACCTGGATTTAACGGTCGCTCTAACTTCGATCGAATTCCTAATTTCCGGTCGCATTCTGATTTGGCTTTTTCGATCTACAATTCCTCTTCCGTCGGCTAAATTCATAAACCCTTGCTTTCTTCTCTTTCTCCCACGTACACCAACTTTTTCTCTATTCGCAACCCTTGTTTCATCTTATATTCTCTTTATTCCAAATATTATTATTAATAATAATAATAATAATAATAATAATATTTGCTTTAAATGGGATGCTATTCATATAAGCTCTTTCGACCTCAGTACTAGGGCACTAATCAATACTCAACTTGAATTGAGGGTTTGTTGGAGTCACAACAGGCTTCGAATTCGACATACCAAACTTTTTAAATATGCCTCTTGAGATAAGCATAATTTCAACTACTTTCTATCTCTTCAAATGTCATTCCCAAGAATCCTGGAAGCTGCTCCTAGATCCTTCATTTCGAACTCCTTAATGAGTTCAACCTTTACCCTCATTACCTCTTCGATATTTTTTCTTGCTATGAGAATGTCATCAACATAAAGTACTAAAATAACAAATGAATTACCAAGGCGAAATCAAGTAAACACGTGGTCGAATTCTAACGAAACTTATGTGTGCTATTATCGAGGAGATTTTTCAACCCATATAAAGATCTATTCAACTTGCACAAATAATCTTCTTTTCCTTTTGACATACCCTTTAGGTTGCCTCATCGGATTATTTCATCTAGATCACCATACAAGAATCGGTCTTTACATCCATTTGTTCTAGTTCAAGATCTAATTGTGCCACCATGGCAAGAAACATTCGAATGGACCTATGCTTCTAGCAGAGAAAACACATCATTGAAGTCTACACCTTCTTTATGATGGAAACCCTTGCAACCAACCTTGCCTTGTATCTTTTGGCGCCACTCCTTCGATTCCTTCCTTAACTTTGAAAATCCATTTACAACTGACTAACCTGGCTCCAGCAGTTTTCTTGATCAATTCCCAAGTGTTGTTATCATGAAGAGACTTCATCTCATCATCCATGACCTTCATCCATTTAGTCTTATTTCGAATCCTCGTAACTTCCTTATGGACTCTTGGTTCTTCACCTAGAACCTCACATGCAGAGATTAAGGCATAAGCTATAAGATCTACATACCTAAATCTTTGAGGTGCCTTGAAGACTCTTCGGGTCATATCTCTTGCCAATAGACAGTCATCGGTAGTTTCCTCAACTTCATCAATATCCTCTGCTTCTTCGAATTTATTTGGGATATGCAATTCATCATCAACATGCTCCACCTCAATAGGAATATCTACCTGTTCCAGCTCTTCGTCAGATACTTCTGCACTTCGACCAACATCATCTATTTTCTTGAAAGCCATTTCAGCTTCATTGAAAACAACATCTTGATTGGTGATAATCCTTCTGTGACCTGACTTTATGCACCATAACCTATAAGCTTTAATTGCTTCAGGGTAACCCATGAACATGAATTAAAGAGCTCTAGGTTCGACCTTGTCTTGCCTAATGTGAGTATAGGCTACACAGCCAAATACTCTCAGTTTGCCGAGATTTTGTGGATGTCCTGACCAAACTTCTTCGGGTGTCTTCATATCTAACGCAGTTGAAGGACATCTATTTATCAGATATGTCGATGTCGAAACAGCCTCAGGCCAAAACACCTTCTTTAACCCAACACTAGTCAACATGCATGTAACTCTCTCCAAGATGGTTCGATTAAACCTTTTAGCCAAACCATTTTGTGTTGGAGTGCCTGCAGTAGTTTTGTGCCTCGCAATACCAAAGGCAACACAAAAGTTGTCGAGTGCCTCATTGCAAAATTCAAGACCATTGTCTGTTCTTAACCTCTTGACCTTTCTGCCAGTTTGATTTTCAACCAGAGTCTTCCAACCTTTGAAATTCTCAAAATTTTCATCCTTAGTCTTATGAATGAATGCCTATAAATTTCTGGAATATTTATCTACTATGGATAGAAAATACCTTGCTCATGAATGTGATGGACACCTTGCAGGCCCCTAAAGATCAACATGGATATAACCAAGGGATCCATGTGTTCTTTGTTTGCCTTTGTTGAACTTCCCTCTGCAAGATTTTCCAAGTACACAGGGTTCACAAAACTTCAGCTTTTCGAATTTGTCTCCACCAAGAAAATTCTGTTTCCCCAATTCGACAAGATCCCTTTTACTAACATGGCCTAATCTCATGTTCCAAATTTCTGTCTTCAACAAAGGTTTCGTGGATGCAACACATGTCGAACCACTAACAACTTTATCCTCAAGGGTATACAAGCCTTGTTTCTTCACGCCTCTCAAGACTTCCTTCGACCCCTTCATGACTCTTAGGATACATTTCTCTCCTTGAAAAACATATCCTTTCTTGTCAAATTCACCAAGAGAAATCAAATTTCTTTTTAAATCAGGTACACACCTAACTTCAGTCAATAACCTTATTAACTCATCATGGAGTTTGAATCTCACAGATCCAACACCTGCAATCTTGCAAGCTTTGTTCTTTCCCAACAATATAGATCCATCATCTTGATCACATAATTCCTCGAACAAGTCTTTGTTTGGAGTCCTGTGCTAAGTGAACCCAAAATCCATTATCCACTCTTTTGACGGGTTACTGCTCGAAACCACAAGAACATCAGATCAATCGAAATCATCTTGAACAATAGATGCATTGCCATTATCCTTTCCTCCCTGATCTTTCAGGCGTTCAGGGCACACTTTTCTTGTGTGACCCTCCTTCTTACAATGATAGCATCGAATACCAAATGCTTCACCATTGTAAAACTTCTGCTGACTTTTACCTTTCTTCTTGTCGAACTTATTATCCTTTTGCAAGAAGTTTACTTTAACGGTCAAACCTTCACCAACCGTCGAAGGTTTATGCTCATTTCGTTCGCTCAAGTCCTTTGAATACAAGGCTGATTAAACTTCTTCAAAGGTCAGTGACTCCCTTCCATACAAGTGAGTTTCTTTGAAGTGAGCATGTGATTCGGGCAATGCGTACAACAACAACAACGCTTGATCTTCACATCAATATTTTCAAGATCAAGAATCAGCTTGTTGAACATATCCAACTGCTTAGTCAACACTTTATCTTCAATCATCTTGAATGAATACAAAACTTGCTTTAGGTAGAGTCGATTCACCAACGATTTGGTCATGTACAAACTTTCAAGTTTCACCCATAACCCTGCCGTCGTCGTCTCCTTTGATACTTGTCTATGAACCTTATCACCAAGGCTCAACAAAATTGCGTTGTGGGCCTTCTCTATCATTTCCGTCTTCTCAGCTACCGTTAACGCTTCGTTCATGGTCGATTTTCCCTTCAACGCTTCTAAACAACCCTGCTGAACTAGTAGGGATTTCATCTTCAAGCGCCACAGACCGAAATCGTTCACTCCGGTAAACTTTTCAATCTCATACTTTGTCGAATGCATCTTCTCCATGCTCACCGCACTAATTTGTTGTGAATCGGATTCTTTGGAATAAAATATAAATTTGTTGCTTAATGATCAAGACATAATTAGGGTAGGAAAAAGAATGAAGAATCGATGAACACAAGAATTGGTTATTAACTACTATTCTTTCCTTACTCTTGAAATAAGATTACAAGTATTCAAGAATAACAAATAACCCTCTCACCCTAAAATAGGATTTGCAGTATGCAATAATGAGAGACTAGTATGCTATTTATAATAAACGTAACATACTAAACTAATGGGTTTTTATCACAAATACCCATTACAAGCTAACTTAGGGTACAAGCTAACTTAACCAATTGGACATAACAAACAGGCCCAATTCAATGCTAACAATCCTAGCATCCTTTGACAGTAGTACAAGCTAGAACACACTTCGACTATAGCTTGTAACACTTCGACAACAACATGTGAGCAAACTTCGATTGCATGCTAAACTATGTCGAACCGTCGAACCAAGTTACTACCTTCGACCCAATAGAGTTCGATCCAATATCTCACAAAAAACAGGGTCGTCTTTGAGGGTGTTCAAGGCCACCTATCGCACAGGGCCTCAAAATTTTTAAGGTTAATTTATGGTTAAATGTGGCCTCATAAAATATTGTTTAGCTTAAATGGTGATTATATATAGCCTCTATTTGTTTTGTCCTTTGCTACATTGTGACTAACCTACACAGGACCTCCAATATTTGTGACGGCTATGACAAAATAGATCTCCATAACACTTTTTCTTTAACTATCTAGTTTTACTCTTGTAATCAAGCTCGCTAGATAGTATCTGTGATAGTTTTTTACGTCTTGTAGACCATTGTTATAATAGTTGTATTCTATTTAGAATATTTATTACTTTTGTTATGGTTTAACTGAGTCAGGTTTGGCCCCCTCGGTATCTTGTACTCTTTTCTTTTTATTTAGTATATTAGTAGCTTATAAAAAATAACTTGTTTTATAAATAAATGTAAAACACAAATGTAATGTTAGTAAAAGAGATACATCTAAATGACTACTTTCTACATATAATTACAAACATAGATCTGGTTTTTCAAACCATTCATAGAAGTTACACAAAATTATATCCTTAACATATATGGCTAGCCACCACAATATGTTATAGAATAGTTCTTTAAGGTCACAAACTGCATTATTGAACACGATTTCATTCCTTAATTTCCATATACACCAGCATCTTGTCAACCAACCCCCTGCCTTATTTACATTTTTTCAAAATTAATTTAATTAACAGAAATTCAAACTAAAATATGTGGACCTTAGACCTGTTCGCGTTAAAAGGTGACGCGCTAGAGGATTCGAACGTGAATTCAGATTCCTCTGGCTCGTAACGATTTACTCTTTTGATTTGTTTATAAAGATGCCGCGAGCATCAAGCTTTATTATTTTCAACACAAGAAAATGATTTAATGATTATGAAAAAGGGGAAAGCTGTAATACCCTAAATTGATTTTGATATGCGTACCGACTAGCGCAAACTAGACGTAACGCATTGGGGAGTATTCCGGGTAAGGGGGTTTGTTATATAAAGGGAATAGATGGAGCACCCTAAATATATATGGTTATCCATAGCTTTATATATGAATATGTTTAATATGTTTGTGTGTTTTTTAATTGCTATTTCTATGATTGGGAAAGTTTCTCCTTTGGATTTTTAAGAAAGGATAGATTTTATGGGATCCTAGTGTTTGTTATTATTGTGCTCGCAAAGATCTGTGGATCTTCTGCATACATATCCCCTAGTGGGAATCAGAGCATTTGTAGCTCGGATCTACAGGGATCTATGGTTTGTTTGGTCTGAGAGAGAAAGAAATTTGCTTGGCAAGGATGAGACCTTGTGCCTACGTATTCTCAAAAGGATGTTGAGAAAGTCAGAGCAATCGTAGTTCCCACTTATGCTCGTGGAAAGCAACGGGATGTTAGTAAGAGACAGACAAATGTCATCTTAATGAAAAATGTATCTAATCTATTTCATCACATACATTTTTGAAAAGTTTGACTGATTAAAATCTTTCGTCGTAAGTATAGGTATTTTGCTTGAGTGTACAAGCGTTACCAGTTACATGTTTAAGAATGATGTTTTGAAAAAAAGATGATTGAATCTTTTAACTGTAAGCATTGGGTGTTTTGCTTGAGTTACAAGCGTTACCACTTACGGTTAAGAGATGTTTTTGTTTGAAAGTAGTTTGAAAAAAGTTTTGACTGTATGTAATGTGATAGATGAGATACTTCTTCCATAGAGATGATAAACGTCTAAATCTCAAGGAGAAATTTGATTGGATTAAAGGGATGCTTTTAAGAAGCCCATGGGTCCTTGTATTGTTAGCCCAAGAGGAGGGATTCCGAGGGTCATCGAGGGTCCTTGTATGAAGCTCAAGAGGAAGCTATAGGGTATGACTGGCTTTGGCTTTAAAGGGATTTCACCGGGAAACCATCCTTTTGGAATTTAGAGCAATTTCACCGGGAAATTATACTCTCATGGTTCTATCCTAACGCGGGTGATTCTTTGTATTGGAAGCCCAATAGGAGGCTGTTAAGAGATTTCCTATCTCTTTCATTGTATGATGCCCAAGAAGGCTAAACTCAATGAGGAGTTCTTTTGAACGAAGCCCAAGAGGAGGTGACTCAACAGTGTTGTCTTATATGAAGCCTAAGCGGAGGCTAAACTCAGTTGAAATGAGTTTTCTTATATGAAGCCTAAGAGGAGGCTAAACTCTGTGGGGAGAGTTATCTTGTATAAAGCCCAAGCGGAGGCTAAATTCATGCTAGGGATGAATTATCTTGTATAAAGCCAGCGGAGGCTAAACTCATCTTGGTGATGAATTATCTTGTATAAAGCCCAAGCGGAGGCTACAACTGTGGGGAACCTATTGGTTAGACTAATTGTTATGTTATAATTAGACAGTTGTATAAACAAGTGTGTGTGTGTGTGTGTGATATGTATTCACAAGAGTTTATGAAGGAAATATAAACAATGCATGATGTTTATTTTACAAGAGTTTATGAAGTATAAACAAGTGTGTGGGAAGCGAGCGTTTAAAAGCAGCGTAACTTGAGTATTTACAAGTTTGAGCGTGTACAAGGAAGTGAATATGTACCGAGCAGTATTTTATGTACAGACAAAGATGGATGTACATAGGAGGTTAGGACTTACACGTAGGCCCATTGGTTTAAAAGCAGTTTCATAGGGAATAATGCTCCTTTCAATACCAATGGTATCCAGCGTATATACAGACAAAACAGAAATGAATGATCGAAGTTTATCTGTGTTTAAGTATTTACAAAAAGTATCTATGTTATGTACGGATAAAAGTTTGTATAAAAAGAAATTGATATGCACAAGAAAAATATGTATGTACATAAAAGAAGGTTTTTGAGTATACACAAGTGAAGTGAAAACAAACGATCGAAGTTTGTCTGTACTTGAGTATAAAAAGGTATCTGTGTTATGTACAGATAAAAAATTGTATGTATTTGAAGAAATTTTGATATGTACAAAGAAATATTATGTACATAAAAGAATGTTATGGGACTTACACCGTGAGGGAGGCCCATGATCGATTGAGAAATTCGAGAGAAAACGAAATCGGTTTTATCGTTTTAATCGGATCGATCATGGTAAAAAGATGCAAGTTTGATGAAAAGTTTTGAAAAATGATTTTGAAAGTGTTTTGAAATGTAAAGTTCATTTATGAGAAGTTTTGAAAAGAATCGGAAGTCGAAAGTTCAAAATATTCATCTTTTAAAGTGTTTTGAAAAAGTGTTCAGAACGTCGTTTTCGGCTCGATTAAAATATAATCAGATGAAAGTTTTTTCTGAAATTTTTTGCACTATCCTAAAATAGATACATTTATTGACAAGTGTCCAAAAAATCACCTTAAAATAAGGAGTTTTGATTGGTTAAAAAAAATTGTGAAGTTTGTAAGAAAAATGAAGAAAATATGAAAAAGTTTGAAAAAAATTGGTCCTTTGGAGAGTTGAACCCATGACCTGTTGGATGGCTACGTGGCAAAGGAATACGATGATGACTGTTAATTGCATTTATTTTTGGTCTAGCATGTTTGAATTTCTGGGAACCACGAAGAACCCTAGAACTGTATTTTCTAAATTAAATGATGCATAGTTGATGATTCTTTGATTTTTTTGAGGGCTTATGATCGTGATAAGTGCAGAAAGAGATTGGCCAAGAGTTTTTTCACTTAAGTGCAAAGAATCATGATATTAGAGTTCGAGTTCTAACCTGTTCAAGTTGAAATCGAAGAAGATGATTGAGTGTTTCCAGAGTTTGTTTTTCGATTGCTACAACATCATCGGCCTATATGGAAGTGGAAATGATCGCCTTGAATCCTCTTGAATTACTCCAGCCAAGTCCACCTGCAGTGAGAATAGAAACTCGAATTCTATGTTTAAGCAGTTACAATTAGTTGTTCATGATTTGGATCATCCCTATGATGTTCATGGATGATGTTTGAGTGATTACAACACAAGTTAATCCAGCCTAGCCACGATTTTGAAACTTAAGGCAGCTTTGCAAACATAATGACCATGGCATGTGATTTCTGATTTTCAGCTTTGATCATGTTGTTTTTAAGTTTTGAACAAGTTTAATATTGATGTTATAGCATGTTTGACACCAAAGTTCCTTATGGTTTTCATCAATTTTCAAAAATGCAAGTTTTGGCAATTTGACATATGATTCTTGAATTTTCAAAGATGGAGAGTGAAAGCATGAACTTGCATTGCTTTGGTGTCGTTTTGAACTTGAAATGATGCTCTATTTATAGGCCAATGGTTACGAAAATGTTAGGCACAAGTACAATGCTTTTGGTAAATCAAAGTTAACTTAAGGGCAAGAAAGACTTTTCAAAAGGAAAAAGGAAGCTTCCTCTTTTACCATGTGTAAAATCTTCAAATTGATCTTATCTCATCTCAATTATTCCTAGCTGATATTTATCAGCTCTAAGATTGAATTGGCAAGGTGGCAATGCTTCTAGATGAAGAAATCTCAAAATGACCTATAATTTGAAGTTTTGACCTTGAAAAATCATGTTCATGGAGTCTTATGTTTCAATTTCAAAAGTATAGCTAGACTCCATGGATTTGAGAGTTCTTGGACATTTTGGAAAGCTTGTTTCAAGAGCTACAACTTTCATGTTTTGAGTTTTTTCCAATTCAAAATGGAACTAGGTGAAACAATGGCATGAAGTTTGGAAAAAATAAGAAATTTTAACACTTAGAAATTTTTCCAAGTGTTGAAACTTTTGACTTTTTGTTGACTTTTTCAAATTCTTTGATTTTTTATGATCATGATAGATCATTTGACGTATTTTGATGATGGAAAAAGTTTTGTTTTGAAGAATTTGACCAAAAGTCAAAGTTTGACTTTTCTGTGCAGATGAATTTTCATCAGACGTTTCTGAAATTGATTGATGAAGTCTGTGAACTTCTGAGATGTTTTGAATTCAGAAATTAGGTCAAGATGTTGTATCTAAGATATAATGACCAATCTCTGTCCAAAAAATTCATTCATTGCTCAAAAAGTCAGAGAATACTCATGCTCGACCAAAATCCTAATTGGTCGATCCTCGATTGATCAATGAGAAAAATGGATATCTGACGATTGAAAGTTGATGATTTGATCAAGATAGATCAAATGAGGTGAGAAAAACTCAAACCCTAATTTGTTGTCTCTTGAATCAGATGAAAATCTGATGAAACCCTAATTTTGACCTGTGAATGCTACACCCGATTAATCTTACGGGTATTAGTGATGCAATGATGCAAATGTAAGGTGGTATATTAGGTCAAAAATGGGGTATGACAGATGCCCTATTTAAGTTTCTTTAACTCGAGAGAGGAAGATGAATATCTTCGTTTTGATAGGTGTAAAGAGACTTAAATATCAGAATACGCAAATTTTGGACCTAAGATACCAAAAGATACGAGTGATGCAAAATGATTGTAAAAGGTTTCACCCAGATGATATCAAAGAAATGACATGGTGAGGGGAATTTTGTGAATACGTCCCTGCTGGGGAAAGAATGATTCACAAAATATGTGAATGTCTGTCTCGTTTTGGAAACAGAGAGAGATTACCTTCTGTCAGCCTTGTGACACTGTTTAAGGCAAGTGAAAATGATATTACCAATTATCAGCCTTGTGATAATTTATGGTAATGAATTCTGAAGATGTTACCAATTATCAGCGAAGTGATAACTATAACAAGGTAAATCTTTTGAGAAAAATTTACTGAATATTCAGCTTTGTGAATAACAGACAGTAATGGAAACAAAACTTGAATGAGCTTTGAAGATGTTACCAATTATCAGCAAAGTGATAACTATAACAAGGTAAATCTTTTTAAGAAATTTGTTGTGTATTCAGCTTTGTGAATAACAGGCAGCGAAAGAAGCAGAACTCAAAATGAGTTTCTATTTTTTTGATACAATCTTGCCGAGGATCTCTCTTTTGAAAAGACGCGGGCATTTTGATCGTAAGACACAGGTTTTCTTTTAGACAGAAAGACAACTGCTGGAGATTTTTGAATTGTCATGATTTAACTTTGTTGAGAAGAACAAATTTTTATGACAAGTTTAGGAATGAAAAGAGAAATAAGCAGCTCAAATGACGAGGCTTTTGCTTATGGCTTTGTTGATTATAGACAAGGTTCTATCCAGGAATGAACTGGAAAGAAAAAATCAATCAAAACATTGTTCCAACTGAGGGATGATCTCAGCTGGGGAACATGATAGAGAAAAGATGTATTTCTCTGTTTGGGGATACTCCGGGAAAAAAAGAAAATGTATCTTTTGTTTGGAGATACTCTCTGAGATAAACTTGTACTTACATGAGTAAGCGTGATTTAAACCATGATATGGAAGCAAACATTTGAAGAATGCAAAATGCATGAATGATGCTATTATGTATGAATGTCATGAATGTTATATGCATGCTAACAATACTTTGACAAAGACACTAAAGAGATATTTGGGAAAAGGACCGTGTCACGATTCGAACAAACATTCGGTGAAAATTGCGGCAAATGGTGCGACATTCAACGATGAAGAGTTTTGAGTTGCATGCTTTAAGCTTTCGAGAAAGGTATTTCATTGGCAACCGTTGGGAATTCTCTTTGGATAAGAATACCGTCCTTTGATGATTTCTGAGGAGAAGACGATGTAGCGATCGTTTTATCCTTCGAGATTGAAACACTTATGGAGAAATTGTTGAAGTTCTTTCGTGTTCATAGTTCAAAGGAAAATTTTGCTTTTGTTTCAAAATTTTGAAGTAAAAATTCATTTAAAACATTTTAGTTTCAAAAGTGATTTTCACAATAAAAAGACGTTGTTTTGCAAAAGAATAAAGTAGGAATTGCAAAAGGCACAAAGCTCAAATTTATTGATAGAATGGTAATCACCAAAGGCGGATTCCATGAACTATTTACAAAAGTAAATGATAATTTATTGGGAAAAGGCTACATTAAAAGCAAAATTGTGTTCTTTGTGATTGCCAAACTCTTTAGTCTAACTTATAATACATTTAAGGTTGAGCCTAGCGACTAAAACCTGTATTTATGAAAAACGTGGATTGTTGGTATTTCAAAAATGCCCATGAAGTTATTTACTCAAAATTTTAAGTTTTTTGGAAAAATATATTTACTGTTACCAAAAACGAAATTTTCGTATCTCAGATCAAATTTTCGGTACCTTTTTGTGGCGCGTGAAATTCATTGTATTTTACAAAAATTCTGGTACCTATTTACCGGATATTTCCAAATTTCCAGTGCAATCTACCAGAAATTTAAAAAATTCGGTATATTTTAGAAAAATTATTATCCGTACCAGAAATATCCCTAATTTTCGGTATAAAAGCAATACTAGAGATTTTATATTTCTGGTATATTTTATTCAAGTATAAATTTATACTTTTAAAAAACAATAAAAATTAAGTCCCAATATTACCGGAAATTTGAAATTTCCGGTATATAAAAAAATACTAACAATTTATTTTATACTAAAACCATACCGAAAATTTTAAATATCTAGTATTTTTCGGTGCAGATTTTAGATTTTCGATATAAATATAAAGGTAAATTTAATAGAATTTCCGACATACCTTATGAAATTTACGGTATATATCGAAAATTACTAAATATCCAATATTTTTTAGGGATATTTTGGTAAAAACACCATATTTAGGGGATGCCAGATCTAACTGTGGGGGTAGTAGGAAAAATTCTCCTATACACTATATTTGGAGTCCTTTTGATTGGGTATGATTTTGTGATCTTGTTGAAGGTCATGGAGCAAAGAAAATATGTAAGCTTTAATAAGTGACCTTGAATAATTTTATTGCGGCTAAATTACAGTTTTTGTTCCCCTATTTTGTTGTTTTCACGATTTTATTGCTTCTATTTTGTTTTTAAACATTTGTGGTCTCCCATCCCTACTTTGACTACAAAAAAACTCCTATGAGTCACTTTTTAAACACTTTTTCAACAGGCAGAACGTTCAAATGATGTCATCAATACATTATTGAAAAAATTTAACGATTTTCAGAAGTAACACAAAGACGTTTTTTGTAGCCAAAGTGGGGATCATGGACCAAAAGTGTTTAAAACAAAATAACGAGACTAAAATCGTGAAAACACCAAATAAGGGACAAAACTAATTTAATCTTTATTCAACGGAGCTTGTTGAAATGTTTCCCAAACACATGCAATAAGAAATGTCCCACATCGAATTTGATAGAGGTATATTCATTATTTATATAGTGAAATTTGAACAATAAAATTGTCTTTGTATGGGCCAAAAAAAGTCTCACATTAATGGGCCTGAAGTCCAAATGTTCTTGTTTTAAAATTTGTATTAATTATTAATCAATTTATTGATCAATTTCAAAAATATAATTAATTTATTAGTTAAAAGATATTAATAATTAACGGAAAAACAGAACTAACTTATTAGTTAAGAGATATTAATAATTAATATATATTAATAATTATTTTATCTCTTGCCAACTATATAAAATTGGAGGAGACCAACAAAATTTCAACTAAAATAAAGTTTAGGAATAAAAAACTTCGCTTTTAAAATAAAGAGATTAAAACTTAAACAACTTGTTTAAATAACTTCAATATAAGAGGGCAAAAAAAAAAGAGTCTCACATTAATGGGTCTGAAGTCCAAATGTTCTTGTTTTAAAAATTTGTATTAATTATTAATCAATTTATTAATCAATTTCAAAAAATATAATTAATTTATTAGTTAAAAGATATTAATAATTAACGGAAAAACATAACTAACTTATTAGTTAAAAGATATTAATAATTATTTTTATCTTTTGCCAACTATACAAAATTGGAGGGAGACCAACAAAATTTCAAATAAGATAAAATTTAAGAATAAAAAACTTCGCTTTTAAAATAAAGAGATTAAAACTTAAATAACTTAAATATAAGAGGACCAAAAATACATTTAAATCTTCTTTCTATAAGAGCTACGCTCTTTTTGTTGCAGTTACTTAAGCAAGTGGATGCTGATAGACACACAAATTATGAATGCACCTACAGTAATAAGGGAAATATGCTTTACAATCTTTATATGTTTCCCAAGCAGTGTCTATTTCTGTATATACAAATAAGGATAAAAGGAGTGTTACTAAAATGATATAAATATTATCAATAAGATAAATTATAAACTTTGGAAAATGGTGGGGAAAGTGACATACTTAATAATTTTCCCGCTTCAAGAAGAATTACAAGAAGTCAGTCCATAAAACATAAATTTTAGTTTAATATATTTTTAATAGACCTTCAATAGTACTCAATGTGTTATTGAAGCATCTCATGTTTTACTATACTCCATTAAAGCAGTATAGTAGGTATTTCCGTGTTTGCGCCTTAAAAAAGAATTTTGACAATTTGGCGAGATTTTATAAAATAAAATTCATATATTTTAATAAAACTTTAATGGACATGCACATACAATGCAAAATAATTTTATATTGTATTTAATAATAAATTAAGAAAAAATTTCATATTATTTAAATAATTTTAAAATATAAAAATAATATGATAGAATATACCAGATTTATTGGTTGACAGTGTAAAATTTCTTTATACTGCCTCATACATCTCATATTTTCTCTTTTAATAATTCCTTTAAAAAAATATTCAATGTGAAAATATTAATATAAATTTTTTATCGTGTTCTTAATTAAGAGTTATATCATTGTAAAAAAAAATTAATAGAGCTTCATCTTAATTAAAAAAAAAACGCTTATATGTCACTTTTTAAAATACGTGGCATATAACAAAATATCAGTTGTGTGTTATACAATTACAAGGAAGGAAAAACATTTATTTTAAAAAGTGAAACATAGTTGTTTTTTGTAGGCAAAATAGAAATGGAGACCAAAAGTGTTTAAAAATAAAATAAAGGGATTAAAATCGTAAAAATACTAAAATAGGGGGATCAAAAAATGTAATTTAGCCAAAAAATTAATAGAGCTTCATTTTGGAGAGCTAACTTATTTTAAAAGGCAATGTCGATTGAAAAATATTGTGTGTCTGCACGAGCCCATGTACCTGCATACACACAAAAAAACGCTCACATATTATTAGTCGAAAAATAATATGCACACACACAAATAAATATTACACATGATAATGACAAAATAAAGTTATCATTGAAAAATAACTTGTAGTCAAATGCATCTCCTATTATTTGCATTTTCTTCGCTACTAGATCATATTGCACAACATTGTACTTATTGATTTTGAGTCTTCCGTATCATTTTCTTTAACTCTATTTAACACATTTAGTGATGATTTAAGTTGTTGAATCTCTAGTTTCTATTTTTGTTGCATCTTCAGGGAATTTTTTTTGTATTAATCAATTTTTATAATTAAAATCTCTCAATGACTATATTTTTCAAGAAATTATTCAAACTACCAAGTTTGAGTTCTGATTTAAGTGTAGGCGCCATTTTATTTGGCGCATGCACTAAAAAATGAACCTAAGCACTATCTGAGATGACTAATTGATGACATTTAGCCATCTCAGATGGTGCCTAGGTTTATTTTTGAGTGCATGCGTCAAATGAGATGACGGCTAAATCAAAACTCAAACTTAGTTATTTGAGTAATTTCTTGAAAAATATGATCAACGAAATTTAATTATAAAATTGGTATTTTAATTTCATCTTTAGGTGCTCTTCTACTCTTACTTTTAAGTTTGAAGCGACTTTTCGTCTATCAACCATTATAAACACTTGAACAAAGGCAAATAGAAATATTATGACTCCACTCCCTTTATTTATGTTTAAGTGATTTAGTACACACCACTTATTTTTTATGTGATAAGGAAATACATTATAATTATTGATCCTTTAATTCAAGAGGTATTTTCTCTTGGGTTATAATTTTGTAAGAAGTATGCGTATGGTTGTTGAGCTTAACTAGTTTTAAGCTCTTATTTGGTTCTTAAGATAAGCCTGTAAATATCTCTATATAGTTCTAGATATTTTCCTTGTTATATCTCTGTTTGATTATTGAGTTTAGTCTATGATAAAATTGGTTGGGTTGATGAGATCAACCAGATAAAAGTTCTTTTTAATTTGTGAGATTAGCCTATTAAAATATCTTGTTTGTTTTGTGATATTAGTTAGTTTAAATCTATGGATGGTTGTAAGAAAGTTCAAGGGGCGTAACTTTGGAGCTATGTGTTTACAAGTTTATTTAGGAGGTGATCAAAGTTACGCAAGTCATGCATATACCTATCATGATTTTGATTAAGACAATTGATGACAACTCGTGGAGATACATTGATAACAAATTGACAACAAATAATGAAGTCAATCAAATACTAAATATATCTTTATCGTTCAAAGATGTAAAAGACAATTTGTTCAAGCTCTTCCGACGAATAAAGCTGAAGAGTTAGGGTTTAATGAATTCTATGGTATCATTTGATGATGGTGTCCAAATTAAAGATGTCTAAATTCACGTCCTCAAGAAGATTCAAGTAAAGTTCCTATATGATTGGCGTATTTGGAAAAATCTTAAAACTTCTAAGTGTGAAAGAGAAGAAAGTGTAAAGCTTGTTTGGTCATGTATGAGTTATCAGTGTTTTGTAAGAACATAAGGGTGTTTTAAATAAATTAATATGTCTAAACACACAAAATAAAAATATTTTAAAAGCCTTTATTTCTCACAAAATCATCCAAATTATTTTGGAGCTTAAACATATGAATTGAAAAGCATTAGAATGATTAAAACATATTTTTTAAGCATCCAATTGACTAGAGCATATACCCAATCGATTGGGTTATTGAAAGATTAGTCCTTAATTGATTGTGACATTGTATTAATGAATGAGAATGAACATATATTAAATCTTTCTAAAATGGTTAATTATAATCGATTATTTAGGTCATCCAATCGATTGACGATTAATTTTGCTTATGGTTTGTTTACTTTTAAAACTAACCATTATCCTATAAATAAAGGCCTCTCCTTTAACTTTTCAAAATTTCAAAATCCGAAACGTGAGTTATCTCACCTTCCTTCTTCTTTTCTCTCTAAAGTTTTCCATTTCCCTCTCATAAGTTTAGCGATAGCGCTTTGAGAAATGTTCTTGTGTTTAATTGATAAAATTTGTTATATAAAGAGTAATCTTGTAAAAATTTATCAGGGTTCTTTTTTTCCTCTTGAAGGAATATTTCTCCCTAAGGAAGTGATTTTTTGGATTCAAAACTAAACATGTTAAAAGTTTTGATTTAGGGATTTAGTATTAAGTCTTTGTTTGGTTCGTGAGATGAGTGACATAAGAAAAATCTCTCTTTCTAAAGTTCTTGAAGATAACCAATATAAAATCTTCTAATTGGTTATTGATTTTGTCCATATATAAAAGCTTGACTTAGTTCAAGATAACCAATTGTAAAATCTCAGCTTGATTTGTGGTCATTCGGTGTAAAACAACAGTTTGATTCGTGGTCAACCCGTGTAAAACCTCATCAAGGTTCCGCTACAAGAAAAATGTTTTACGACACATAAGTTGTGACCATTCTTCTAAAACCAGTCTCCTCCACATACTATGACAAATGACATAACGATTTTAAACAACCATTTTTTACTTTCAAAATATATAAATAAAAGCAACAGCTTCCGTACTAATTGTCGTAGCCCTCCTTATTTGATATATAGAACAAGTGTGTTATTTTATCCATAATATTACTTATTGATTTAAAAATGAAAAAAATACATGATTGTGACCAATATTTTAAAAATTGAACTGATCATCAAATCAATGAGGATGTTGGATCACTAGTTTATTGGTCAAATCACGGGGTTACTTGTCGAATCACATAGCTAAACTGGGCAACTTAGTCGAATAAACTGACTTCTATAACAAAATTATGTAATTATTAAATCAATCGAACCAGGTGACTCAATCTCTAAAAATTATCACGATACCTACAAAATTTCAAAATTTCAAAATATCCTAATTTCATCTTTTCATTCTTTAAATTTAAATTATGAATATAATGATCACTCACAACGAAATTATACAAAATACAAATTTAAATAATTTTTGAATCAAGTCTAATTACAAAGAATGAAAATTTGTTCCAAATAAGTTATGAATAAAATATAATTATATTTTAATTTAACTTTTTATTTAAAATTCAAAAAACGTCGTTTTGTTTGGAAAAAATGCATGCATTTGACCTGTTGGTTTTCCAAAACCGTCGATTCTCTAGTTTTTATCGGTTTGGCCAGATTTCAGTGGTTCAACAACATACTCGGTCCAACAATCAAACCACATGTGACCCCTCTGATTCCCAATTCTGCCTGGTTATTAAAATACTGATTGTGACACTAAGTTTATAAACCGCTCTCTTGTTCGGTGATTTCTCTATATTTTGCTGCTTTGACTTTCCTAAACTTATATTCATATCCTCTATTTTCCTAAATATTTCTAATGACCTATTGTTAAAAGATTCCTAAGCCTACCGATTAGATTCGTTTTTGTTAGTGCATGATGCACTTTTAGTGAGAGGAAAAAGAGAGAATAAGGAAATAAGAATTTTATTATAAATTGAATTGTTACAAATAATAATACAAACTATGACTATTTACATACACTTAACTTATACACTAAATGGGCTAGAAAACCTAATTGAGCTTGGACTTAGGTTACATAACTTGGATTAGGTATAATATTCCCTCAATAATCTCGTTGTCGAACATACTCTAAAATAGTCAATCGAACTATTCAGATTTCATTCTCAAATTCAAGAATTTATCGATCTTCAATATTTTGGTGAAAATGTCAGCAAACTATGCTTCACTTGAGCAATGCATAACTTCAAGTTCACCTTGATTTATCTTTTCCCTCAAGAAGTGAAATCTAGCTTCTATATGCTTACTCCTTCCATGCAGAAATTGATTCTTCGTCAAATTTATGGCTGAAGTGTTGTCGATTTGCAACATAAGAGGTTTACTCACTTCGCCTTCATTTCTTCAAGTACCGATCTAATCCAAAATGCTTGACATGCAACATATGATCCTGCTATATATCCAGCTAAACAATATGATAATGCCACCACATGTTGCTTTTTTTAGCACCGTGAAATTGTGGCACCAGATACTTGAAAGAAATATTTAGTTGTGATTTTTCGATCTTCCTTATTAATCAACATCCGAAAAAGTAATTGTTGCTTCTTTACTTTCAGATTCTCTTTGAAATAAAATTATATATTGTATCAATACTTTTAAGTATCTCATAGTTCTTCTTGCAACTTTCATGTGTGACACTCTTTGTTCACTCATGTATTTTCTCACTAATCCGACTGCAAAACCTATATAAGGTTGACTGTTGCACACATACCTTAGAGATCCAACAATTTTTTAAACAAAGTTACATCAAATTTGTCTTCCTCTCCATGCTTCTTCAAATTTGGTTGGACAGACGAAGTCAAATCATCCATCCTGAATCTCTTGAGTATCTCTTTGACATACTTCCTTTGATGCAACATCATACCTTGCTTCGGAATTTGAAATTCCATGCATATGAAATTAGACAATTTTCCCATATCTGACATTTCAAATTCCTCATCATTATCTCTTTGAACTTGACAAATTATCCAAGCTATTTCTAGTTACCAACAAGTCATCGACATATAAACAAATGATTGTTGTATCTTGTGATACATTCTGAAGATAACACCATAATCATACTTGAAATTTAAAAATCTCAATTCGACTAAGTATGAGTCAATCTTATTGTTTTGTGCCCTAGGTGCCTGCTTGAGGCCATAAAATGTTTTTTGCAACTTATATACTTTACTTGCTTTCTTCTGAATCAAAAATCCTGGAGGTTGTGTGACATAGATCTCTTTGTCTAAAGGACCATTCAAAAGTGTTGATTTAACATATAAATGAAATGTCGACCAACCTTGGTTGCATGGAATTGCGACCACTAGTCGAACAGACTCCAATCTTGCTACTTAAGAAAATACTTCAGAGTAGTCGAGTCTTGCTCTTTAAAGAAAATCTCGAGCTACTAATCTTGCTTTAAGTCTTGTTATCGACCCATCAACATTGTGTTTCAACTTTAACATTAACTTTACATTGATAACTTTTGTATATGATGGAAATTTGACTTGCATGTGTTATTTCATTTGATTTACTGTAACTCTTCGACCATAACAGACTTCCATTGTTTAATCTTCAAAACCTCACTATAGTTGATTGGTTATGCACCTGCAATTAAAGCAAAATGAATTAATTCTCTATCTAGTGTTACTTCACCATCACCAATCACTTCATAATCTTGAAGTCTTGTTGGATGAACTCTAGTTCTTTGAGGTCTTTGACTTGTGCTAGCCACACCCTCCTCGTTTCAAGAATGTTAGTAACTTCTTGATTTTGAATTAATAGACAATTCATCGACTTGTTAACCTCAATTAAGTAGTTATTAGCACTTAAGAGTTTAAAAAAAAGTCATTTAGAAAATTTAAACTAATGTATAATAACTCTAATCAATATGTTATAATAACTCTAATCAATATGTCGTATGTACTTAAGTTAATGTTTAAATGGGCAATAACACTTAGGAGTTCCAAGTAGTCAATCATAAAACATAAAAATAAGTTTAATATATTTTAATAGACCTTCAATAGTACTTTAATGTGGTTAATGTTTAAATGGGCAATAACACTTATGAGTTACAAGTAGTCATTCATAAAACATAAATATAAGTTTAATATATTTTTAATAGACCTTCAATAGTACTTTAATGTGCTATTGAAGCATATGTTCTTAAAGGTCATGTTCTATCTACTTAATATAAATTTAATATTGTTTGATGACAGCTTAGACACATATCAAGCTAATAATCATTCTAATACATATGTTCTTCATATTTACTCTAACATTAACCCTAATTTTATATTTTTAAATCAATTCTACGTCAATAATAATTAATAACAATAATTATATAATATTCAACTAACACTATTAAAATAATTTTGTTTAATAATAATTTAATTTTCCTTGGCTTTTGTGCAAGATATTTTGATGTGTTGTATTTTATGGTGTAGAATACAGTGTAAAAAACCCCAGTGTAAACCTAGCAAAGCTCTTAAAATAATAATAACAATAATAATATAATCAACGATCACTATTAAATAATAATAATAATAATAATAATAATAATAATAATAATAATAATAATAATAATAAAAGTAAATAAAATTAATAATAATCTACTTAATATAAAAAATATGATAATATCGCAACTAGAAGGTAAAGAAAATATCTTCATTATGAAAACTTGGTTAAAGAATCCTGTACACAGGGCTGTTCCTATTTATATGAGTAATTAACAGCACTTTGTTATAACTAACACAACTTGCTACTTTACATAACTAGCATCACTAATTATATACATCAAATAAACTTAGGCTAATATTAGGTAGTATGGCTTGATACCTCCCCACAAGTTGGACTATGAATATTGCATAGACCTAACTTGGACAGAAGAGATGAAAATAGAGGAGCATGAAGTGGTTTTGTGAGCACATCAGCAAGCTGGGAACTGGATGGAACAGGAAGGAGATGGATGAGTTTAGATTGCAGCTTCTCACGAATGACATGGCAATCTAATTCGATGTGCTTACTACGTTCATGGAAGGTGGGATTGTGAGCAAGATAGATGGCTGACTTGCTGTCACAGTAAAGAGAAGCTGGAGCAGAAAATCCAATGCGAAAGTCATCAAATAAGTATCTCAACCACTGAATTTCGCATGTTAAAGAAGCAAGTGCTCGATATTCTGCTTCAGTTGACGATCGAGACACAGTATTTTGCTTTTTTGAACGCCAAGAAATAAGGGAATTCCCAAGGAGTACACAAAAACCTGTGACAGACTTTCTTGTGTCTGGGCACCGGGCCCAATCGGAGTCAGCAAAGCCAGTGAGCCTCAGCTGGCTGGAACTATCAAATAAGATACCTTGAGCCGGATAAGCCTTAAGATAACGCAATACTCTAGTAGCAGCCTGGTAGTGAGAAAGAAAAGGATTAGCAACGTATTGGCTAAGGTGCTGCACAGAGAAAGAAATATCAGGCCTTGTGTTAGTAAGGTATAATAGCTTTCCAATCAGCTTCCTGTAAGAAGTAGGATCCTCCAAAGCTACACCATCAGTGGAGGAAAGCTTTACATTTGGATCATAAGGTGTTGAGGTTTAGCCCAAGGAAACCTGTCTTCAAGTAATTCTAGAACATATTTTCTTTGGTTGAGAAAAATACCCTTGCTAGATCTAGCAATCTCTAAGCCAAGAAAAAATCTGAGGTTGCCAAGGTCTTTAATGCGAAATTTACTGTGGAGAAAAGCCTTGACATCAATTTCACATGAGAATCACTGTTAAGACAATATCATCAACATATACTAGCAATGCGGTGAAACCACTTAGAGTTCTTGGTATACAAGGAATGGTCGACTTACATAACCCAAAGAAAGTAAAGATGAAGAGAGCTTAGCATGCCATTGCCCACCGCCTGCTTCAACCATAGAGACTTTGTTAGTTTACACACTTTATTAGAATCAAAAACCATAACTGGGGAAGGGACATGTAGACCTCTTCATAGAGATCTCCATGAAGAAAAGCATTGTTGACATCAAGTTGCTCAAGATGCCAATGCTTTATAGTCAAGGAAGAAGGACTCTCACCGTGGTGATTTTGGCAACAGGTGAAAAGGTGTCAAAATAATCCACTCCTTCTAACTGAGTATACCCTTTTGCAACTAACCTGGCTTTATATCTTTCTATGGTTCCATTGGCATGGTATTTAACCTTGTAAACCCACTTGCAACCAACTGGAACCTTACCTGCGGGAGATCTACAGTCCAGTGTTTGATTTTCTTCAAGGGCACCATCTGTATCCATGGCCTTTTCCAACAACAAGTTTAGAGGCTTGAGTATAAGTTTTTGGCTCAGGTATGGATGAAATGGTGCAACAAAAATTTTTGTAGGTAGGTGAGCAATTGAGATATGATAAAGAAGTGGAAAGAGGATAAGAAACATTATTAGTATTGGATGCTTTTATTGTGGAATTTGGGAGAAGACTACAATGATAGTCTTGGAGATATGTAGGGATGACTTTGGCTCTAGTAGACTTTCTAGGTGGAGGGACAGAAGTGTGGTCTGGGACAGATTGGGAAACTGTGTCCAGGCTGGCAGAGGGGTTGCTATTAGGGTCAAAATCAATAAGAGATGGGCTGGCAGCAGAAAGAGGACTGCTAAGAGGTGTATGCAGTGTGGAATTGGGGTTAATGTAGTCATTAAGAGAGTTAGGGGTATGCAGGGCAGAAGTAGGAATGGTAGGAGTAGATGGTGTATTACTAGGTGTTGTAATGTCACCATCAAGCAAAGGACTAGGGGCCGAATGAGTGTCAGAATCAAACAAATGACTAGAAACTAGCTGATTATTGTCTAAAGGATCATGCTGTGGGTTAGAGTGAGAACTAGAAGACTTTTTGATGGGAAATACAGATTCATAAAAAATAACATTTCTAGACAAATACAGTTCATTAGAGTGTAAGTCATACAGTAAGAAGCCTTTAGTACCATCCTTATACCCAAGAAACCTGCCTAGGTCAAACTTAGTCCTATGGTTTTGTAGGGTGGTAGAATAACAAAGGCAACCAAAAACTTTTAGGTGAATGAGAACAGGAAAAGTTTTGAACAATTTTTCATAAGGGCATTGAGATTGTAATAAAGGACTAGGGATACGATTGATTAAATGCACAACATGTTTAATGTTAAAATTCCATAGGTTCAAAGGAAGGTTATAATGGAAGGTGATAGCTCTAGCTACATTCAATATATGTTGATGTTTTCTCTCGACTACCCCATTTTGTTGAGGAGTCTCCACACAAGATTTTTGGTGTAGTATACCCTTAGATAAAAGAAGGGCCGCAATGAGAGAAACTCACAGCCATTATCAGATCTAAAGGTTTTAAGAGTGGTATGAAAGTGATTTTCTAAAGAGGCTACAAATGAATGATACTTTGTTTAGTTTATTTTTTTAAGAAAAATAATCCGGTGAACCTAGAAAATCATCAACAAGAGTTAAAAAGTATCTATGGCCCATAATGGACTCAAAGGGCCCCATAAATCAAGATGCAAAAGATCAAAAGGAGAAGTAGTGAAAGTAGTACTAACGGAAAGGGTAACTTTTGTTTAGCATAGTGACATGAATCACAAGGTTCATGTTATTTTTACAAGAAATTAAAGGACAAGCTTTGCAATTATTTGTAAACTAGAATGGGAAACATGACCTAATCTTAAGTGCCAAGTTTCAAAAGAATTGGAAATAGCGAATTACAAGAAGATATAGCAACTTGTGTCAAGGATGTAAAGACCCCTTTGCAAGCCACCAATCGTTTTCTTGAAAGGTTCCGCAAAATATGACAAGTATTGAGGAAAAATTAAGATGACAATTATTGCTAATAGTCAACTTAGATAAAGACATGAAAATTTGGTATGAAGAGAACATTATAGGTTAAAGATGGAGAAATGACTACATTTCCAAAATGTTAGCATTGATAAGGGAACCATCAGCAAAGTAATGTATAGGGTTGATAGTGTGATACAATTGAAAATAGCAAGGCTAAAAGTGATGTGTCTGGCACCAGTGTCAAAATCCGGTTGGGATTCTTACCAATGACCCAAGAGTGGGAATTGAGGGCTAAAGGAGCAATGATGGAATTTGCGTAGGGTTGGATTTTGATCAAGCAAGGCACGGAGACTGTGAAGCTCTTCTTGAGTGAAACCAAACGAGGACTGAGAGTCTTCTGTAGGAGGAGCAGTGGACGCAGAGTTGGCTTGAGGTTGTCCATTACCATCCGGAGGTTGAGAAATTCGCCCTTTTTGCTTAAATCCAGGGGGGATATCCATGCTTCAAGAAGCATGTGTCCACGGTGTGGTTTGTGCGTCCACAATGCGTGCATACACGTCCTGTCCCTTTAGGTTGCTGAGACCATTTTCCCTTTTGGTAGCCTTTCCCAGCCGAAGGACCTTGAACATGTAACACAGAAACTGCAGAGTCAGTGGTATCCAGAGAAGGAACAAGGTTCAATTCACGTTCCTGCTGAATAACGAGTGAAAACACCTTGTCAATGTTAGGCATCGGATTCATCATCATGATCTGCGATTTGGAGCTTGCAAATTTCTCGTTTAAGCCCTTCAAAAATCTTATCACATAGTCTTGTTCTCGGTAAGTCTTAGCAGAATCCACAGCACCACATGAACAAGAAAATGAACATTTGCAACAAGGAAGAGGACGATAGTTTTCCAATTCGTCCCAAAGCATTTTCAATTGAGTAAAATAGTCAGAGACATCAAGAGTACCTTGGCGGAAACGATACAATTCTTCTTGAATGTCGGAGATGCGAAACACGTCACTCTGCGAAAACCTAATTTGGAGATTCTTCCAAACTCCCGCCGCTGAGTCAATCCAAAGAACAGATTTCGCAATTGAAGTGGAAATTGAACGCTGAATCCAAGAAACAACCATGGTGTTGCAACGAATCCATTGTGCAAACAAAGGATCAGTGACGAACGGTTTGGGGAAAGATCCATCAACAAACTTTTCCTTGTTCTTTGGAGATAAGTGCCAGAAGCATAGAACGTGACCAAGTATGATAGTTCTTGTTGTCCAATGGTGGAGCAACAAGAATCAAAGCGGGACTCTCATTGGGATGAAGATAATAAGGATTCGCAGAGTTCGTTGCGAAGTCGGCATAGCTCTGGTGATCCATAAAGAAAAGAGAAGGAGTTTGAGATTGTCAAGAGAAAAAAAAGGGGAAAATCGCGAGGAAGACGAAAGGGGAAAATCGCAATTCTTGAACCAAGGAAGAAAAAAGGGGAAAGAGTGGTCACCAGAGCTCATTGAGCTCTGATACCATGATAATATCGCAACTAGAAGGTAAAGAAAATATCTTCATTATGAAAACTTGGTTAAAGAATCCTGTACACAGGGCTGTTCCTATTTATATGAGTAATTAACAGCACTTTGTTATAACTAACACAACTTGCTACTTTACATAACTAGCATCACTAATTATATACATCAAATAAACTTAGGCTAATATTAGGTAGTATGGCTTGATAAAATAAATATGTATTCAAATAATAATAATAATAATAATAATAATAAAAATAATAATAATAATGACAAAAGTAAATAAAAATAATAATTATTATATAATATTTAACTACCACTATTAAAAATAATATTATTCATAAAAATTATAATTATTTATCTATCGTGCAATAGTCATTATATATCAAACCACCAACCATTACATCGCATTACATGTTCAACACAAATCAACAAATGAAGTAGTAATGAAAGAAGTTTTGTAATGTAATGTGTAATCTGAATTCTCACCTCTTAAGAGCAAGAACGGTCTTCCGGAATTTATGACCCATTTCTACAGCCTGTGTAAATGCAAAATAAAGATGATTGTTTACTCTAAAAAAATAAATATAACCTCCGCCCATTTCTATCTTGTGTTTTTTTCGAGGACATAAAGATTGTACTCCCTCCGTTCCAAATTATAAGATGTTTTGGGCATTTCACATATTAAGAAAAATAATCATTGTTGTATGGAAAGAGAAATTATGTATGATTTTACACTATTGTTCATTATTAATTATAGAAGAAAGAAACTAAGATAATTGAAAGAAGAAAGAGAAACAAATAGTAGATGATATATTGAGAAAACATCATTAACGTTGCATTGGAATTGTAAACGACTTATAATTTGGAACAAATTTTTCTCCAAAATATCTTATAATTTGGGACGGAGGGAGTATTATTTAGAAACCTAAAGAGAAAAGCAAATCCTTATTGACAGTTTTTCTTAATCTAATGAACATACCTTTTTATCATCCAATCCTGCTTCCTCAAATGCAGAGAAAGCATCTGCAGACAGCACTTCAGCCCACTGCATTCCATAAGAAACAAAATAAAGTGGATTTCATAACCATATGAGATATCTTCAATTATAATTATCATAATATACTACTCTGAACACATTTATAAGCAACAAAAACCTTTTTAGATTTATTGAATAAATGATGTATCTAGTCATTATTTTATACCAGATACATCCATTATTCAATGTACCTAAAAAGTTTTTTGTTGCTTATAAATGTGTCCGGAAGGTGTACCTTGTAGCTGTAGATCCCAGCTGCATATCCACCTGACAAATGCAAATTCCAGAAAGAAAGAAAAAGTAAAGTGAGATTTCAAATTTTGTTACTATTTATCCATTCTTTTCCAACTTCAATGTTACATTAACTACTCTTTGTCAGCTATATTCTATCCTTATCAATCGAAGTCATTTATTGGTTTGTGCAAAATAAGACATATATAAAGGAACTCATGGAGTATTAAACAAGGAGGTATAAGAGGCATAGCAAACCTCCAAACATATGAAAGTTGCAGCAAAGGGACCTATCCTCTGGCAATAGAGGAGTCACTTGAGTTTTCTTGGATACTCTGCGTTCAACATCAAAGATGGACTCTCGTCCCCCGGGAACATATTTTGTATGGATTTCCAGATCTATAATTGCTACAATGTTAGAATCAGCATCAAAAACTAGAAACACTTGTTAGAATATTGAAGAGTCCGTCCTTCAGAGACACACAACAAAAGAAAGGGTGGAAAAACAATCTAGGGGGCTTAAAAAATAACCAAATAAGGTCAAGAACTTGAAACAAAGTACATATTGAATGCCCATAAAACCACAAGATGCTATTGCAAAGGAGTCAAAGACATAAATGAATGAGCAAAGAGTAAATATGATAGAGTCGGAGAGGGGATTTGCAGAGGTGGTGTGTCTAGTCAGTCACATGGTACGCCTAGAGATGTAACACTAACATAAATAAGACTTAGGGAGCCAGCACGATAACTTCTAGCAGCAACAAGTTTCAAATATACTTCTTCAGGAAGAGCCTCCCCAGTTTCAAAATGCTTTGCAATGCCCATTAAAGTCTCTCTAAATCAACCAAAAATGACAAATATAAATAATAATGATATTCAGGTTTTAAAATATAATGTTACTTTATAAAAATAAGGATCAAAGTAATATCTATGTCAAGCAATTGGCAACTTACTTTCAACAATTCAAGCAATCTATGAGTGTAAAATAACATGTCAATACAACAAGACATTTGGGGACTTACTTTCAACAATTCTCCTGCGAGCATCACTAAGTGTCTTCCAATCAGGAGACTCTTTAATAGCTTTGAATGCATTATAAATAGGCTTGCTTTGGCCCAGTCTAAGTTGAAACTTAACTTTTTCTGCCTGCAAATTTAAATTAATCATTTTCAGCAGCACAATAAAATTACAGCAATATCAATTCATAAGAGAAATGAAATACATAGATGACCAAAACCCATGAAAATATTTTAAACAAGGAACAAACAAATAAAATTCACCAGTGTTTGAAAACACTATGTACCAAACTGCATATCACTCAACAATAGGAGGTTGTAGCCTCTATTGAAAATCATGCATTTCAGAAAAAACTATGGTTCTACCTCCCAAATGCACAAACAACCATATCAATCAACAGAATCGAAGATCGAACTAAAACTCAAAAATAAAACAACAAAAAAATACCTGAACACCAGAATGCGTACCTGATGGAAACTTTCTTTTACTTATTTGTTGTTCTTCAAATTAGAGCCTATAACTCCAGTCCAGCATTGAGAAACTCAGTGACATACCACTCTTCCATGAGTTTCCTTTTCTCTTCTAACGGATGGTAATCTTCATATAACTTCTGCCTTTTGGTATTATATTCTGGTTCTGGATTATCCTGCTGCAAAAGGCCAACTATACACTGCAGAGTTTTCCTCTTCGTCAAGCTCCAGCTGAATCGCCTCCAGAGGATCAACGTCTAAAAGATTATCACCATAGTCAAGTGGAGGCTCCTCATCATCCTTGTCCTCTTAAAATGACAATGATCCCTTTTCTCTCTTTTCTCATCATTATCCACACTGTACCCTACTGCATAATAGTTTATTCAGGTAAGAATCATTAAGGCATTGGCATATTTTCCAGGAGCGGTATAAGCTTAAGTTCTCCGAGATAAAAACATTTGTTGTGACGGAATTTCTTTAGGACATATCACCATGACCCTGAAATACAGAGCAGCAAATAAACACAACTTGCAACAACAGTAGCAAGTAACTTTGTAATAAGATAGAAGTTTTGTCTTAATTACTTTAGTGATAGTGATGCAACACAAATG
Organism: Vicia sativa; assembly: GCA_021764765.1. NCBI lineage: Eukaryota > Viridiplantae > Streptophyta > Magnoliopsida > Fabales > Fabaceae > Vicia > Vicia sativa. The sequence continues at coordinate 130,779,105 of CM038792.1, forward strand.
AGAATCCCAACATCTTCCATTTAACAAAAAATAAGAATCATATGCATATAGTATCCGCTAACTTTTATATACAAATAAAAAGCTCCAGTCTCAGTCTCCACCGGTGGAAGAGGAGGCGGTGGAAGCACTGTGTATGATGGCTGAGAAGCTTCAGGAGGAATCGAAGGAACCGTGAGTATTCCACCACTTCATCATCTATTTCTAATTCCATGGCAAAACAAAACCACTAGTTGGAGAACAAAAAGCTAGAAAGCATTTTTCTATATATCAAAATGAGAACTCACATTGATTTTTCTTTTAGTTTCCTCATTTACCAAACTAATAAGTTCTTGTTTTATAGCATAATGAACTCGGCAGCAGATATATAGCCACGAAACTAACTACATTTTATTGCCAAGGCAAATAAATTCATATTAATATGTCATACATTTTTCAACAATGATCTTGAGTACAATTCTCCAAATTCTACAGCGCCTGAAAATCATTTATAGTAAAGAGAAATACAAAATCACTTTTTCTAACTGTAAACAAACCAAAATAACTTGTGCTTTTTCTTAAAAATCTCAAAAATATATTCTTCAAATTTATGCATAACAAAATCACTTTTAGTGAAATTCTGGTCTACAAAAAATTTCAGTCTGCCTCAGTCTGCAAGCTGTGTTTTCAGTATTCACAATATTATCCTCTAAAATCAATACTCAATAGAAGTTATTTGGCTTTCCAATTTTAATATTCTGCTCTGCAAGGAATCCTGTTATGGCATTCTTCTGCCACCCCTTGAAGCTCCTGCAATAAATTTCAAGAGTAAATAATAGCTTGAGCGAAAAGTAACAGCATTGCGGTCTATTTACAAAAACTTCCATGCATGCGTTGTAGTTGCCGATGATTTTTTTATGAACCTTTTAGCTCTCAATTATCATATAGCTTTCAGTTAATGCCTTGCATGCATACAAACAATTGATTTCAGAAGGATGATGCCTGGATAAGCTTACTTTTGGTCAAGATGTGCAAGAATTTCACCACCCGGAAAAGCAGATTTAGTTGCCTCATATGCAGCTTTTATAGACTGTTTCCATGTTCCTCCAATCTCCCCATTTGTTTCTCCTTTTGGATCTTCCATTGGGACTGAATATCCCGAAAGTAGGTGGCCAGCCCAGACATCATCTTTCCTGTATCGCAAAAGCAAAGCAAGTATCCTTTTCATAGTTCTTCTAAGTTTTTATCTATTTATTTTATTCAAAAGGTTAAAAAATCATTTTGAAGATCGCAAAATGTGATGTAAATATTCGAGTAAAATAAAAGGGGTTTTCAAAATAACTTAAAAGTTAAAAGAGGTTGAGACTTAAGAATAGTTTCTAATCTCGCATTTATATAATCAGAAAATCCAATTCTAACTTCACTTACAATATTACATCCATATGCCTAGGCACATAATGTCCACCGCCTATCCCAAAAAGGACTTTCTTCTTATCATTCGCCCTGTAAGAGAGTGAGTATTGGATTCAGATTATAAAATTTTCACCAATTGTAGAAGGAAGCTCTAACACATAAATGAAAGAATTCTAAATATTGATTACAATTGGATAAACAAGTAAATTAAGCGATTATAGCATAGGCACACTTATCATCGGTACAATTTTTTAACACTTAAAATTCTACCTGCTCCAGTTCCCGACATCAGTCCCTCCCCCGAGTCCAAGTCCTTCCCAAACTAACTGTAAGAATCCAAAACCAACATCATTTCAGTAAACAAAATAAATACTACTAGCACGATTATTCTCGGGCAAAGCATGTAGCTTTATGCAAAAGAATGTATCCATACATAGAAGTTCAACATATTGATGCAAATGTAATGGAAAAGTATAAAAGTAAACTCAACCTGAGCCATAACTTGAGCAGCATCTTGTCGCTTCCCAATAGTCTTCCGTACTACCTATACCATAACAGAAATTCAGTTGTTAAAACAAGATGTATCAATCTAAAATACATCTAGGAGGGAAGAAAGAGATCTCACCAATCTCCAGAAACATGGTTGGGTGGTTTGTCAAAGGTCCGTGATGAGTGGCCTCCAAAGTAATCTAAATTGAGGAAACACATAAAAAATGATTGAAATTCAAAACAAATGAAGGCATCTTGGTCCAATACTGAAAACAAGAAAAGAACCTCAAATTCAGGGAGTAGATTATGAGCCTGAGCAATATTTTTCAAAAGTCTAATCCAAGGACCGATCCTAGGATTTGGCAGTGCTGCCCATCCTGGTTTCCCACCTTGAGGTGGAATGTCACCTTCACGCAAATGAGGAACTCCTGCAAAAACACAGTCTGTCATGATAATGGTTTGGCGAGGCAGAAAGAATTAGAGGAAAAAGTGATAAGCAAAATTACCAATAGGATGAACAGTGAGAGCGGGTTTATTAGAAGCAGCAGTGTGTTTACTTAAGAAGATAACTTCATCAACAACCTCTCCAGTTACCTTTTCCCACCTTTCATCCAAATAATCTTCCACCACTATGCTCTTTCCATGAACTAAAACCCTCACCCCTTGATTCACAAAACTCTTCATGTCATCCTAAGTTCATAAACCACCCATTACTAGAAAACATTACTAATAAATAAAGAAAGTAAAGAAGAAATAGAAAAAGGTTTTTGGTGGTTTGAACCTGGAAATGGGGACCGGGTTGCCAACCTGGTAGGGCTAAGAGGGCATTGGCCGGGTTGATTGAAGCCGGGTCGATTGTTGTTGCAACGAGAAGAGACACCATTGGAAGATGATGACGATGAGTTGAAGAAGACGAAGAAAGGTTGGAAAGTGATTTTGATGGCGGGATTCTGAAGCTGCTGCTGCTGCGGTTTAGCTGAAAAAGAGAGTGACAGGAACGAACAATACCATGTAACATGTCATGTGTGGAAGAGAAAAATGAAAAATTCTCTGTATTGGAATCTACAAACCTTGTTCGGTACCTAAACGTGTGAATTTTTGTCTTAATTCAATGTATCAAAAGTCTTAACATATCTCAAATATCTCTGTTAGTAATTTATTTTATTATATAAAATTTGCTAAATAAATAAATTTATTTGAGAATTAAAATTTAAAAAAAAAAGTATTTGAGAATTAAAATTGTTAAAAAAATTATAGTTAAAAATATATATTTATAATTTTGATACATTCCAATACATACTTTAAACGAAAAAGTAGTATTTGCTCTACTAATAAAAATTGAACCCCATAATTCAAAAATAGACAACACTGAATATTTCGTAAAATGGGTGCTCGAGGGAGAAGGGGACGAGGGCGTCCACATCTGGTGTCACCGTCGCCGTCGATGACCACACCATTGCAATAATCCCGCCATGGGATCCCAATCCCTCCGGATCGGAGAAGAACGCATCAAGTGTTACCTAAATTTCGTAAACCCAGGTTCACCATCAAGAAGGAGAAGGAAGGACCACGCAATCTCAAGAAGGACCACGCAAGCTCGGGTGGATGTTCTAAGTGAGAATCTAATCCTATGAAGGGACTCTCGACCACCACGTCGTTCTAACCTAGTCACTGATGAGCTATGAAATTGAAATCACAAGAGGATATCGCCATCGGCTTAAGTTCGGGAAACCGCTCGATCTTGTATGCATGGGATAAGATCCGAGTACGACTGGATGTGAAGAATTTCTATGTGAGGACATGAATTTTGTAAACTCCCGTATATGTACTATCACGATGACTGCTATTTTATCCTTCGATTTCACCCTCAATCTGATATGGATGTCAGATTTATGAAAGTGCCCTTATACTGAGAAACATTCCCACGCCTCAAAGAATGGAAACCTGGCTTGACCTCCAGACTTAC